>JAEIFT010000234.1:0-409370 GCA_018904225.1 Lordiphosa mommai
AACTCTTTAATTAAAATAATTTTGAATATTTACCCTTTCTAAATCAAGTAAGAAACTACTTTTAATGAACTTTTATTTTTTCTGCGGAAATGCCCATATCTTCCGATAGATTTGTGCCACTTTGTCAACTTAAAAAGAAATTAAAATAAAAAAATGCATTGTGTGTTTTTTTAGGATGATCTATGTCAAGGACAGGAAGGGAAAAGCCACATTACCATTAGCTGGAGGATGCCTTATGGGTAAAATACGACTTACTCAATAATCAAAAACATTTTATTAACAAAGAATAGAATTGCCTTTCATTTGGCAACTGAGACATAAGCATATTAAAAAATCCAATTAAATTGCTTTCAAAATTTAATCATGTAACTATGCAGACTTTTCTTCGAATGTTCTTCGAAAATGATCAGAAAATTCTCAAAAATGTGTCTTTATAATATAAGTTCGTTTTCATATAAGGTTGTTTAGTTTTTAAGCCAATTTTGTTAAAAAATCTGATTATCTTTATTGTTCAAAAACTTTAAAATTTAGCAAAGCACGCAACTGTAAATGTTCTTCCATCACTAATGTACGCAAGGTAAGAGAATGGTAAAACAATTGCATAAGGGGTATTCCTGCAACTCAGCGTTTATTTTTAGTGGACCAAGCCAAGACACGACTTTTTCATATCCTTTATTAAGTTAAGCAAAAGTTTGAAACTGATCTAAAACTATATTCCATTAAACTGTTTTGGATTTTATTAAGGTATTTTCAAGTTTGCAAAAAAACAAACAAAATAAGAATTATGTTTTAGATTTATTTATCTTGCAAATAACTTGGTATATGTTATAGCTTACAACACTTCTTTTGTTTATTTCATTCAAATTCAATCTCTTCTATAATTGAATCGATATCCAATTCGTCACATATAATATCTTCTGTTTCTTCCTCTTTTTCATCATCTTCAACATCTATTGCACTCATAGACTCAGCATTTAGATACTCTTTAGCTTCCTGGGCATTTTTCTGATGACCTTTAGACTTGTAATGGATTCTCAATTGGAAATTTCGGGGAAAACCTATGTCACATAGTTCGCAGCTGCAATTGAAAATATATCAAACATTTAAAAAATTGAATATTGTTAATAATTGTTGGTCTCGCCTACCGATATGGCCGCTCGCCAGTGTGTAGAAACTCATGTTTGCTTAAACAGGATTTGGTAAGAAAACCCTTGCCACATATTTGGCAGGGAAAGGTAATCTTTTCGTGCACCTTCCTAAAGAATCAAAATGCAAAATTTAAGTAAGCGTTAAAAATAATGTTACATGTTTCATTTAACGTACCGTTCGTGACGAGAACGTGCATCACCTGTGGTGAAACTATCATCACAATATCTACATTTCCAGGGTTTCTGTCCCTCATGTCGCACCTTTATATGCATTTGCAGCAAGGGATTGGTAAAGAATTTCTGATCACATTCGTCACACTCAAAAGGCTTGACTCCAGTGTGCCGTACCAAGTGAAGCTTGAGATTGCTGGCATTGTCAAAGTTTCGGCCGCACACATCACATACCAATGATTTTGCCACTTTGGGGCGATTGCCCGATGACTTATTTTTTCTGGGATGCGAGTCCATAGGTGAAGGAAGTGAAGGGGTTGGTGATGGCGAACGAACTGGACTGCATACGATGGAAGGTGGTGGACTGGGCAACTTCCGCTTGGACGCGGAGCTTGTCTGGACTTTTGGTGGCACGGCTATTGATTGCTTGATGCGGCCACGCACGGTCAGGTGTTGGGTCTGTTCTTGCTTTACCACTATTTTAGTATATGACGACGAGGCTCGCTCGGTCAAAGCACGCACAATTGTCATATTTTGTGGACCCTTCCTGATCGTGGCGGCCGAAACTGGTGAACTTGGCGTGCGTGCACGCACTATGGAGCTAAACACAGGCCTTTTGGGTTCTTTTATGGGCTCAGGCTCAGTCTTCTCTTCACCCAGATCTAGCAGTATATCACTGTCGCTATCAAATTCCGATTCTGTTTCTGGTTCCCTTTCACACTGCAAATGATGTTGAGTTTTAATGCAACGCTCGCGAAAAGCCACCGATTGATTGAGGTCCGTGTCACAGTCCCAGCAAATGTGATTGGGCAGATCCATGTCGTCATTTAACTGTAAATATTGCATACAATTTAATTGTAATTTGTGTAAAGAAACTAGTATGAGATGACCTACCCAGAGTCCCGTCAAGACTTTGAATCTAAGCACTATCTTGTTGTTGTCCCTTTTGAATATGGTATTGGCACTCCGTTGGGATACCATTTCGCCACAAAGTCTACATTGAACTGACATTTTGTTGGCTGATTTAATGGAATAAAATGAATTTAATTTGTTTACGGTCAGGCAACGCGAGGCACTTGGACGCCGCAAATATTTACGATTCACTCTGAATGGCCAAACGATGGGACTAAACATTAGAGATGGACACTTATACTGATTTATTTTGTCACGCAACTCACGATCACGAAAGTAAAATGCGCATAACTTTTAGATTTAATGAAAATACGTGATATTGGGATTCGTAAAATAACACCGATTTTTTTACACGCAAAGTAAATATACAAGCTGTAAAAATAATTATTTTCAGACATGAAAATAAAAAATTTTACATAAGGAAAAATTAAAATATTAAAATTGTCACGATATTTGTAACGCATAGAAGGAAACATCTCCGACCCCATAAACTATATATATTCTTGATGACCTCAGCACCCATGACGTAGTCTGTTTCTATGCTATCTCTTCATTCAGTTTTAAAGCTATCTTAACCAAATTTTGCAAAAAGTCTTTAAATACACATAAGCTGCAGATTTGTCAGAATCGGCCGGATCGGATGACTATATCATATAGCTGCCATAGGAACGATCGGTTCAAAAACTAGATCTAGTGAGAAAAACTTTTTTGTTTTCCATCGTAGCGTCACCAATCGTGGTATAATTAGTTTTATATGCTATCGAAATCGGCAGCCCAAATTATTGACATGCCTGTAAATGACAATCGCGTCAAAAATGCTCGTGTAAGTTACAAGAAAAAAATAATTTTTTCCATATGTAAAATTTTTTGTTTTCATGTCTGAAAATAATTATATTTTACATTGATGTTATTTATCATGGCGTGAAAATAATTTTTGTGGATTTTACGAACCCTGATAAGTATGATCTTAATTTTCTAAAAACTTTACTCTCGTTGCTTTACCTTTTTTGTACGAGAGGCTTTCAACTCTATTCCAAATGATACAGACCAGATGTACGTAAGAGTTGTGAAGCTTTAATAAAAAATTCTTTATACACTGTGCAACACAAAAAATGTGATTACAACGGGAACAAAAAAATCGAAAAGGGTAGTATAAAATTTGTCATACAAAAACATTCATAGCAAGCAAAACGAAAAAATCCGAATTTCATATTCTAAATTACAAAAATATTAATATTTTTAAAAATTTTTTAACTTTAATTTGAAAACCGTTAGGAATTTGGCCAAATGCTGAGGACAATGTTGTAACTTAAACTAAAATAAACAAAGCATTAGAACTAACCAACTTCATTTGATTACTCCTTCACATAGATATAATTCTATAAGCCCGAAAAATTTCACCAATATTAAAAATTGCCATTTTTGTTAGTTATTGGTCAAATATTTAAATTTTTCAAATTATATTTATTAAAAAAACACAAATTAAAAAATTGTAATTTATTAAATTTTTACCTACATTTGCCATATTTTCGAGTATTTATCAGGGCTGCAAACCCAAAAAATTTTTGCGGAGATCCGGTTTGCGGGTGCCAATGGTTAGGGTTCAGAAATTTGAGGTTCAAGGTTTCTGTGCAAAGGTTTTGGTTCGAACCTTGGTTCGTCCCAAGTTTTACAAAATTTTGATAGAAAGCTATTAATTTTTAAAAATATACAAAAAAATATTCAAAAATTCTGGATTTTTGTTTATTTGAACATATGAGTAAATTTATTTTCAAATGGAAATTCTAAAAAAAAATTCTTCGATTAATTTTTGTTCTATTCTTCTTATTTGATCAGACAAAACTTAACTCACGCTTAAATTAGACTTTTGCTGAACCGAACCGAAAGTTTTGGTTCGGAACAGGTTCAGGTTCAGCTATTTTTTACAAAAGAGGTTCGGTTCACAGTAAAAGAAAAGTCGGAATTCCGGGTTCGAACCGGTTCGGTTCAAAACCGGTTTGCAGCTCTGGTATTTATGACAATTTTACAAGCTAGTAGGCCTTTGTACTCTACGAAGGAGTGTTCATATGAAGTTAAGTTGTTCTAACGACTTGTTTATTTCAGTCAAAGCTACAACTTTGCCATAAATAGTTTGCTCAAATTCGTAACGGTTGTAAAGATAAATTTAAAAAACTGTTACAAAGAATGGAAACATTTGATGATTTGTGAACATTTTTGAAATTTGGAGTATAATGATGTCATTTTTTTTATTTGCTACTTATAAATGTTTTGTATACATTTTTTTGGTCCCGATGTGATCACATTTCAAGAGCCTCAAAATGTGTCACAGTGATCTGGGCCCAAATATTTAATCAGATATTAAAATTTTGTTTAAAATTTTTATTATTTTTTATTAAAAAGAGCGAAATGCATTTATAAATAAGATTGCTTAATAAATTACAAAATCGTGCATAACTTTAATTTTATTTGTACATTTTGTTAAAAATTTTCATTATTTTTGTTAGAAAGAGCACATTTTGATAAATGTGATATTTTGTTTGGCTCTATTTTAAATAAACTACAAAATCGTGCATAACTTTAATTTTATTTGTACATTTTGAAATGAAAGATTTGATATCTTTTCACTTTTGATTTTTTGTGCTGCAATCTGGACATCAAGTAAGTTCTTGAGTTACTTAAGTAATCGCATCACGCGCACATCTCTGATGGTAGCTGCCATTCAAATTTGGCGCTTAAACTAAAATTGTATTTCAATTTAAAAATTGTTTTTAGTTGTCATCAAATTCGTCCATTGTTGTTTCAATCAACTCGATTTCATCTTTTGTTATTGAATCCATTTCATCTGCATCATCGTTTGGACAGTGCAAGTTTTTATTGACCATATTTTGATGAGTTTTAGAACGAAAATGCAGTTTCAAATTAGTGTTGCGTGGAAATCCTACATTACACATTTCGCATCTGAAAATATATATACTTTTTCAGTTATTTTTATAGCAATAAAGTAAGTTTTATCGTTTACCGATACGGTCGCTCGCCAGTGTGAAGATACTCATGCTTCTTCATACAAGATTGAAGTACAAATCCCTTGCCACAGTATTTACATTTAAAGCAGCGCGTTCTTATGTGTTGCACCCTGTGGAATAAGAGAAAGAATATTTGATAATTGTTTAATAGTCGAGATTATGCTGACCCACCTTTCATGCCGACAGCGAGCCGTGCTGGTGAAGAAGCGCAATCCACAAAATTTGCATTTGTAGGGTTTCTCGCCCTCGTGTCGCACACGGACATGCAGGTTGAGCAAATGATTGCTGAAGTACTTTTCACCGCACTGCGAACATTGAAAGTCCTTGACGCCGGTGTGCCGCACCAGATGTAACTTAAGATTGCTGGAATCCTTAAAGCATTTGCCACATTGATCACACACCAGAGGCTGGGCGGTTACAGGACGATTACGTTTTCGTTTACCGGGAGTCGCTTGAAGTATGATTGCTGCGGAAGTGGATGCAGCCGTTGCAGCTGCTTGTTTACGCACTACAACTCTTTGTGGCAGCTTTGAGTGATTGGGCGGTGGCACTACAGGATCAGAAGTCGAAGGAGTTGGAGGTGCTGCAAATTTTCTCACTCGAATTATTTGCTTACGATTCGCACGTGCAGTTGTTACTGCCACGGGATCGACTGTATTTAAGGGATCCTCTAAGGTAACTTCCGATTTAACATCTTGGCTGGCAACCTTTTTGCCAGTTAGGAATAGTTTGTGGGTTTTTATGCAACGCTCACGAAATGCTATGGCATTATTCAAATCCATTTGGCAACAGGCACAAATATGTTTGGGCATATTTGCAATTTCAAATAACTAAAAATTAGAAACATGTCAATAAGTTCTTCAGACTTGGCCAACCACACGACGAGTTAACTTACCCAGATGCCCGTAAGGGTCTTGAATTTGTTTAGAGTAGCAGAGTCCTCCTCTTCGAATATGTTTTTGGCATGAATAAAGTATATGGCCTCGTTGCAAAGACGGCATTGAAGCGGCATTTTTGATATATTTTACATTTATTTGTTGACAGACAATTTTATTGTGATTTCGGGGTGAATGGCAAATGTTTGGCTTAGAGGAGTGCGTGAGTCTCGTGTGCTTTAGTACTCACGAGGCTTTAAATATAAATAATGTAACATTTATTTACTCTAAATAAGAGAGGTTCTCGAGATTTCCAGGACCCCCTTTAGATGTAAAAACAAGAACAAGCTTCTTTGCAAAATACTATTACACACAAAATAAAATTATTTTCTTATCAGCATTGGGCACTGCCACTTAGTGACACATCCGCTGTTTTTTTAACAAAATTTGCGTAGAAGTGGAATTAAGAACATGGTTCTATATCTAATACTAGATCTTCCCTAAAATCCTGGGATGCAAACCGCTTGAACCGGAGAACTGATTCGGTTTAGTGTTTTAGAGAGGCTTTAAACAATCGGTACGTTTTTCAATATGGTTTTTGAAGCTAACTGAACCCATTTTTCGATTGAAAATGTAAACTTTTCGCAGTTTTCAAATTTAATTCCTAGATAACATTAAAATTACTTTAAAAATCTGAATATAAATTTACCCAATGGCGTACGTAAAGGGGTTTCGTTCGGTTTACGAAAATAAATAAAAAGTTTATTTCAAAACCGTCGTACATCCCTACTAAAATCGATTTAAAATCAAATATCCGAGCCATATTTTTGGATATTACAATACCTAACAATTTCCACGCAGCAAATGGATGTTTTACATCAAATACACTAGTCAACATAAAATAAAGACCTATTAGGGGGTTTCTACCTTTGAAAATTTTTTTTCGATTTTTGTTTTGCCTTATATTACAGCTTAACATTCCCCTTTCATCCCCTTTAAACCTTTTCATTTTTTGAAATAACTTTTGAACAGCCCTCGAATTAATTTTTATTTTTATTTAATTATTAGTAACACAAAAAAAAACCATATTAAAAACTCTTATGGTTTTCTCTCCAGAATTTTTGTAAAAACACTTAAAACACTCGTCAAAGGTAGATATTTTGTTATTTTTTCTAATGTTCTTTAGAATGCTGAACTCAAAAATTAAATTCAAAAATTTTTGTATGTATACGTTTTAGAGTTAAAATTTTTTTTAGCTTTTTCGGTAGATACGCTTACATTTTATCCCATATCTCGAGATAGAAACTTAAGATGTCGTCAAGCAAGGTATTAATCTGAAGGGTATGTAATTTTTATATAATCTAGTTGAAGATCATTTTCAATCGGTTAAGCAAAAGCAAAAATATTTCGAAAAAATCTATTTGCTTCTTAAAAACGAAAAAAAGGGTGTCAAACCGAAACCCGATCCGGAACCGTATTCCGAAAAGAACCGATTGAAACTCAGAACCAGAACCGGAACCGTTATTATTTATTTTTTGAGAACCGGTATTTCGGAACCTTTATTTTTGGAACCGAAATTACCGAAAAGAACCAATACATTGTAACGGTACAGCTTCGGTTCTGAGTTTTTTTTTTATTTCACTTTTATTGCTTTAATCAGGGTTTTCCTCAGGGTAAACGTTAGAAAAAACTTACAAAGTTTAGGTTAAGGGACCATCTGGTATATACTGAATTTTTCAATAAAAGTAACAATTTCATCTTATTATTTTGGTTCAATAATTTTCAAATATTATTAATTTATCCTTCATTTTTGCATTTAAAAAGGAAACGAATTAATAATTGGACCAAATGGGATTAACCTAACAGCAGGGTTAAATTGTGATCGGTAACGTTATCTGAACGTTTCACATTCCATCATTCCATATGTAGGTTGCTACCCGTTCTATTATATCTACGGCTTAAAGGATTTTTAAATTATAACAGTACAAACCGTTACGTACCGGTATACCGAAATAAAAACCAAGGTAACGATGCGGAACCATATACCGAAATAAACTAGAACCTAAACATAAGCTTTTACCGAAACATTAGTTTTGGTACGTACCAGAAATAAAAAAATTAAATTTGCGAAATATTTTTGCTTCTAACTTTCAAACTACTAAACCGATTGGAAAATGTTCTTCGACTAGATTATTGGGAATTGCATACCCTAGATTTAGATATTGCTTAAAAGATATGGGCACCTATTTTTTGAATTTCATTTTTAAGTTCAGCATTCTAAAATACATCCTTTAAAAAATTATGGCTTCAATGGGTCTTTTTCGCTGTAAACTAGTGATATCTATCCAAAAAAGTAAAGTTTTGTATTTACTCTAGGTTCTAAAAGTGTACATAAGAGTGGAATCTGACTTATTATTTGAATTCTATTTCTCTTCATCATCAATCTCATCCATTAATGATTCAAAATCCAGCATCTCATCCAAATCCTCATCGGTGGTTATGTTGCATTCAAACTCTTTTACATTTGTCGCAATTTGTGTGGCCCTTCGTCTATGATATTTCGTCTGGTAATGTTGTTTCAAAAATATATTTGCCTTGAACTCCTTATGGCAGGTCTCACAACTGTAAAAGTTAATTCATTTAAAGATTTATCAATTGTGAAATTAATTTAACCTACTAATAACGTTCCGGCTTGCCTCCTACATGCACCAGCTCATGTTTGTTAAGACCAATTTGACTGATGAAAGTCTTATGGCACATTTTACACTCGAAGGGCAATTGTTTGGGATGAACTGACCTAAAAATGGACAAAACAGTTGGAAAAACAATTTGTTTATAAACAAATGAGCCTATTTACCTCTCATGTCGACAGCGACTGGGACTATTAGGAAAGCCCTGGCCACAGTATTTACATAGAAACGGCTTCTCTCCATTATGAATAACACGTATATGCATTTTTAACATAGGATTGGTATAGAATTTACGATCACATTTATCGCAAGCGAATTTTCCCTCCAGATGGCGCAGTTTATGATCCTTCATATTGCTCAAATCGCGAAAGGACCAACCGCAATGTTCGCACACATATTTTTTCTCCACAGAATCGCCACGTTTCTTTGGCTTCTTGGCTGAGGTAGCTGGAGCTGGCGGAGGCAGGCGCTTGACTAAAACCCGCGGGAATTTGCGATCAGGTGTCTGTGGCTGATGCTGAGATTCTTCTGGTTGGTAATCGAGCTCTTCATTCTCAAAATCACTGAACATTTCATCATTATCCTGCTGCTCGAACAAGTCATCGCTTAGGTCATTTAATGGGTCAGGTTCCGGCTCAGGCTCTCCTTTGAACACTTGTGCATTTATTTTTATTTTAAGATTTTTCTTTAGCTGTTCGTGCGTTTTCAGACAACGCTCACGGAATGCCATAGCATGATTTAGATCCAACAAACAACCCGGGCAAATGTGATTGTGCGAGTCGGCATTGTATTGTAACTAAAAAATAATAAACATATTAAACATTTATTTAAGCAAAACTAAGCGAACTTTTACCTCCAGGCCGGTGATTAGTTCAAGTTTCTCTTTTATGTCCTCATTATCCTCATTGAAAATATTCTTGGGAAAGAGTATAAAAATTTTGTCGCCACAAGTTCGACACATATGTTGGGACATTATTGTTAAAAGTTCACAAAATAAACAAATAGATAAAATACACAATTAATATTAATGCTTGACAGCCGAGGAGCGTTGTTATGTTTTCGTGCTGAATGGCAAATGTTTCTATGCTAGAGATGTGCGTGTCTTGTGAAAGTATCGCAAGTGGTCGTAATCAGTGCTGCCAGCTATTGAGCCGGAAAATGGCTAAATCGAATGTTAAAAATGTATAGAAATTACAAAACTTAATCTGAAATGCCTAAAAAATGGCAAATTATGTTTAAAAATAACAAGATATGCTGTCTCCCGTAAACCTGAAATGCTTCCGCTTTGCGACCTAACAACATTGTTTAATCTGGCCGAAAAATGGCTAAATTGGGAATAAATAAAATAAAAATAAAACATTTTGATTGATATACAATCAAATATGAACTCAAGATTTATTTGGTTTGTAAATTTTTAAGCTGATTAAAAATTACTCTCGATCTGGGAAAACTTTGTACAGATCACAAAAAAATCAGGAGGTAGAATCAGAATTAATAGTATTTAAGAGCCTTAAGCGTGAGTTTCGTGTTTTTTTTTTGTAAGTTTGACATTCACCCAATAACGTTGACACCGAACAGCTGTTTGGTGAAATTATTTTGTATTTTACAGCAAAAGCAAAATGTACGAGCTGCGCACTCTTTGCCGCACTTGTGGCACAAATATAGATGAAGCACTGGCCACAGAACTATTCAACGAGTCCAACTCTCAGCTACTTAGTGTGCTTGAGGATATTACCAATTTGTTTGTGAGTAAAATGTTTGTATTCTTGTTTGGTTTTTTTTTTTTGCACAGGGGCGGACTGTCACTGTGCAGTTCAGGTGGGCGCGGTGTATATTCATTTTGCTCAGAAGTTTGTAACGCATAGAAATATTAATTTCCGACCCCATAAACTATATATATTCTTGATCAGGACGACGAGCTGAGTTCAATTCCGTCTGTCCGTCCGTCGGTCTGTCTGTCTGTTTCTACGCGAACTAGTCACTCAGTTTTAAAGCTATCGAGCTGAAATTTTGCACAGAGTCTACTTTTTACTGCACGCAACTAATATGTTGGAACAGGCCGGATCGGATGACTATATCATATAGCTGCCATAGGAACGATCGGTCGAAAAATAAGTCTTAGTGAGAAAAACTTTTTTGTTTTCCATCGTAGCGTTTCCAATCTTGGTATATGGGCATTTCTTTTCTGACGTGACGTGACATTCGTACGATAAAATATAAAAAAGAAAAATGAAAGAGACAAGTTTTTAAAATTTTTCTTTTATATTTAGGTAGTAATTAAATAGCACTTTATTTAGAAAAAATAATTACAAGAATCGACCCAGAGTATTCAAAGACATAAGTGAAAATATGCCCTGACGTGACGTTACTTAAAACGGAAGTGGGTTTTGACTCGGATTACAAAATTGCGAAACTCTGCGAATTGAGAAACTCTTTTTGTGTTAAACTTTTTTCAGTGGATTTTAGAATAACATAAGTTTATTTTCGCATTTACCAATTATAAAAATAATTTCTTGTTCTTTTTTTATTAGCTTTTTTATATCTGACGTGACGTTACTGACGTTACGTTACTAAATTTCATTTGGCAATTTTTAGTGAAGATAATTTTTCTTAAATTATTAAACGCAACAAAAACAATTTTAATTGTAACTAAAGTTTTGCGAAAAGAGTGGATGCTCAATGACTCTTTGGCTGTAAATCGAAAAGGAAAAATGCACTGAAAAACTGGCCAAAACGTAAATTTGAACTTTCTAACCCGATATATCGCTATCTGAACTAAGGAAAACTTTAAACTCTTTAATTAAAGTTATTTTGCATATTTACTTTTTCGAAATCAAGTAAGAAACATCTTTTAATGAACTTTTAGTTTTTCGATCATGGTAGACTTTTCTGCGGAAATGCCCATATGTTAGTTTTATACGCTTTCACATAAGTTTTAAAAAATTGATCAAAATCGGTTGACTATAGCATAAAGCTGCCATAGGACCGATCGGTCGGAAAATGAGTTTTACTAAGAAAAAGTATTTTTTTATGTTATCAAATTTTTATTATTAATGACTTAAAAATTCTAAATATCTGATATCTATATCCTATATATATTTTACCGGTTAAATCAGTTGGAGTAAAGTTTTTCGAGTGTATTAAAACTTCGGCACAGTCGAAGTTAGCTTTGCCTTCTCGATTTTAGCCCATTTATATATAGATGCTAATATTTATCTACTCTCTAATTTGATTTTCAGTTGGAATATGACAATAATCTGCCAGAATATGTTTGTGGCGACTGCAAAGTTTTGCTAAATAAAGTTGTTGACTTTCGCACACAATGCCTGGAGACGCATAAGAAACTTCTTGAATTCAAAAAAAAGGAAATACAAAAATCAGCTAAATACGATGAAATGCTAGAGAATTTGGTCAAACAGGAAAGTGACGAAATACCCGTAGTTCATCATATCGATGATGATGAAAATGATATTGAAGATTTATATGAGACCGATGTAGATTTAGAAGAAACAAAAAAAGAGGAAACTCCACCACAAAGTACGGCCAAGGTTGAAACCATAAAAAAAGCCACAAGAGTTAAAAAGAAGAATTTACAAACCTGGGTCTGTGAGCAGTGCGGTGGCGAATTTAAATGCTCGACCTATTTGAAACTGCATTTACTGCGTCACACCGGTAAAAAGGAATTTGAATGCGATATTTGTCAAGCCAAATATTATACAGATAACGAAATGCGTCGTCATAGGATTCTGCACACGGACGCCAGACCTTATGCCTGTCGCTTTTGCGATAAAACCTTTCGGGGTTGTAGCAGCAAGGCCGTGCACGAAAGGTAAGGACTATGAAGCAAGTTTACATTTTATAAGGACTAATTTGATTTATCAAATTTCAGAACGCATACAAATGAACGTCCTTTTGCCTGTCAGTATTGTGATAAAACATTTCGTTCCACCTCCACACGTCAAATGCATGAACGCGTTCATACCAATAATCGCAAATATCAGTATGTGTTATGTCACTTATTTTTGTTGATTTGGGGAAAATAATTAATTTGTTATCCAATTATTTTCAGTTGCGAACCCTGTGATCAGTGGTTTTTACGATCTTCTCATTTGCTGCTACATCAGCGCACAAAACTACATAAAAGAAGAGTGACCAGTTTAAATGCTAGGGTCTGTACCTAAAATAATTGCACAACTTGGACTAGGCGTTTAAGAGACAGGATGCATTATTTATTTATGAAAGAAGTTTCTTTTGTACAAATGACGAATAAATAGATTTATTTATAACTAGCATATAACCCAGCGCGCTTCGCTTCGCCACCATAAGTATAGCCGCCAAAATAATGAAAAAACGTTGGCAATGATACCACCTCCCGCCCCCATTTTCCGACCATCAGAAAGAGAAAATTATTTTCCACCTACTTGGCCCGTTAAGCGTACAAACGCAAAAACCACCCCCGTCACCCATTATCCGACCTTGAGGGTGAGTAAGCGCAAAGCTAAAAACTTTATCCTATTTAATTGGCCTATAGAGCTTTCAAACCAAATTTAATACATATCGGCTAAAAACCCACCCCCGCACACATAATCCGACCTTTGCAGTGAACTTCCCGAAATAAAAATACACGTGTTTCCATTTATTCTGACCCTAGATCTTACAAAACGAATTTTATTCAGATCGGCTCACAAATAGCCATTGTCACTGAACCGAAATACGCCCACCATTATTCTTGCCGTGGGCAGAAATTCTACCACCGAGAAATCAAATGTATAATTGTTTTCTATAATGTGTTCACAAACCGATTTTGAAGCCAATCGGATTAAAAAAATAGGTTTTACCATATAGAATTTTCCGACTTTTCGTGCGGATTTTCCAACATTTCAAAATCTCAAGTCTAATTATTTTGCATACTATCCTTACAAACCGAGTTTGAAGTCAATCGGATGAAAAACAGTTTTTCCATATGGAATTTTCCGGGAATTTCCCCCACTTTTCGGGCGCATTTTCCAACATCGGAAAATCTTATGTCTAATTATTTTGCATACTATCCTTACAAACCGAATTTGAAGTCAATCGGATCAAAAAATAGTTTTCATATAGAATTTTCCGGGTATTTTCTTTGTGGGCGGAATTTGCAACATTTGAAAATCTCATGTCCAATTACTTAGCATACTACCCTTACAAACCGAGTTTGAAGCAAAACGGATGAAAAATAGTTTTTTCCATATGGAATTTCTCCGGGAATTTCCCGACTTTTTCGGGGCAGATTTTCCATCATCGGAAAAATCTCAAGTCTAATTATTCTGCTTACCATCCTCACAAACCGAGTTTGAAGTCAATCGGATGAAAAATAGTTTTTTCCATGAAGAATTTTCCGGCCATTTTCCTTGTGGGCGGATTTTTTCCGAAATCTGGGAAACAGGTGTCCAATTATTTCGCTTACTTTACTTACAAACCAAATTTCAAGTCAATCGGATGAAAAAACAAAATTTTCCCCATAGTAGCTTTTTCCGGGAGTTTTCCACCCCTTAGGGGTGGAATTTTCAAAACCCCGCCTTAGTGCTCACTTTCAACTCATAAGGAAACTTCTGTGAAATTTCAGCTTTCTATGTCTTACCGTTTAGGCTCTACGTTGATTGCCAATCAGTGAATCAGTCAGTGAGTCAGTCAGTCAGGACAAACTCTTTTATATATAGAGAGACTAGCATATAACCCGGCGCGCTTCGCTTCGCCACCATCAGTAAAGCCGCCAAAATGATGAAAAAAAACGTTTGGCAATTATACCACCCCCGCCCCCCCATTTTCCGAACTTCAGAACTGAGAAAATTATTTTCCACCTATTTGGTCCATTGAGCGTACAAACCCTTCAACCACTCCCCGCAACCCATTATCCGACCTTGAGGGTAAGTGCTCGCAAAGCTAAGAACTTTATCCTATTTAACTGGCCCATAGAGCTTTTACAAAAAAATACATTACATATTCTGACCTTTGCAGTGAACTTCCCGAAATAAAAAAACACGTGTTTCCATTTATTCTGACCCTAGAGCTTACAAAACGAATTTTATTCAGATCGGCTCACAAATAGCCATTGTCACTGAATCGAAGTACGCCCACCATTATTCCTGTCTGTGGGCGGAAATTCCACCACCAAGAAATCAAATGTCTAATTATTTTCTATAATGTTTTCACAAACCGATTTTGAAGCCAATCGGATTAAAAGTAGGTTTTACCATATGGAATTTTCATGGCATTTTCCCACTCTTGTGTCGAATTTTCCAACATCGGAAAATCTCAAGTCAACTTATTTTTTATACTATCGCTACAAACCGAGTTTGAAGTCAATCGGATGAAAAATAGTATTTTCCATATCGAATTTTCCGGCCATTTTCCTTGTGGGTGGATTTTCCATAACGAAAAATCATATGTGTAATTATTTAGCATACTGTCCTTACAAACCGAGTTTGAAGCCAAACGGATGAAAAATAGTTTTTTCCATATGGAATTTTCCGGGAATTTCCCGACTTTTCGGGCGCATTTTTAAACATCGGAATATCTTATGTCTAATTATTTTGCTTACCATCCCCACAAACCGAGTTTGAAGTCAATCGGATGAAAAATAGTTTTTTCCATGAAGAATTTTCCGGCTATTTTCCTTGTGGGTGGATTTTCCACAATCGAAAAATCACATGTCTAATTATTTAGCATATTATCCTTACAAACCGAATTTAAAGCCAATCGGATGAAAAACAGTTTTTTCCATATGGAATTTTCTGAGAATTTCCCCGACTTTTCGGGCGCATTTTCCAACATCGGAAAATCTTATGTCTAATTATTTTGCATACTATCCTTACAAACCGAGTTTGAAGTCAATCGGATCAAAAATAGTTTTTCATATAGAATTTTCCGGGTATTTTCTTTGTTGGCGGATTTTCCAACATTTGAAAATCTCATCTCCAATTACTTAGCATACTACCCTTACAAACCGAGTTTGAAGCCAATCAAAAGAAAATAGTTTTTTCCATATGGAATTTTCCGGGAATTTCCCGATTTTTCGGGTAGATTTTCCATCATCGGAAAATCTCAAGTCTAATTATTCTGCTTACCATCCTCACAAACCGAGTTTGAAGTCAATCGGATGAAAAATAGTTTTTTCCATGAAGAATTTTCCGGCCATTTTCCTTGTGGGCGGATTTTCCGGAATCGGGGAAACAGGTGTCCAATTATTTCGCTTACTTTAGTTACAAACCAAATTTCAAGTCAATCGGATGAAAAACAAAATTTTCCCAAGTAGCTTTTCCGGGAGTTTTCCACCCCTTAGGGGTGGAATTTTCCAAACCCCGCCTTAGTGCTCACTTTCAACTCATAAGGAAACTTCTGTGAAAATTTCAGCTTTCTATCTCTTACAGTTCAGGCTCTGCGTTGATTGCCAAATATCAGTCAGTCAGTCAGGAGTCAGTCAGTCAGGACAAACTCTTTTATATATAGAGAGACTAGCATATAACCCGGCGCGCTTCGCTTCGCCACCATCAGTATAGCCGCCAAAATAATGGAAAAAAACGTTGGCAATGATACCACCCCGCCCCCATTTTCCGACCATCAGAAATTACAAAATTATTTTCCACCTACTTGGCCCGTTAAGCGTACAAACGCTAAAACCACCCCCGTCACCCATTATCCGACCTTGAGGGTGAGTAAGCGCAAAGCTAAAAACTTTATCCTATTTAATTGGCCCATAGAGCTTTCAAACCAAATTTAATACATATCGGCTCAAAACCCACCCCCGCACCCATAATCCGACCTTTGCAGTGAACTTCCCGAAATAAAAAAACACGTGTTTCCATTTATTCTGACCCTAGAGCTTACAAAATTAATTTTATTCAGACCGGCTCACAAATAGCCATTGTCACTGAACCGAAATACGCCCACCATATTCTTGCCTTGGGAGCTTTTCCGGGAGTTTTCCATCCCTTAGGGTGAAATTTTCCAAAACCCACCTTAGTGCTCACTTTCAACTCATAAGGAAACTTCTGTGAAAATTTCAGCTTTCTATCTCTTACCGTTCAGGCTCTACGTTGATTGCCAATCAGTCAGTCAGTCAGTCAGGACAAACTCTTATATATATATAGAGACTAGCATATAACCCGGCGAGCTTCGCTTCGCCACCATCAGATAGTACGCCAAAATAATGAAAAACGTTGGCAATGATATCACCCCCGCCCCCATTTTCCGACCATCAGAAATGAGAAAATTATTTTCCAACCCTACTTGGCCCGTTAAGCGTACAAACGCTAAAACCACACCCGTCACCTATCGGCTCACAAATAGCCATTGTCACTGAACCGAAATACGCCCACTTATTCTTGCCTGTGGCGAAATTCTACCACCGAGAAACAAATGAATAATTATTTTCTATAATGTGTTTACAAACCGATTTTGAAGCCAATCGGATTAAAAATAGGTTTTACCATATAGAATTTTCTCCGACTTTTCGTGCGGATTTTCCAACATTGGAAAATCTCAAGTCTAATTATTTTGCATACTATCCTTACAAACCGAGTTTGAAGTCAATCGGATGAAAATTGTGTGTTTCCATATAGAATTTTCCGGCCATTTTCCTTGTGGGTGGATTTTCCACCAACAAAAAATCACATGCCTAATTATTTAGCAAACTACCCTTACAAACCGAGTTTGAAGCCAAACGGATGAAAAATAGTTTTTTCCATATGGAATTTTCCGGGAATTTCCGCGACTTTTCGGGCAGATTTTATCATCGGAAAATCTTATTTCTAATTATTTTTTGCATACCATCCCCACAAACCGAGTTTGAAGTCAACGAATAAAAAATAGTTTTTTCCATGAAGAATTTTCCGGCTATTTTCCTTGTGGGTGGATTTTCCACAATCGAAAAATCACATGTCTAATTATTTAGCATATTATCCTTACAAACCGAATTTGAAGCCAATCGGATGAAAAACAGTTTTTTCCATATGGAATTTTCCGGGAATTTCCGACTTTTCGGGCGCATTTTTCCAACAACGGAAAATCTTATGTCTAATTATTTTGCATACTATCCTTACAAACCGAGTTTGAAGTCAATCGGATCAAAAATAGTTTTTCATATAGAATTTTCCGGTATTTTCTTTGTGGGCGGATTTTCCAGCATTTGAAAAAAATCTCATGTCCAATTACTTAGCACACTACCATTACAAACCGAGTTTGAAGCCAAACGGATGAAAAATAGTTTTCCATATGGAATTTTCCGGGAATTTCCCGACTTTTCGGGCGTATTTTCCATCATCGGAAAATCTCAAGTCTAATTATTTTGTTACCATCCTCACAAACCGAGTTTGAAGTCAATCGGATGAAAAATAGTTTTTTCCATGAAGAATTTTCCGGCCATTTTCTTGTGGGCGGATTTTCCGAAATCTGGGAAACAGGTGTCCAATTATTTCGCTTGCTTTACTTACAAACCAAATTTCAAGCTCAATCGGATGAAAAACAAAATTTTCCCATAGTAGCTTTTTCCGGGAGTTTTCCACCCCTTAGGGGTGGAATTTTCAAAACCCCGCCTTAGTGCTCACTTTCAACTCATAAGGAAACTTTTTGTGAAAATTTCAGCTTTCTATCTCTTACCGTTCAGGCTCTGCGTTGATTGCCAATGATCATCAGTCAGTCAGTCAGTCAGTCAGTAGAGTCAAGTCAGTCAGGACAAACTCTTTATATATAGAGAGACTAGCATATAACCGGGCGCTTCGCTTCGCCACCATCAGTATAGCCCGCCAAAATAATGAAAAAAACGTTGGCAATGATACCACCCCCGCCCCCATTTTCCGACCATCAGAAATGAGAAAATTATTTTCCACCTACTTGGCCCGTTAAGCGTACAAAACGCTAAAACCACCCCCGTTACCCATTATCCGACCTTAGGGTGAGTAAGCGCAAAGCTAAAAACTTTATCCTGATTTAATTGGCCTATAGAGCTTTCAAACCAAATTTAATACATATCGGCTAAAAAACCCACCCCCCGCACATAATCCGACCTTTGCGACCTTCCCGAAATAAAAAACACGTGTTTCCATTTATTCTGACCCTAGATCTTACAAAACGAATTTTATTCAGATCGGCTCAACAATTAGCCATTGTCACTGCCAATCAAATGTATAATTTTTTTTATAAGTGTTCACAAACCGATTTTGAAGCCAATCGGATTAAAAATAGGTTTTACCATATAGAATTTTCCGACTTTTCGTGCGGATTTTCCAACATTGGAAAATCTCAAGTCTAATTATTTTGATTTCTATCTTCAAACCGAGTTTGAAGTCAATCGGATGAAAAATAGTGTTTTCCATATAGAATTTTCCGGCCATTTTCCTTGTGGGTGGATTTTCCTCCAACAAAAAATGACATGCCTAATTATTTAGCAAACTACCCTTACAAACCGAATTTGAAGCCAAACGGATGAAAAATAGTTTTTTCCATATGGAATTTTCCGTGAATTTCCCGACTTTCGGGCGCATTTTCCAACATCGGAAAATCTTATGTCTTATTATTTTGCTTACCATCCCCACAAACCGAGTTTGAAGTCAATCCGGATGAAAAAAGTTTTTTTCATGAAGAATTTTCCGGCTATTTCTCTTGTGGGGTGGATTTTCCACAATCGAAAAATCACATGTCTAATTATTTAGCATACTATCCTTACAAACCGAATTTGAAGCCAATCGGATGAATAACACTTTTTTCCATATGGAATTTTCCGGGAATTTCCCGACTTTTCAGGCGCATTTTCCAACATCGAAAAATCTTATGTCTAATTATTTTGCATACTATCCTTACAAACCGAGTTTGAAGTCAATCGGATCAAAAATAGTTTTTCATATAGAATTTTCCGGGTATTTTCTTTGTGGGCGGATTTTCCAACATTTGAAAATCTCATGTCCAAATACTTAGCATATTACCCTTACAAACCGAGTTTGAAGCCAAACGGATGAAAAATAGTTTTTTCCATATGGAATTTTCGGGAATTTCCGACTTTTCGGGCAGATTTTCCATCATCGGAAAATCTCAAGTCTAACTATTCTGCTTACCATCCTCACAAACCGAGTTTGAAGTCAAACGGATGAAAAATCTCAAGTCTAACTATTCTGCTTACCATCCTCACGAAACCGAGTTTGAAGTCAAACGGATGAAAAATAGTTTTTTCCATGAAGAATTTTCCGCCATTTCCTTGTGGGCGGATTTTCCGAAATCTGGGAAACAGGTGTCCAATTATTTCGCTTACTTTACTTACAAACCAAATTTCAAGTCAATCGGATGAAAATCAAAATTTTCCCCAAGTAGCTTTTTCCGGGAGTTTTTCCCCTTTGTGGGGGTTTTCCAAACCCCGCCTTAGTGCTCACTTTCAACTCATAAGGAAACTTCTGTGAAAATTTCAGCTTTCTATCTCCTTACCGTTCGTTGAGCCTGCCAACCAGTTTCAGTCAGTCAGTCAGCCAGGACAAACTCTTTTTTATATAAGAGAGATTATAAATAACTTCCGTTTAAATTGAAAATTATTTATATATATAGAAAAGATATCCATATGTTAATTTTTATTAGTTGACTTAAAAACTGATTATTATTATTATTTAAAGTAGTGTTTACCAATTATTAAATAATTATAAATTAATATATAACACTGTGTTTAATATCAGCATAAAGAAATTCGGTAAGCATTAAAACGGAACCGTTTACCGGAAAAAAACGATTAAAACTAGGAACCCATTTTTTGAATTTTTTCGATTTCGGTTCTGCGTAAAAGGCTTACAAAATTTTAAAAAAGTATTAACCAAATGCATTTAAACATATCAATCCTATAGGAGCTATATGATATAAGTAGTCAGCGGATTTTGCATATTTTCAAGTAGAATTTAATCCAAGTGGCCCAGGGTAAAAGTGTTAAAGACAGTGTTGTTGATCAAAAACCCAACAATAAGTGTTGCGATTTTGTAAAGTCTTGATATTTTTTTATTGCTTAGTATTCCCCCTAATAGAAAATATTAGTACTGCCCTTGAAAGGGTATCAAAAATAGCGAAAAAAAAATAATAGCACCACTTTAGCATTTTTTAATTGTTTTATTATTTTGATCATCAAGAATAAAGTCAATCAATACCAAGGCTCGTGGAAAACACAGAAGTTCGGAAAAAAGCGATATCATCAAAAAAATTGATATTGATTGGAAAATCCGTTAGAGAAGTTGGTCGATTGGTTTGGTATTCAAATAAACTAATAAGGAACGCAATAAACTACAAAGAAATGACTGAAACAACTGCTCGAAAACGATTTCTGGCTCAGTTTCACGACAAAAGATGGATCCGGACAAGAGGAGATCAAGAGCCCAAAAGTCCCTCTGTTAAAAGGTGGTTCACTATATTGTTTCTAAACCATAAGTGTTTTAAGTTTCTAATGACACTTAGATCATGTTAAAATATTGATATATACTGCTCCTGTAGACGATCTCCCGAAGGTCGTTTGTCGTTGATCGGGATATATCTTGTTTGAATTCAAAAAATGGGTCCGATTCTTATGCATTTTTGACCAAAATATTCTGAAAAATTGTTTAAAAAAAAATTAAAATAAATATTGGAAATCTAATTCATCCGATCAATCCCTGTGGCACTCGGGAAAACACAGCCCTCAAAGTAAGAGAGAAAAATAGGGCACTCAAGGCCATCGCTGAAAATACCTGAAAAAAAACGCTGCTGGTAACATACGTAGGTTGCTATATTTATTTCTGGCCTAATAATAAAAACGCGAATATTTATGATCAAAAATGGTTTTATTGTTTTTCAAAGTATTCTCCAGAAAGATTTATACACTTTTGCAAGCGCTCAAACCAATTGTCGTAGCACTTTTTCCACTCCGATTGAGACACCTCCAAAACATGGTTTTTGAACTCTTCAACAGCATCTTCTGGCGACGAAAATCGTTGACCACGCATTTTTCCCTTGATGTGCGGGAACAAAAGGAAGTCATTGGGTGCCAAGTCAGGGCTGTGCGGTGGAGGACCCATCACTTCGACCTTTTGGGCGGTCAAAAAGGCGCTGGTGTGAGCTGATGTGTGAGAGCTCGCATTGTCATGGTGCACAATGATCTGTCTTCTCTTGTTCGTTTTTCGAATTTCCCCGAAGACTTCTGGCAAACAAATTGTGGTGTACCACTCAGAATTGACCGTCCAACGTTGCTCAAGTGGAACAGTCGCTACATGACCAGTTTTACCGAAGAAACAGGCGACCATTTGCTTCGAAGTGCTTCTTCCTCGAACGACTTTTGTTGGATTTGGCTCGTCTTCGAAGACCCACACGGTCGATTGCTGTTTTGTTTCGGGCTCATAAGCATAGATCCATGATTCGTCACCTGTGACGATCTTATAAAAGTCTTTTGAAACACTGCGATTATATTTTTTCAAAATTTCTTTGCACCAATCCACACTTACCTTTTTTTGAGCGATTGTCAAATTGTGCGGGATCCAACGAGAATAAACCTTTCATGCAATATCGAATGTATGCTGGTGGAAGAAATGCCCAAGGATGCCTCTATCTTACGGTATGTCACATAACGATCTTGCATTATCAGTTCACGCACGGCATCAATGTTTTCTGGCATAACGACTGTTTTTGGACGACCTTCACGACCTTCGTCTTCGAGCGAGCTTCGCCCGCGATTGAATTCATTAAACCAATTTTTCACAGTGCTATAGGATGGTGCTTCATCGCCATACAAAGATTTAAGTTCATCGTTGCACTCTTGTCGTGATAATCCACGTCGAAAGTTGTGAAAAATGATTGTACGAAAATTTTCACGAGTTAACTCCATTTTTGATTAATCGTTAGTCGATATCAAATGTGGTCACACATGAAGAGTTGGAGCTTTTATCGATAAAAGTCCAAACTTTTTTTGGGAAAATGTCAATTGGTCCTAAAATGGCTAGAAGTCATCCTAAATTCTTTATTTACACCTTGAAACTCTATAAATGGTAGCATAAATATGTATGTATTGTCAGAGTGGTCTTTAATCAGGGTCTTCCCCCAATGCTTTTGTTTTTCCCAACATTCAAAAGTATTTTGATCATTTATAACTATTATTTGTACTTTTATTTTCAAAAAGGCGATTTGTAATTCAAATTTGAATACTGTTATTGGCATTGACAGACTAGAATACCCCGTATGTATACGTATCGTAGTGAATGAAAATGAATCAAAACCATGAGAAAGCTTTGCAGGATTTGTACACGGCAAACTGATGGGGTAACAGCCACGAAACTATTTCAGCCAGAAAATGTGTTTATTCTGAAGCAAATCAAGACGCTGACCAACATGTTGGTAAGCAAAAGTTAAGAATTAAATGAACATAGATTAAAATTATAATTATTGTATGCTATTTTATAGCTCAAGCCGGCAGACACCTTGTCTGAGCTGATGTGTTTACAATGTCAGCATGATTTGGAGATTGCCATCGAGTTCCGTAGAATGTGTATTGAGGCACAGGAATTTCAATCAGCGCAGAGCTCAGAATCGGAAGCCGAGATTAACCACTCAGAAGCAGAAGATGAGGACTATATTGATTTTGAGACACAGTCTGTAGAACGGTTAGAGCTTGAGGGGGAGGAGACGGGGAAGGAATATTTGGAACAGACAACGTCATCACCAGAAGCCACCAAAAAGCCAGATCATCGTTTTGCCAAATATGAATCTCGTAGCAAGTACATAAATCAACTGGCCTAAACTAAACATATTTTATATCTTTCTTTTACCTAGACTAATTTGCAGTCATTGCGGGAAGATTTCCAAAACGCTAACCGCCTTACTAATCACCTTAATACCATCAAAGCCCCCTTCAGATTAAGTTGTTTAGAGTGTAACGAAAAGTTTCATAACGATCTACTACTGGACATTCATAGGAAACAACAGCACAAGTCTTTGCAGAAGGATCAGCATGTCTGTCATATATGTGGCTTGAGTTTATCCACAGCATTCAATTTACACAATCATTTAGTGCGTCACTTGGGCACAAGACCGCACAAGTGTGCTTTATGTAAGGCTAGCTTTTCCACCGCCTCCGAACTTAAGGATCATAAGCGAACTCATAGCACAGAGCGTCCCTATCCCTGTCGCTATACGGATTGTGATAAATCCTTTCGTCATTGCAGTAATCGTAGCATACATGAGAGGTAGGTGGGAAATTTTAAAAACTATATGTTTAAAATGAATCAAAAAAATCTAAATTCTTTTCAGAGTTCACATGGATGCAAGCCAGCGACCATTTGCATGCGAATTTTGTGATAAATCTTTTGTTACTCAAGGCGATTGTAGGACACATGAAAAAATCCATACTCCAAATCGGAACTTCAGGTTGGCATTTTATTTTGAAAATTTTTATTCAAAATTATATAATTAATTTTATTTATATTCTTCTTTTGTATATAGTTGTGAGCTGTGCCGGCAAAGTTTCAAGTTTTTGAAGCATCTAAAAAATCATTTAAAAACCAAAAGCCATAAAGCAATGGAAGTACGCGCTGAGGTAGCTGTATTATAATATTATTTTAGTTTATAAAAAATCCAATGAAAATAAGTAAATCATTTAATATAAAAATATGTATGTATTAACTTTAAACGAGAGCAGCGATTTAGACAAAGTTTGATTTTCAGATATAATATGAAGGTTATTTATTCATAATAATAATAATAATTTAATGTGCTTATTAAGCATTATTTTTACTTAAAAAATCATTACCAAAATCAAAAAGCGACAAAATCTATGTCGATAAAATCCACGAAATAATGTTAAACGATCAGAGAATGAAATTGCATAAGGTGGTTGAAGCTGTAGGCATCCCAACTGACTTTTACATGAATATCCGTGCAATTGCAGAGGCACGACCATTTAAAAGGATGATCATTAAACAAATACATTCTGCATTAATAAATCTAAAAAAAAGGTTTCCTTAAAGAATATTCCGATTTATATTTTCTCAGTAAGTTCATATCAATTAGGATAAGACTGTGAACCGGTTCGAAAACGGCTTAGAACTGTTTCAAGGGTAGTTCAGATTTAAATCTCAGAAATTATTATGTAGTAAGATGTTTTCCCTGATCAAAACCGGTTCCGTAAGAGTTTCAACCGGTTCGAAAGTGGTTCAGAACAATATATCAGAAATTATTATATAATCAGTATGTAGGTTGGTAATATGGAGTTCGATATTTTACAGGTTAAAAACCTGTTTCGAACCAGTTTGCCAAATTTTTTTGGAGCCATATTTCAGAAAACATTTAAATTGCAAATTTGAGGTGTAGATTAATAATTAAGTAAGATATTTTCCCGGCATATAACTGGTTCCGAACCAGATGGAACAAATATGGACACCAGAACCATCGAGGCTTATCAGGACAACGTAGTTCTTGAGGGCAGGCTATCAATGAAGGCAAACCCCTTTTTCAAAAGTGTCAAAAAAATAATTCGAGAATTTCACAAATTGGAAAACAAGCAACCTGATCGGAGGCCGAGCACCTGTTATCCCAGAACAACCGAGCAACTGAATAACAGAGCAAGTGAACAGCAACAACGGAGCAAAGCAACAAGCGACTCGCAACAACAGTCTTGAACAAGAGTTACAGAACCAGCGCAAGGGAACAACGGATCGATCGGAGTGAGTTGACTCAATTAAAAAAAAGGAATAAGTGAACATGTTCCGTGAAAGGAGCAACCTTTACCCAACACTAGTGTGCTGTCTGTTTCCCGTGGGTGGTCGCAAACATTTCCCTACAGTTCAGTTCTATTGCCGTTACGCATCTTACTAGCTTAGAATGTCCTTGGTATAATGAAGTAAGATATTTTACTGCT
Organism: Lordiphosa mommai; assembly: GCA_018904225.1. NCBI lineage: Eukaryota > Metazoa > Arthropoda > Insecta > Diptera > Drosophilidae > Lordiphosa > Lordiphosa mommai. The sequence goes on from JAEIFT010000234.1 coordinate 25,696, forward strand.
TTAAACCCGGTTCCAAAACAGTTCAAATAAGTATCTAAAAAGTGGAAAAGAGCTTTGAAATTATTAAAGTTATAAAAATAAAATTTCGTAAGTAGATTTGGCAATATGAAGTTAGACATTTGACTGGATCAAGACCGATTGTGAACTAGATTAAACCAGTTCCAAAGTAGCTCAAAGCCTTATTATTTTAGCTTAGAATTTGAGATTCGTTGTGTAGGTGGGTTGTGATCTTGAAATTTGCTGTGCAGGTTGGAAATTTAAAATTGGATACTTTTTCCGTTACAAAACTGTCTCCGAACCAGGTTGAACCAGTTCATTTAAGAAAAGCGATTCCCAGCCAAATTAAAAATGATTACAAACCATTTTATAAAGTCATCGAAACATTTTTCGAGTTTAGTGAAAGAAACATATCGATACAATTCTAAGGACCTATCAATAATTTCATTTGCTTCAGCTTTTAGCTATTTATTTGCATGTTCTTAATCCTAAATTTCCATTATTCTCACTCCTTAAAATGTTTTGATATCGGCGATCACTTTTTCATTGTCATAAATCTCCTTGGCATAGCACAAATGGGGATAGTCAAAGGCGGCGCCATAACGATTCTTGCAACCGGAAGTGGCCTTATCTCCCGGGGTATACACAGGCTGGCCAATAATGTTGGTGGTGGCAAAATTGCAGGTCAATACGAAATGATTGTAGAAATCCTTGGAGAAACGTACGGCAGCACAACCCACATGGCTGTTCTTCTCGGCCACGGAAATGGTGAATTTGGCCACATTCTTATTGGGTAGCTCCTCGGGAAAGTTGGCCAGTATCTCGGGTGTGACATTGGCACGTAGGGCAAACCAGTTTTCAATCTGTTCCTTGATAATCTCAGCATCAGAGTAATCCGTTTCGGCTCCACTGTAACTGAAAATGGCATTGTTCTGGCCGGCATAGGCAAAGCGTTCAGTGCTGCGGCATTTATCGGGCAAGGATTCACAGGTCTTTACATTGTACAGGGCCAAATGGGATAGCTCCTCGCACCAGGACATTTTGGCCATGCGCACTGCCTTGGGTAGGCCTTCGATGACACCACCGGCCACATTATTACGCAGTTCATTGAACAGACTAAGGATCAGTTTGTGATGGGAGTCAATTTTGATTTCACGCACATCCTTGGGACACTCGGCGCTGAAATTCTGGAATGGAATAGGGAAGATTAGAGCTAAAAGGAGTGAATTTGTGTGACTTACCCCTTTGTTATTGCAGCCTATGTGCTTATCCAGACAGGTGGGCAGGGCACAGTAGTCCACAGCTGTGGCCAGACCGACCAAAAGTAGCATCAAACCCGTTACCTTGGATATAACCATGTTTCTAGCTTGGCTCTTGGCTTGCAACTGAAGCCACATATTCCAAGTGGCGGCTTTTATAGGCCTATGGAGAGCACATGAGGCCTGGCTGAAATTAAGCCCCTTTAAACACACATTTCGCAGAACTCAGCTGGTAAAATATTCCTGTCCCATTTGACTATAAATAGAGACTGCGGAACGGGTGAGACTTCAGTTGAATACCAACAGCCCGATATCACTATGAAGTTATTGATTTTGCTAACTACTCTGCTCCTGGTGGGATTCACCTTAGCTGTGGACTACTGTGCCCTGCCCACCTGTCTGGATAAGCACATAGGCTGCAATAACAAAGGGGTAAGTCACACAAATTCACTCCTTTCAGCTCTAATCTTCCCAATTCCCCTTCCAGAATTTCAGCGCCGAGTGTCCCAAGGATGTGCGTGAAATCAAAATTGACTCCCATCACAAACTGATCCTTAGTCTGTTCAATGAACTGCGTAATAATGTGGCCGGTGGTGCCATCGAAGGCCTACCCAAGGCTGTGCGCATGGCCAAAATGTCCTGGTGCGAGGAGCTATCCCATTTGGCTCTCTACAATGTCAAGACCTGTGAATCTTTGCCCGATAAATGCCGCAGCACTGAACGCTTTGCCTATGCCGGCCAGAACAATGCCATTTTCAGTTATAGTGGAGCCGAAACGGATTACTCTGATGCTGAGATTATCAAGGAACAGATTGAAAACTGGTTTGCCCTACGTGCCAATGTCACACCCGAGATACTGGCCAACTTTCCCGAGGAGCTACCCAACAAGAATGTGGCCAAATTCACCATTTCCGTGGCCGAGAAGAACAGCCATGTGGGTTGTGCTGCCGTACGCTTTTCCAAGGATTTCTACAATCATTTCGTATTGACCTGCAATTTTGCCACCACCAACATTATTGGCCAGCCTGTGTATACCCCGGGAGATAAGGCCACTTCCGGTTGCAAGAATCGTTATGGCGCCGCCTTTGACTATCCCCATTTGTGCTATGCCAAGGAGATTTATGACAACGAAAAAGTGATCGCCGATATCAAAACATTTTAAGGAGTGAAAATAATGTAAATTTAGGATGAAGAAAATGCAAATAAATAGCTAAAAGCTAAAGCAATCTTGGCAGATATCCATAGCCATCAGGTGTGCGAGAATCGCATCATTTCACACACTGATTTTGAACTTGTGAAATGACGTCAGCAAATAGCTTAGCCTCCTGGGGTGATTATATCTTCTATCTTTTATATATATGTATCTAAACAATTATACACACACAAACGTGTATATAGATATACAATATGTTCCGCATAGACGTCTAAGTACTTAATGAAATTTTCACAGAATGTTCTGTCAATCAAAAAAGAATTATACAGCCGTGTTCTGAATTCCACTTCCACAAATGTTCACTAAATCACAAAACTTTTGTGGAATTGGAATTCCGAACACGGCTGATTGGCTATAGGCATCTCAAGTAAAGATGGGCGCAGATCGGTTTTCTCGAGGGAATTCCCAAATTCTGTACGAAATTACTCGAAAAGTATTTAATTTCGTTATTATAAGTTCATCTTGTGACGTACCGTGGATTTTTAAATTTGAGCAAGTATTTTAGTTCCGGTCTCTAATCTCAAGAAACCTCCAAAAGTATATAAGATATGCACCTGAAATTTGATATGACGTTTTGTAATATGGAATAACAAATTTTCCCGGTCTAAAACCGGTTCCGAACTCATTTATACAGCTTTATAACTTTTTCAATATTCATTATCAACTCTCTTAAAACTATATTGAAAATATTTTATAACAAGTTCAAAATTATTTGTAGAATCCGAGCGATTTCGAATATTTCGATATTTTACTAGTATATATCTACACTCCGAACCTGTTTGGGATATAGTTTTTTTTCGGTATTCGGTTACAAATTAGTATACCGGTAAAATTTAAAAATCCTTTAAAATAAAAGACTTGAAAACGCAAAAGAAAACTATCTAGAGTCAGGCAAACGGGAGCTTCGGGTCAGGATGACGAATTGAAACGATTCGTCAGGAAGGACGGACATATTTTAAAATTCTTGGGACTTCACGAGATGAATTTCTTAAAAAATTTACATGTAATTTGCTACAGAAAATGAATTTTTTGAGGGTTGGGTTCTGCGCGCAACTCTAGTTTTAAGCTTACTTAAGTAGCTGGAACATGAAGAAGATCTTAAAATATATTAGGGAATATCAAATACACTGTGCGCTGTTTTGGGAACTTTATCGACCACAATTAAAGTATATCTTCCCAAAGTAAAATCTTGATTCAATCAATAAAATTGATAAAAAAAAAATTCTGAGTGTGGTTAATACTCACGAGGCATTGATGTGAAACATGTTAATTAAAATAGTTTGTATGTATATACCGTAGGAAATGCCACGGCTGGCTTGGAAAACAAAGTTGGAAACAGTGTCCCAGATCCCTGACCTCTGAACCCTCATCCGAAATCCCTGATACCAGACCCCAGATCCCCCATCCTTGGTCCCAGATCCCTAATCCCTGATCCGAGATCCCAGACCCCTGATCCCCCATCCCAGGTGCCTGATCCGAGATCCCAGATCACTAATTCCAGATCCGAGATCCCAAATCCCTGATCCCAGATCGCTGATCCCAGTTATTTTCAAATGGAATTTTACCCCTACCAGAAAATCATCTTACATCAAAAACTCAGAAATGATTATTATTAAAAAGGCAACAATATTGATTTTTAAATGCCGGTTCTTAAATAACTCAAAACATTATTTCTCGATCCGGCTCTTCGTTTTAACCGGTTCTTTCCCGTTTTAATTCCCTGCCTAAAAAGGAACAAATCGATAAACGATTTCAAACTTCTTCCTGCAGGGCTTGGAAACTAAGTTCTTGGATGTTCCATCCTTTTTATATAATAAATCAGTTTGAAGTAAAACCAAAACTTTGATTTCGAAGGTTCGAAAAAATATTTGGGCAAAATGCCTAGCTTATAAGGTATTTTAGATAACGAAAAAGTTGATTAAGGTTTGAGCTGTTGTTTCACTTGTTTGAGTTCTCATATGTATGTGAGTCGCTGAGAAGTAAGTAAAATAACTTTATTAGACTATCTGAGCTCATATATGAGTTTCTCCTTAGGATTAACTAATTCTCACCAGTTTTAAAATGACCATCCAATGGCTGTCAGTGTCTTCTTCTTTTAAGAAATTGGAAAATACGGTTGGTCAAGTCGGAAATTAAACGCACATTTGTTACGTGTGTTCTTAATATTCATCTAAACTTGCTTATACATTTTTACAACCGATCTGTGGAAGGTCATCTGTAGCGTCAACAATTTTGTTTTGTTTATCAACTGCATGTGAAATATGTATACAAATTCGCGAACGTAGAAACATAACGGGTGCGGATTATTTAGAACGTGTTGTTCAATCGAAAAGGGTTTAACCCCGATAAAACTATACTTGACTTCCATATCTGCGCTTCCTAAGATAGTTTGTGGACTCTAGAGTAAACGTTGATGGAGTAACTACCCTTCTCGCAGAGCTTTTCTATAAAAATAATGCAAAAAATATAAATGTATATAATTAATATCTTTTTTATTAAATATTTTTATTCCAAAGGTACTTTTTTCTTAACTTTCTGCTTTGTCGTTTAAATTTGAGTGTTGATTTTACAATTACGTAGTATCACAATCTTACACAGGTAAACAAATCATTAGCTAGCTATTTATCCATTCAGTGCGATCCACCACATGGCAGGACACTAAAAATTTCTACAACAAACAAACATTTTCGTTCTATTCGTAAATAAATGTGTGTGTGTGTGTGTGGTTTGGGTCTTATGATGATGCAAATAAATAGAGTTAAAGGTTTCTTAAGTGTAAGTAGGCTAGCCGCTTGCCCCAGTGCAGCATCTTGTGTGTTTTTGGCCAGCCGAATCATTTGATTTCTGAGCTTTAGTTAGTCAAAGGTTTTACACTAAAACGAAAAACAAACCATAAATAAGAACAAGATCAGAGATGAGAAAGGAAACATAATCGGATGAGTTGGGTTTTGGGTAGTGTGTGCGAGCAAACATCTACATTTAAATCTAGGAATTTAACTAGCATTACTTTTCCGTCGGTTTCTTGTCAAACAGATACTCCTTGGCCATGGAATAAGCCAGACCCACTGTTAGACAGCCCACAACTGTGCCCTGGGCGGCCACACGTAGTTGCATGAGAAAGACGCTGGTGCTCATTGTGCCACGATTTTTGTATTTGTAGGCACCAATCAAACCAGCTGCCACAAATCCGGCAATACCTAATGGAATAAAAGAATGTGTGATTAGTTTGAGTGTCATTCCACAGCTGTTTTGTTGTTGCTAGCCGCATGAGCGTCAGCTGATTAAGGCCAAAAGACGACGTCGACGACAACGCACACCAAGATAACTAACGAAACGCAACAAGGTCCAGATGTCAACGTCACGAATCTATTTCATCATCTCAAGTACTGTCTAATGATGCTGTTGGCATTTATTGTTCGGTTCAACCAATTACAGTTATATCACACACATATTCACGCATTAATATTTCAATGATGAAATAACTGCAGTTAACTGTAGCGTTATGTCACGTTGTGTTGCTTTTTTTTTGTTTATCAAACTTTCAGTCATTTACCTTACGCCCAAGTTACATGGTCAAGGTCAAGGCATATCACGTAGACACCTTCCCTTGCCATTTCCGTCGTGACGTCACAAGTCATACACAAAATGCGTGCGCGTGTGTGTGTGTAAATTAGCCGTACTCACCAACTAACATGAAGGGCGATTCCTTAGCCTTTCTGGACAATTTGTTGGCCTGTGCCGCATCTTCCTCACTTTCGAAAAAGGATTTGGAACTCATTTTTTACGCGGGCGATTCGTTGATAACTTGTTCAGCTTACAAAATTTTTTCGCAAACTGAACATAGTGTGACCGTTGGCGGTTGGCATGAATATACTTACAGTTCAGCTGACGGCGGCACAGTGGGACCTAATTTGTGATTCTAGACAAATGTAACACAACCGTTACAGGGAAAATTTGAATTCAAATAATTCTAAAGACTTGCAGACGAAAAATTAAACGAAATTGGTAGTTGTATTGAAAATTCAAATGAAATCGAAATAAAAGTTTTAACTTTTTAATGATGAAAGCCAAACTTAAGATTTTACTGAACTGTAAGTATTTTTAATGTTTTAATAAAAAAATATTTGATAACAATTTGCCTAACTCAGCCACAGTTGAAAAAACTTTTAGGGTAATTTAAACACTTTGAACATTTTATTGCATAATTTGGAGAAAACTTATAAATTACATGGCGCCAATCACGACAGTCTTTCTTTTCCTAACTTAAAACAATTTATCTTTAACTTAAATCAATTTTATAAGTTTTCGAGCTTTTCGTACGTGACCAGGCATAGTGAGCCACAACGGTTATAAAATATACAATCCCAATTGCAATAAAATAAAATGCATATACCGTAAATTGTTCCGAAGTGGTTAAATTGAGATTTCCCGTCTCTGAGATGACTACTAAGGTGAGAATTGTTTGCAAAACTAAAGCAATGAAAGTGTTAATGCCAAAGACCAAAGCGAAACTATCCTCCAACAAGCTTCTCGCCAATTCCGCACTGAAAAAAAATATAGAAAAAAAATTAATTCATCTAGTAAAAATCCCATCTAAACAATAATCCCACCTTGATACCGTTATGGTAAAGGCATATAGTCCGCCAAATAGAACATAGCCCAGGTAGGACACATAAATATTAGAAGTCCAGGTGGCCAGCAAAATACAACATCCCTGAAGTACAGACAGCAATGCCAGTGACAGCGAACTGGTGCGAGATTTCAACCGTCCGGCATGCAAATACCCAGCCATCAATGCAAAAAGGGCAGCCAAACCAGTAAATGCCACATCCACAGCTCCATTCCACACAATCTAATGTTAATATGAAAACATTCACTTTAAAAGAATACTGTTTTTTTTTTGTATTACTCACTGTGGGTGCAGTCTCAAAGGATTTCCATATCACTTGAATATAGGTAGTAATCTGCAGGAAACCCGCCAGACTCACGGCATACCACAAACTCCACTGCAGGACTTGGGAATTTGTATAGGCGCTGCGGAAATGCGACCATAACAGTTGCACGGCTGTGATATTCTGTTGTGCATTTTCTTTTCCGCTGCCCACGGATGAAGCATTTTCTATAGCTGTGACATTTGGTTTATTGCTGTCGCTGGATTGATGATGATGGAAATACAAGCTCTTTTCAACCTGTGGCAAACCAAAGGACCAAAACAAAGCAGCAACCTGAGCTGGGGGATGGAAAGGACGTCATATAAGAAATCAGGAAAATTAAAGTAGAACTCTATCTAAATACTAGGGAATGGTTTTACAACCGTTCAGAGGTACTTCATTCTTATTTTAATCCCAAAATACTGAATTTTAGATCGTTTCGAAATATTTTATTTACATTTCGGACTACTTTAAGTTCTTTTAGATCTTTAGCTCGGAGTAGACCCGACTTACTCTCGAAGCAAGAAATCGCATACCTAAAATTAATTTTAAATATTCTTCATTTAAGTCCAAATAGTTCAAAAATCCTTTCCAATACATTTACAATTTGTTTAAACAAGACGGCAAGAAATAAAATTAAAATCTTTCAGGTTTATTTCCATGAATCATATATCTAAAGCTGTATTTTCACTTGTCTGACTTCTCATATGAGTTGCTCAGATAGTGTAATGTAGTCATATGAGAAATTCAAATGAGTCAAATTGTAGTGTAAAATCCTATCAAAACTCTCATATGAGAAATTCATATGAGTTTTTTGACAGCCAACACAACTTCGAGCCTCGCTTATAAGGCAGTTCTTTTTCTGTGGTTGTTGGACTGCCCCCAAACTTAAATTTCGTGCCCACCGTTGCTTTATACCAAAACTGCAAGCCAGTCTAGAGCCGAACTTCTACGAACCGGTTCGGTTCTGATTTTTGGAGATGCAAACCCCACAAGAATTAAGACTGGTTCGGTTCAGTGGTTCATGGAGGTTTTAAACCACCGCAGGGTGGTCCGGCTAGTGGGGCTGAGCGGTCATAAATCAGAAACGCAACATAGAGGGCTAAAAATTTGTACTCGGGGGTTTTTGGGGTCGCTTATTACGAATATGAAGTCAAAATTTCAAAATGGCGGCTCCAATATGGCGGTCCAAATTAAAAAAAAAGTATTTTTTGTTAAGAAACTTGGTACTAACGGGGTTTGGGTTTCGCAAACTATGAATCTGGCCATATATAAAATTAAATTTGAAATTTGAATGAATTTTAAGAGTTTACGGCTTATAACTATTTGGAGGTTTACGGCAATTTTAAGCTTTCCTAAAATTTTTTTTTATTTTAATTTAAAAAAATGTAAACTTGTAGAATATTTAGAATAATATGTCGTACAGGCAACAGGAAACTCAGAAAAGAGACGTCAATTGCAGATAAAGGACAATATCAGATGGTTTGGAAACACTGGAACCTGACTGCAACCCGATAGCTTGCTGATCTTTAAGAGATAGTTGGCAAAAATCTACTACACTGCAGGTCAATTAGGGATATTAGTGGCTTACCTTGTTGGGGGTCAACCGGCCTAACCGAACCTAACCGAAAAGATGAAAAGATGAAACACTTTGCGTATAGTTGTGTTTTCAATTGAAATTTTCTAAATTACAAACATGTTTGTCTTAAGGTATTTAGAGTTTCGTTACAATTATAAATTTAACAACAAATTTTGAACACAACAATTTTAAATTTTTGTTTGGTCCGATTCTTGTTTGTTTTGTTTTTTCCATTTGGGTTCTATAGGGTGACTTCGGTTCTGGAGCTGTTCGACTCCGATCCGGTTTGCAGCCCTGATAAACACACCACAGATTTATGGAAAAATAACTTTACCTTCTACTTACAAATTTCAATAATCCAATAAAATACGAACCAAGAACCTTTGATTCTTTTCTTTAGAATTTTAAATAGTAAAAAAACCTGGTACGTCGATTCGATTTGGATACTTGGAAAATGACTAAGCTGAATTAATGTTATCTTTACTAAATATGTAAGTATACTCACTGCCCAGGGTTATGTAAATGAGCTCCATATAATTCATCCACTCCATGCTGATCAAAAGTTGTGACAAAAGGCCCGCCACCAGTTTTCCCAGAAACATGGCGGCTCTTGTGTGAGAAGTGACTCGTGGATAATATTTCTTATCGACTTTGGCGTAAATATACGAATAATAGGCCACCTCAGCGGCTATATAAAAACCATAGAAAACACTCACAAACTGTAGGCTCAATAGTGACTTTGCCCATAACAGTCCACCCCAGATTAAAATGCCAGTCAGAGCATTGGCTATAATCACAGGTTTGTATCTGTAAAAGGAAGAGTGTATAATAAGGTTTTAGCATTTGTCCCTGACTTACCTTAGCATATCCGTTATGAGAAATAATACAATCAAAAGGATCATATAGGAATATGTGGCAAGTGGATAGATATCTCGATTCACTTGATCCTGTGTCATATTGTACCATTTGCCCATTATAATTTCCGTATAGTAGGGCTCCGATGGACGTAGCTCACGTAAAAATCCAAATACACACAACAAGCCCGAAATCTTTAGCCAAGACGGCGGCATGTTGAAACGAGCACTTTTCTAATGAATGATGAAAGATTTTTAAGAATTCTTAAAAAATTTGAAAAGGTCGTTATTCATTCATGCACCAATAAAGATTTTTGAATGTGAACTGTTATCAATTTCTGGGTCATAATTAAATGCGTAACCGTAACGAAACGATGTTGAACTTAGTCTATTTTGGTATCCCACTCTGACCTCTAATAAACGTGATTGCCTTTTAGTCTATTTACCTTTCGAATTTGAGTTCATAGCTGTTCAACTTTTTGACCATCTAATTGTTCTGTTATTGAAACTGGCATTTTAGCCGAGATTTGAACGTGCATTTCGTTATCATGCACCAAAAAATTACATTATCTTACCGGACCTAAGCGAACAAATTGTGTTTACATATACATATAAGCTTAATTAGTTCATTGGTTCGTGTCGAGAGGAAATTATTTATATATAAATAGATATTATTGTGTTGCAGTTATTTGTAAGTCAGAATATTGCACATCAAAATTTGCGTACAATGAATAAATAAACTCCATGTAACCTGAAACCCTTAAACTCTTTCAAAATGAATAAGAATAACAATTATTACAGATCTACTGAGTTGCTCAATATCTACTCTAATATCCACTTAAAAAAATTGCTTTCCCTTTAAGTACATGTCATACTTAGTTTAGTAAATAAATAAATTTAAGCTTTTCACCAAAATATCCGCAACAAACCTTTCAAATTGGGCGAAAGTGATAAAGGAGATGTACGCGCTTTATTTATATTTATATTTTTGTTTTGTTTATATTCAAAACCGGTTCAGCGTTACATCAATAACACAGAAAAAATGTATATGAGGTCACTTCAACGGATACAACATTTTATATTGTTATTCTAAGCAGCTTTTTAAATTGATTTAAAACAATTTGGAACACCTAACTACGCACACAACATATAAACAAAATACACACTTTAGGTTCTTGACAAATTTTAATTTCCCAATTTTTGAATCCGAGTGTTAATTTTGCGTTCGTTGCAGTTGTTGCTCGCACTTGGACGTGTTGTTTACTGACTAAGCGAGAGTTATAGAAATTCCATTTAAGGCCAGCTTGACGGCGGTAGCGGTCAGGTGGAAGATTGCACACCCTTGCAATAACAGTTTGATTTATCAATTTGGGAAATTCAATTTTTTAGTTTAATGAGTTAGTGCAAATGTATGTAACAGACAGAAGGAAGTATCTTCGACTCTGTAAATTATATATATTCTTGATCAGCATCAACAGCCGAGTCGATATAGCCCGTCCGTCTGTCTGTACGTATGAACGCACAACTCTGAGAAATGGGAAGAGCTAGAGTTTGGCAGTGTATAAAACAAAAAGTCCTTTTATTAAAAATTCATTAAATTGAAGAGTTCAAAGCTTTCCTTGGTGGGGGGCGAGATATCTGGCCTCAAACTTGAAGTTTAAGTTTCGGTCAGTTTTGTTTATTTCTAAGAGCATTTTCTCCTTCAAATTTACATTTCTAAAAATAATTGTGGACTTGTACTTTTAGCTACTACAGATAATTGTAAAATAAATGCAGAAGAACAAACAAATATAGGCTAATGGTAAATTTTTGACTTGCAGTTATTTTATAAATATTATAATTTATAAGGAATTCCAAAAGCATCTTACATCACGCCAGGTTATGAGTAATTACCTATCTTAGTATTTTGTATTTAGGCATGTAACAACGCCGGGCTTTAAGTCACTAGGAGAAGTTATTTACGCCAGAAATGAAGATATTCTGATGAAATTCATACGAATTTCTACAAATACACAAATTCATGCGAATTCATGCGACTTAAAACTAGGTACCGTAACGATTATAAATTATATCGTATCCTTTGATAATAATTATTTCTGGACTTTTTCCAATTGTTCAAGAAATAACTATTAATTTTTAACATTAATTAAAAACTCAAGAAATAACGATTATTTTTTGAGTATAAAAATAAAAATCTAAACTAAGAGTTTTTATGGATTTTAAAATAAAACTTACGAAATACCGATTATTAATGGATCAAAAAAAAAATTAAAAATCATTAATAAGAGTTATATAAGTTTTGAAAATATTTTAAATATAAAACATGAAATAACTATTATTTTTTGAGCGTTAGAATAAAAATCACAAATTAGAGTTATTTTATAATTTTTCAATTAAGCTTTTAAAAACATAATTTTTTATGAAAAAAATAATATAAATTTATCTTATCTTATTTTTTGATTAAAAAAATAAAAATATAAAATAAAAGTTATAAAATGATTTTTATTTGTTCACTCAAAATAAAAATTATTTTCAAATAACGGCTTTTATTTGGGGATATATGTGGGCATTGTTGCATTAGGGTATAAACTGAAGGTAGAGGAACTACCCAAGCCAACATTTAAGAAAACAAATTTTGGTCGTAAAATTTGTTAAATAATTTATTACCATGTGTGCTACAAATCGCTATCGACTCAAAAACGACCCAAATCGTATGGGAATTGGGTCGTTTTTGGGTCAAAAGCGATTAGCTTACATGGGATTACTACAATTTTAACTAACCTACTAACTAACTAATAATTGGTTTTAAATTTATAAAGTGACTTTAATTAAATACATATATCCCTATTAATTGAAACCAATCGAAGTATGAATTTGTTTTATATGCTTCCACACAATTCTGGAAAAATGTATTAAAAGCGGAGTACTACATCATAAAGCTGACATAGAAACGGTCGGTCTAAAAACTAGTTCTAGTGAGAAAAACTTTTTTTATACCCTTGCAGAGGGTATATTAAAATTGTCACGATGTTTGTAACGCAGTGAAGGAAGCATTTCCGACCACATAAAGTATATATATTCTTGATCAGCATGACGAGCTGAGTTCATTTCATTGTTTCATTGTTTTCCATCGTAGCGTCACCAATCATGGTATTTATTAATTTTTAATGATTCCACACAATTCTGAAAAAATTTATCAAAATTGGATGACTATAGCATATAGCTGCCATATAAACGGTCGGTCCAAAAACAGGTTCTAGTGAGAAAAACTTTTTTATTTTCCATCGTAGCATCACCAACCGTGGTATATATTAGTTTTATATACTTCCACACAATTCTGTAAAAATTTATTGAAATCGGATGACTATAGCATATAGCTCCCATAGGAACGATCGGTCTAAAAACTAATTCTAGTGAGAAAAACTTCTTTGTTATCAATGGTAGCGCCTTTCGAAAACTGCAAGGGTATTTAAAACATCGGCGTAGCCGATGTTAGCCTTATATTTTTTATTACTGGTTGCGTCTTTCAAAAACAGCAAGGGTATTTAAAATATATTTATTGGGCGAAAAGCTTATATATTTTGAGATATAGACGTGAAACAGTCATATGGAAATGCCAGTTGGTGAAAATTTTCGGCTGCGGCGCCTTTCGGCAAATCTACAGAAGTTCTTAAACATGGTTTTGGAGGGTTTTCTACTTTTTATTTCTCGTGTTTATCTAAAATTGCTTAATGCAAAATACACTTTAAACGCTGCTGAGCTGTTTTATTTTTGTTTTTTTTCCTTTTTAGTTATAGCAATTTTAAATCTTGGCGCTAAGTACCATCAAGAGTGGCCAAATTCAATCGATGGCAGTCACTAGCCACACCACAGTTATCGATAGTATCGATAGTTCCCACCTCACGCTCGTGTACTGATCACGTCTCGTCGGTGTCGCAGGAATTGAATTTTGTTTCTCGCGGCTTAAAAGTTAATGAAAAAGTATGGAATTGGTTTGGAATTAAAGTTAAATGTTTAAAATAAAGTTTGTTTGTTGTGGACGAGTGTTTTAGAAACTTATTGTTGTTCATTTTTATGCATACATTTCTTCTTGCATTTTTGTTTTTGCTTTACCGTTTGTTTGGCTGTGATGTGTGCGCGACGACGTCGTCGTCAGGGTCTTGAAAAGTTGAGTTGCGTTTGTTCCTTTTTCTTAATTTTTTTTTTGTGAATTTTTTGATTAGTGTTTACTGTTATTGTGTCAAAGCATAAATGAAATGAAAATGATCAGCATATTGATGTTTTCATTGAAATAATTAACCATTTAAGTGATTTCATTATGAACCAGCAAAGCGGACTTCTTATTTTTAGGTAAGCGCCATCTCTTTTATTTTCCTTGAGTCAGTACTTAAGCCAAAATAATGGCAGACTTGCAAAATACCAGAGGTCAAAAACCGTAACCCGAACGAATAAAGTTGAATAACCGTAACCCGTACTGTAACCTTTATTCCATAACCGTAATCGTTATCATAAAACAGGGATCGGCTATAACCGTATCCGAAACCGTTATACGTTTCGGTTTTAACCAGGGAATCAAACCGAATCGAATTTCGGTTCCGGTTCCGGTTCTGGTACGTACCGAAACTAATGTTTCGGTAAAACGTTCTGTTTAGGTTCTTGTTTGTACCGGTACCTTGGTTTTTATTTCGGTATACCGGTACGTACCGGTATGTACCGGTATGAACCGGTATAATTTAAAAATCCTTTAATCCGAAGATATAATAGAAATGGTAGCAACCTACACAGCAAAAAGTAGTTATTATGAAGGAAAATTAAACATAATAAACTTTACCTCAGAAAAAAATGTCCTAATAATAGAAGAGCTAGAAGATCTTTTGATATCTGATGAAATTTTAAATACACTGTTTTCAGATAACGTTACCGATCACAATTTAACCCTGCAATTAGGTTAAGTCCATTTGTGCCAATTATTAATTCATTTCCTTTGTAAATGCAAAAATTAAGGATAATTTAATAATATTATGAATTTATTAAACCAAAATATATGCAACAAAATAACATGGAATTGTTATTTTTATTGAAAATCCGCCGGGCCCTCCGGGCACGGGGTCGGCTGGGCTCGAGAAACGTTTCAGAAACCCACCTGTTGACACGACCATCTTAATCAGAACTAATCTAAAGTCACGTCTGCATGATAAATTAATAAAAGTTTGAATCTGTTTATCGACTTGTTTATTAAGAAAACAGTAACTTTAGAAAAAGTAAATATAGATCCCCCTAATCACTAGAGTATTCAATCGAAATATGTAACATCGAGTACCTTACTCGAGTTAAGCTTTCTATAAAAAAGATGTATAAAAAAGACTGACGAGCCGATAAGCAGAGCCAGGTCAAGCACTAAACCAAGAAGATCCGACCGATCGATCGCGAAAATTTAAGCAAACCTAGCAGCCCCGGATAAACAATTTTCAAATCTTGTCAAATAAGCCAACCAATCATTTTAACCTAGAAGCACCGACTGTAAACTTTTGCTTTTTTGAAAGCTCCCTTACAGGCCATAAAAATTAACTTTTACGATTTTTGTTTCAAAGATATTATGAAAATTGAATTTTATACCACAATCGAGTTGAACGGTCACTGTGACAGCACCGTCGCCCCTCGAGCACTTAGACGGGCCGCGATCATCCGACGAACCCCACTCGTTGTAAAACGGTTTCATGTTGGAATCCGCCCAGAAAGACTCTGACCACTCGTGTTAGATAGTTTCGTTTTGGAATCCGAGTCAATTCGAATTCTCGTTGCACTAAGTTAGTTTTCAGTATATACCAGATGGTTCCTTAACTTTACATTTGTAAGTTTTTGTTTACGTTTATGTTTTACCCTGAAGAAATTCCTGATTGAAGCAATAAAAATGAAATAACAAAAAAACTCAGAACCGAAACTGTACCGGTACAATGTTTCGGTTCTTTTCGGTCATTTCGGTTCCAACAATAAAGGTTCCGAAATACCGGTACGCAAAAAATAAGTAATAACGGTTCCGGTTCTGAGTTTTAATCGGTTCTTTTCGGTTTACGGTTTCGGTTCGGGTTCCGGTTTGACACCCTGGTTTTAACCTACAAAATACACATCTTAATTTATTATTAAATCTGAGACCTCTTACCAACTGTTCTTATTCAATTTACTTTAATTCAAATCTACTTTATTAGTTTTCGAGGATTTTGTTCGAGTGCAGGTACATTGAGCCATAACGGCTATAAAATAAACTATGCCAATTACAATAAAATAAAATGCATATACCGTTAATTGCTCCACAATGGTTAAATTAAGATTACCCTCCTCTGAGACAACCACCACAGTAAGAATTGTTTGCAAGATCAAAGCAAGGAATGTGTTAATGCCAAAAATCAGGGCGAAACTATCCTCTAACAAGCTGCTGGCCAATTCTGCACTGCAAAAAGAAGAAACCAATTTAGATCCGTTCAAGCAAAGATACACTTGTAATTAGAATACTCACCTGGCTACCGTTATGCTAAAGGCATATAGTCCGCCAAATAGAACATAACCCAAGTAGCATATATAAATACTGGAAGTCCAGGTGGCCAGCAATATACAACCTCCCTCAAGTACCGATAGCAGGGCCAGGGATAGCAAACTGGTACGAGATTTCAAACGTCCGGCATGTAAATACCCGGCCATTAGTGCGCAAAGTGCTGCCAAAGCAGTAAATGCTGCATCCACAGCACCATTCCATGTGTTCTATTAAAAAAATTTGGAAATCAACTAGATGAGCTCATTGGTTATTTACTTACTGTGGGTTCATTGTCGAAAGTCTTCCAATACACTTGTATATAGATGGTTATTTGTAGATATCCCGCCAAGCCCACGGCATACCACATGCTCCACTGCAGCACAAGAGGATTTGTGTAGGCGGCATGAAAATGCGACCACAAAAGTTTCAGTGCTTGGGCATTCTTTTTCTTAATCTTTTCTTCTTCATTCTCAACGGTGGCATTTTCGAGGGCAGTTTCCTTGGGTTTGCTATGAAAGTACAAGCTCTGTTCGACCTTTGGTAAAACAAAGGCCCAGACTAGGGCCATGACTTGAGCTGGAAAATGAAAAAAAGTTAATATATAAGAAACGTGAATATTTGATTTCTGCATTTTTTGTTCTACATTATTACCCAACAAGGGATCCGAGAACAGATATTCTTGGCACTGATAAAATCGCATTAGAACCAAAACTTTGTACGTCTTCAAACATTTCAAATTCTGCAGAAGATTCGGTAACCATTCTGATTATATACTTACTGGCCAAAGTGATATAAACGAGTTCCCTGTAATTCATCCACTCCATGCTGATCAGTAGCTGGGCCAAAATCCCCGCCACCAATCTGCCCACAAACATGGCCGCTCGCGTATGAGAGGTAACACGGGGATAATATTTCTTATCGACTTTGGCATAGATATAGGAGTAATAGGCCACCTCGGCCGCTTGATAAAAACCATAAAGCACCTCCACAATCTGTAAGCCCAACAATGTGGTAGTCCATATCAAAATACTCCACACAATAATGCCAGTCAAAGCATTGGCGATGATCAAAGGTTTATATCTGCAAGAAAACTAAAGTTTAGATAAAGCCTTCTCAATCTCAGCAAGCTTTGTCTTACCTAAGAAAATCCGTTATCAGAAAAACCACAATCAACAGTGCCAGATAGGAGTAAGTGCCAAAGGGATAGACATCACGATTCACTTGATCCTCTGTGACATTATACCATTCGCCCAATAATAATTCCGCATTATAGGGCTCCGATGGTCGCAACTCGCGTAAAAATCCAAATATGCACAGCAAGCAAGAAATCTTCAGCCAAGACGACGCCATGGAATTACGACCAGCGACTATCGATCCGGTTTCTATCTAATCTGAAACTACACTGAAGGCAACAGCCATGATGGTTGAGTCCAACCGAATTCGCCGAAATGTAGCTCATAAATCACACCATTTCCATCATTATGATCAGCATGACGAGCTAAGTCAAAATCAATGCTATATCCTTTCTTAGTTTTAATTTTGTCTTGACCAAACTTTGCGAAAAATCCTGAAATACATATAGGCCGGACATTTTAGGCTTGTGTCATGAACCTTTTCGCTCGCTTTATAAATTGTTTGGTCATGTTTCATAAATATTTTGTTCCTATTTATAAAAAAAATGTTTCATTTTGGAACAACACAGCAATTATCGGGTAGGAGGTAGTGGTATAAGCAGAAGCCACCACCACAAGTCTTACAACGGTTTTAGGATTCCCTCCTCCACGTATAAAGCGCAGAAAGCGCTGGATATGCTCCTCTCCTGAGCTGGTCACGCTTCCCACCTTACCAACAAGCGTATATTCTCTCTCCTCTGTAAAAAACGGACATTACTTTAATCTTTGAATTATTTCCAGTATAAAGGCCAAGTTAGAAGGATATGACAATGAGCTTCGGATCTTTAACCAAAACGACGACATGATCTAATTGTTTCATACCGGTACCAAATCAACTTATTAATTACATGTACATTTACATTTATGACGCATAAATCAGTGGTTTTAATAATAATATACCGTTTCCATAGGGTTAGATGTGTAATAATAAGTATATGGTTATTGTTTTGACGTCATAAAATTATTGTTAGCAACTAGTGATTAACGACAACCCGCTGCTCAGTCAGGTGGATGATCGGTGGAGATTTTCCATATTAATAGTTAGCATAGACAAAGTGGAATGAAAGGTATGATTATGCACGATTTTGTTTCCCACTGTGGGGAGTTTGTCCATTGGATAAATGGACCCTTAACACGCCACTTTACTTCACTTTGCTTAATATAGTAAAATATAGAATTCTAATTCTATAAAAAAATAAGTAATGTGAGGTTTTGATGTGAAACATTTTGTTTATCCCATGTGTTCTGAAAATCGCTTTTGACCCAAAAACCACTCAAATTGAATGAGAATTGGATCGAATTGGTTTAAAAGCGATTTTTAGAACACATGGGTATATCGATTTTTGAAAGGATCAAAATACTCGAAATGTACTAATTTTTAATTTGTTTAATACAAGAAACCGTTTAATACTGTGAACGATCTAAAACTTTCGGTTCGTTTTAAAAATAGTTACAAGTCTTAGTTAAGCGGACATTTTGTTGATAAAAGAAGTAGCATACAGCAACAATTGCTCCAATAAATAATGCTTATAAATTTAAATTGAAAATAATTTAATTCGTATGTTCAAGTTAAAAACGAGAAGGCAAAGCTAACTTCGACTGTGCCGAAGTTTTAATACACTTGAAAAACTTTACTCCAACTGATTTAAACAGTAAAATATATATAGGATATAGATATCAGATATTAAAAAATTTTAAATCATTAATAATAAAAATAGGATACCATAAAAAAACTTTTCTTAGTAAAACACATTTTCCGACCGATCGGTCCTATGGCAGCTATATGCTATAGTCATCCGATTTTGATCAATTTTTTCAAAATTATGTGAAAGCATATAAAACTAATATATACCAAGATTTGGGACGTTACGATAGAAAACAAAAAAGGTTTTCTGACTAGATGTAGTTTTTTGACCGACCGTTTCTATGGCAGCTATCCGATTTAGTGATCCGATTTTGATACATTTTTCCAGAATTATGTGAAATCATATAAAACTATCATATACCAAGATTAGTGACGCTACGATGGAAAACAAAAAAGTTTTTCTCACTAAAACTTATTCTCCGACCGATCGTTCCTATGGCAGCTATATTTACTAGATACTAGATTCGACTTGAAAAAAACAAAAATACAAAATAAATACAGTGATTCAAGAACGTGTTTAGACAATAGAATTATTTTTATTACTTATTTTGCGAAAAAATAATAGTTTTTTAATTGTTTAATATTTAAATCTGATTCTACATTGTTCTCAAAATATGTACTATAGAAAGTAACAAAATTCATTTAAATTTAACAATTTTAACAGTTTTTTTAATTTTGACAAGTATTGAAGTTAAACTCGAATCTTGTTTCAGAAACTTCGTATCCCTTCTGGATTATATATATATATATTTATATTTAATTTTTTTTTCATATTTAATAAAGTCGTGCGGGTCTTGTCGTGACGTGTTAACGAAATTTTTGACCGTGCGTGTGTTGTACGAGTTTAAAATATGCCGCTCGTGTAAGTGTCGTGTCGTGTTGAAAATATTTGACACGCACCCATCTCTAGTTCGAACCCGCGAACCGGACCTTCGATAAAATGATTTGAGTTTGCAGAACTGCAAGGGACTATCGGTCCATGATAGCTAAAATATAATAAGTTCTACGGTTGGTTCTTAAAGCTCTTATACAAGATCGTATTATTTCGTTTATAAAAAAAAAGATATTTAATTTATCCGATTTCGTTGTAGTCTTTTGTAAAAGCGATTCGTTCTTTGGTATTCTGACTTTCTTAAAAGCAAAAATTTCCATTGAAAATTCAAAAACAAAGAATCAAATTCTTATATCATATAACAACAATGTGAGGATTAAAAAGATTGAGCTCAATTAAGAGAAATGTGGAGAAAATAAAAAGTTATTTGGTCAAAAAATTCAAATTTAATTCTAAAATTCACTAACTTATTAAGCTAATCTCTACTTTATTATATTTCAAGGTTTTTGTCCAGATACATTGAGCCACTACGGCTATAAAATAAACGATGCCAATTACAATGAAATAAAATGCATATACCGTAAATTGCTCCAAAATGGTTAAATTAAGATTAGCCTTCTTAGAGACGACCACCAAAGTCAGAACCGTTTGCAAAATCAATGCAAGGAATGTGTTAATGCCAAAGACCAAGGCGAAACTATCCTCTAATAGACTGCTGGCCAATTCAGCACTGCAAAAAAGAGGAAACCAATTTCGATTAGTTCCAGCAAAGGTCCAATTGTAATTTTAATTCTCACCTGGCTACTGTTATGCTAAAGGCATACAGTGCTCCAAATAGAACATAACCCAAGTAGGATACATAAATACTGGAAGTCCAGGTGGCCAGCAATATACAACCTCCCTCAAGTACCGATAGCAGGGCCAGGGATAGCAAACTGGTACGAGATTTCAAACGTCCGGCATGCAAATATCCCGCCATTAGTGCGAAAAGGGCTGCCAAAGCAGTAAATGCAGCATCCGCAGCACCATTCCATGTGTTCTATTAAATAAATTTGTATAATTACTGGATGAGCTCATTCGTTATTAACTTACTGTAGGTTCATTGTCGAAAGTCTTCCAATACACTTGCATATAGGTGGTTATCTGCAAATAACCCGCCAAACACACGGCATACCACATGCTCCACTGCAGGACAAGAGGATTTGTGTAGGCGGTATGGAAATGCGACCACAAAAGTTGCAGTGCTTCCATATTCTGTTCCTCAAGCTTTTCTTCTTCATTCTCAACGAAGGCATTTTCGAGAGCAGTTTCCTTGGGTTTATTCTCGTAATTGGTTTGCTGATGGAAGTACAAGCTCTGTTCGACGTTTGGTAAGACAAAGGCCCAGACTAGGGCCATGACTTGAGCTGAAAATTGACAAAGTTAATATATAAGAAATCAATCCCGTCCATTTCTTGTTCCTTTTAATATCGTTCGTTGAAAAATATGACTATATACTTACTGGCCAAAGTAATATACACGAGTTCCTTGTAGTTCATCCACTCCATGCTGATCAGTAGCTGGGCCAAAATCCCCGCCACCAAGTTGCCCACAAACATGGCCGCTCGCGTATGAGAGGTAACACGGGGATAATATTTCTTATCGACTTTGGCATAGATATAGGAGTAATAGGCCACCTCGGCCGCTTGGTAAAAACCATAGAAACCCTCCACAATCTGTAAGCCCAACAATGTGGTAGTCCTTATTAAAATACTCCAGCCAATAATCCCAGTTAAAGCATTGGCGATGATCAAGGGTTTATATCTGCAAGAAGAAAAAAAACAAATGTCAGATAGAGCCTTCTTAATCTAATTTAGCTTTGTCTTACCTTAGAAAATCGGTTATCAGAAATACCACAATTAACAGTGCCAGATAGGAGTATGTGCCAACGGGATAGACATCACGATTCACTTGATCCTCTGTGACATTATACCACTCGCCCATTAATATTTCCGCATAATAGGGCTCCGATGGACGCAACTCGCGTAAAAATCCAAATATGCACAGCAAGCAAGAGATCTTTAGCCAAGACGACGCCATGAACGTATTTCTATCGTTCCGGTTTCTATCTAATCTGAAGCAATACTAAAGGTAATAGCCACAATGATTGTGTCCAACTGATTTCGCCAATATGTAGAGCATATAGGGCACTTAAATCAGCATGGTCAGCTTGACGAGCTGAGTCGAAATAGCCATGTCCGTCAATTTCTAAGCTATATCCTTCCTTAGTTTAAAAGCTATCTTGATCAATCCTTTCAAAAAGTCTTGATATACACATTTTGTTGGTATTTATTCAGTTTTCCTAATGCTAGAAAAGCAGGGCTGCAAACATTCTAAAAATCAGTAGGGGTTCACTCGCGGGTTCGAAAACAGAAACAGAAAACAATGAACGTAAATTGAAACAAACTTTAACATTTTACTCATATTTGGTAGTCCGGAAGACTTAAAAGTGTGGAAGTTCGCAACTTCTTACAAAGAGTAAGAATCTTTGATATATCAAATTTAACTTCCTTAAAAAATCAATGTTCAAAGTGTGCGCAGCGCAACGAATGGTTATAATCAGGGTGTCAAACCGGAACCTAAACCGAAACCGTATACCGAAATAAACCGACTAAAACACAGAACCAGAACCGTTACCGGAACCGTTATTTATTTTTTAAGAACCGGTATTTCGGAACCTTTATTTTTGGAACCGAAATGACTGAAAAGAACCGAAACATTGTACCGGTACAGTTTTGGTTCTGAGTTTTTATACACTTGAAAAGTGTATATTAATTTTGCCCAGAAGTTTGTTACGCATAGAAATGGGTGCATGCAATAACGCCCGGTGCGATTACGCCCACGGGCGTTATCGCACACCAAAAAAAATAAAACAACCCCCGCGGGTAAAAACAATTGAAACGTGCGATAACGCCCGGCGGGCATTATTGCACTTTAGCATTTTAAAAGAACATACAGAAAAGGGTATACAAATATTTGTCGAATTCGAATCAGGTACATGCGTTGTTATACAAAATTTATTGGGTAAATCGGTTTAAAGCGATTGAAATCGACTCCGTCGAGTTAAATGTAAGAACTGATTGTTGGTTTGATACCGATTACCTTAATCGATTGTTTGAAAATTTAACATGTACAACATTCGAAATCGGAACAGTCCAGATAAAATATATATATATATATAGTATATACATGCTTATATATGTATTTCTCTTGGAAAATGGAAAAAGATACAAAAACAATATATTCAAAAATAAAGAAGAAAAAATATTACAAGTCTATGAGAACAATGAAATGAATGTTAACAGATTGATTTTAATGAAATATTTGAATATGGTCTTTTGTTATTTGTCTGCCATATGGGCAAAGCAATAAAGAGTTTTTATTTCAAAATTTCTTTCAAAAATTGTATTACTGCGATCATATGTACTCCCTTGTTGAGGAAGAAAAAAATTAAGATTGCTATGATATTGAATTGGAATGAGGGTGGGTGATTTTTTTTTTAAACTCCTTCTCCAATATATTTATCGCATTACATTTTTTTTCTCACTTTACTTATTATCACCCACCCTCATTCCAATTCAATGTCTTATCAAAGATAATCGAGGATTTGATAATAAGATAAGTGCGCGGAGAATGCATGTTGCTAAATAAACAGTTATTTACTGACTTCGCACTTTAGTATTTTGTTTTGATTTTGATTAATAATGGGCAAATTTCGGAGTTTTTAGAAATAATGGGCGTTATAGCACTTTCAAAGTGCAATTACGCCCGCGGGCGCTATTGCACATTCATCAGTGGCGTTATCCACCATGTATTGTCTAAATTGCCCACGGGCGTTTAACTTTTGGGCGATAACGCCCGTGGGCGTAATCGCACCGGGCGTTATTGCATGCACCCATAGAAATATTTATTTCCGACCACATAAAATATATATATATTCAATTCCGTCCGCCCATCTGTCCGTCTGTCTGTTTCTACGCGAACTTGTCCCTCAGTTTTAAAGCTATCGAGCTGAAATTTTGCACAGAGTCTTTTTTTTACTGCACGCAACTAATATGTCGGAACCGGCCGGATCGGATGACTATATCATATACCTGCCATATTAACGATCGGTCAAAAACTAGTTCTAGTTAGAAAAACTTTTTGTTTTCCATCGTAGCGTCACTAATCTTGGTATATGGTAGTTTTATATGCTTTTACTAATACAGGAAAAATAGATCAAAATCGGATGACTATAGCACATAGCTTCCATAGAAACGGTCGGTAAAAAAACTACTTCTAGTCAGAAAAACTTTTTTGTTTTCTATCGTAACGTCCCAAATCTAAGTATATATTAGTTTTATATGCTTTCACATAATTTTGAAAAAATTTATCAAAATCGGATGACTATAGCATATTGCTGCCATAGGACCGATCGGTCGGAAAATGTGTTTTACTAAGAAAAGATTTTTATGGTATCAAATTTTTATTATTAATGATTTAAAAAATTTAAATATCTGATATCTATATCCTATATATATTTTACCGGTTAAATCAGTTGGAGTAAAGTTTTTCAAGTGTATTTAAACTTCGGCACAGTCGAAGTTTGCTTTGCCTTCTCGTTTTTCCTTTTTTTACACTAAACTACAAAAAACGAGAGCGTAAGTTGAAGTCGGCCCTGCTCGACTTCGATATACCCGTTACTGAGGGTAAGGTTTTTTATACACTTGAAAAGTGTATATTAATTTGCCCAAGAGTTTATAAAGCAAAAAAATTATTTTTTCCGACCCCATAAACTATATATATTCTTGATCAGGACGACGAGCTGAGTTCATTTCCGCTTGTCCGTCCGTCCGTCTGTCCGTCTGTCTGTCTGTCTGTCCGTCTGTCCGTCTGTCCGTCTGTCTGTCTGTTTCTACGCAAACTAGTCCCTCAGTTTTAAAGCTATCGAGCTGAACTTTTGCACAGAGTCTTCTTTTTACTGCACGCAACTAATATGTCGGAACCGGCCGGATCGGAGGACTATATCTTATAGCTGCCATAGGAACGATCGGTCGAAAAATAAGTCTCAGTGAGAAAAACTTTTTTATTTTCCATCGTAGCGTCACCAATCGTAGTATATATTAGTTTTATATGTTTCCACACAATTCGGAAAAAATTTATCAAAATCGGATGACTATAGCATATAGCTGCCATATAAACGGTCGATCAAAAAACTACTTCTAGTGAGAAAAACTTTTTTGTTTTCCACCTTAGCGTCTCCAATCTTGGTATATATTAGTTTTATGTGCTTTCACATAATTTTGAAAAAATTGATCAAAATCGGGTGACTATAGCATATAGCTGCCATATAAACGGTCGGTAAAAAAACTACTTCTAGTGAGAAAAACTTTTTTGTTTTCCATCGTAGCGTCTCCAATATTGGTATATATTAGTTTTATATGCTTTCACATAATACAGGAAAAATGTATCAAAATCGGATGACTTTATTATATAGCTCCCATAGAAACGGTCGGTCAAAAAACTACTTCTAGTGAGAAAAACTTTTTTGTTTTCTATCGTAGCGTCTCCAATCTTGGTATATATCAGTTTTATATTTTTTTACATAAGTTCGAAAAAATTTAATAAAATCGGATGACTATAGCATATAGCTGCCATAGAACCGATCGGTCGGAAAATGTGTTTTACTAAGAAAAGTTTTTTTTATGGTATCAAATTTTTATTAGTAAATGATTAAAAAATTTAAATATCTGATATCTATATCCTATATATATTTTACCGGTTAAATCAGTTGGAGTAAACTTTTTCAAGTGTATTTAAACTTCGGCACAGTCGAAGTTAGCTTTGCCTTCTCGTTTTAAGAATATTTTATTAGATCTCAAATTGTGGAAGATATGAGTTTTTTTACAAATTGGCAACTCTACTATAACTCATCTGATCGGAAAATTATGTATGGCGGATCGATAGGTAATGATGATTTAAATATATGTCTGGAAGGTTCGAACAATCCATTTTCAAAATTGTGGGAGATTTGAGGTATTTTTCAAATTGCGGGGGCGGGAACTTTTCTATCGTTCATCTGATCAAGAATGATGTATTGCGGATCGATAGGTAATGATGATTTAAATATATGTCTGGAAGGTTCGAACAATCCATTTTCAAAATTGTGGGAGATTTGAGGTTTTTTTCAAAATTGATTATTTTTCAAATTGGGGGCGGGAACTTTTCTATCGTTCATCTGATCAAGAAATGAAGTATGGCGGATCGGTAGGTATTGATGATTAAAATATATGTCTAGAAGGTTTTAACAATGTATTTTCAAAATTGTAAGAGATATGAGGTATTTTTCAAATTGCGGGGGCGGCAACTCTACTATCGTTCGTCTGATCGGAAAATGATGTATGGCGGATCAATAGGTAATGATGATTAGAATATATGTCTAGAAGGTCCGAACAATCTATTTTTAAAATTGTGGGAGATATAAGGTTTTTTTCATATTGCGGGGGCGTGGCAAAAATTTTAAACAAACTTGACCTGCGTGCAGACAATACAAGTCTACACTGAAAAAATGGTAGCTCTAGCTCTTATAGTCTCTGAGATCTAGGTGTTCATACAGACAGACGGACAGACGGACGGACGGACAGACGGACAGGTCTATATCGACTCGGCTATTGATGCTGATCAAGAATATATATACTTTATGGGGTCGGAAATGCTTCCTTCTGCCTGTTACATACATTTGCACGAACTTAGTATACCCTTTTTACTCTACGAGTAACGGGTATAAAAACTTGTAAAATCTAAATTATTGTTTTT
This sequence comes from Lordiphosa mommai, assembly GCA_018904225.1. Lineage (NCBI taxonomy): Eukaryota > Metazoa > Arthropoda > Insecta > Diptera > Drosophilidae > Lordiphosa > Lordiphosa mommai. The sequence continues at coordinate 52,541 of JAEIFT010000234.1, forward strand.
AATGGCAGCCAATTTTTAAAAGAATTACATCAATTCTGATCATAACCTACCATTTTACCATTTTCAATACCAATAACATGGAGTCCCGGAATCACCTTTTTATACCCTTGCAGAGGGTATATTAAAATTGTCACGATGTTTGTAACGCAGTGAAGGAATCATTTCCGACCACATAAAGTATATATATTCTTGATCAGCATGACGAGCTGAGTTCATTTCCGTCTGTCCGTCTGTCCGTCTGTTTCTATGCTATCTCCTCCCTCAGTTTTGAAGCTATCTTGACCAAACTTTGCAAAAACTCTTTAAATACAAATACGCTGCACATTTGTCGGAATCGGCCGGATCGGATGACTATATCATATAGCTGCCATAGGAACGATCGGTCCATAAACTAGTTCTAGTGAGAAAAACTTTTTTGTTTTCTATTGAATCGTCACCAAACTTGGTATATATTAGTTTTATACCCCTTCACACAATTCTGGAAAAATTTATCAAAATCGGATGACTATAGCATATAGCTGCCATATAAACGGTTGGTCCAAAAAATAGTTCTAGTGGGAAAAACTTTTTTGTTTTCCATTGTAGCGTCACCAAACGTAGTATATATAAATTTTATATGATTCCACACAATTCTGGAAAAATTTATCAAAATCGGATGACTAAAGCACATAGCTGCCATAGGAACGATCGGTCAAAAAACTAATTATATTGAGAAAAACTTTTTTGTTATCAATGGTAGCGCCTTTCAAAAACTGCAAAGGTATTTAAAACATCGGCGCAGCCGATGTTAGCCTTCTATTTTTTTTTTAGACCATAATTTGTAGGCCGATAACTTTTTGAACAGCCCTCGAAATCCAACATTTTTTTTTACTTTTTTTATTTAATTAATATATAACACAAAGCAAAAAAGCTCTTATGCTTTTCCCTCCAGAATTAAAAAAAAAAAACACTCATAAAACCCTGTTCAAAGGTAGAAATCAAAGTTCAAAGTGTTCGCAGCGCAACGAATGGTTATAATTGAATAATGTTTATAATCTTTGTTCAAATCCATTAAATCGTTAGATTCCGGTTATTTACATTTGCGTTAATTTTCGATGTTAGAATCTACATCTAAATCAGCTTCTGCCTGACGCTGCTCGTCCAAAATTTCAACCATGAACCGATTTGTACGCAGCAATTTCTTGCGCCTTCAAAAAAAGCTTCTACCTGCTAGGAAGTACCCCCTACCAACTGGGTTATGGATTGCTTGCTGAATCTTATCTTAAACCTTTTTAATCTGATTCTGAATGGTCGAAACTTTGATTATGAAAATCCAGCGTTTGCTGCTGGCATTCCATTTTGATATTTATTTTAACGAAATTTAGCATGAACAACATGTGACATGGAGTCCATTCGCTTTACAACAATTCTTTAATCTTAGAATCTAGCCAGCTTTTCAGATATGGCACATTTGCGTACACACCTGGAAAGTCGGCGAGGGCACATTCTTTGCCCCAAGAGACAACGCCATGCAATTGATTATCAATAACCAGAGGACTGCCTGAATCTCCATAGCAATTATCGATGCCGCCAACACCAGGAAGCCCTGCACACATCATGGAGGGTGTGATACTGTAATTTCCATCTTGCCATTTTTTATAATCCTCATTACACACATTGCTGTCCACAACAAGGAGATCGGCGGCGAGCAGAGTCCAGGGAGGTGTGCCACCATAAGAGGTGGTACCCCAGCCGCTGACTCTACATGGAGTTCCATCCACTGGAGACTCGCTGGCCAGCTCGATGGCTTTAATTGTTAAGTTGTTTATCGGCAATGGCGGATTGAGCACCAGCAGAGCAATGTCATAATTATATGGTGCCTCCTCATAGTCCTCGTGCATAATGATCTGGGAAACTGAAGTGATGGCGCCATCTGTACCGTTACGAAGATTGGACCCAGCCACTATCTTATATTGACTGGCCACGGTAGCTGTAAGGCAATGCGCTGCCGTAACCACCAGATGGGCTGTTAAAATAGATCCGCTGCAGAAAGGAGCAAAAGCGTTCTCCGGTGTGGTAATGTCCTTGCGACGCAGTGAAACCTGATAGGGAGCATTTGACACATCTATTTCATAGCCACCCACAATGCGGCCATTAATTTTCTGGACAGGTTGGGCATAGTGTTGGGCCAAGAGGCTGAGAACAAGACCAAAAGTCAGTAGCCAAGCGCGCGCCATGTTCAGTTGAAGGCGGAAAATTGAGAACTGAAAAGCGGAACAGCATGAATTCTAATTCTAATCCAATGTTGAGCTTATCAGTTGACGGTCATCGCTGACCAGTATGCACATACATAACTATAACTTGTATGTAAACAATGTTTTAAGAATTTTGGCTAGTCATAAAGATATTTTTTATTGAGGTTATTAAACACGGTACTACAAACTAATGAGCTTATTATTGAGTTAAGACTATTTAGATAAGTGTTGATCCAAATCGTATTTTAGCCTATTTCAAAGCAAACTTTGAAATATGATGCATCATGAACAGATTTGGCCAAACATAATGCAGAATTATTTTTTTCGTATTTTCCTTCATAAAGTTTTTGTTTGTATTCAGAAAAAACGAGAGCGTAAGTTGAAGTCGGCCCTGCTCGACTTCGATATACCCGTTACTCAGGGTAAGGTTTATTTCAAAATATTTTATTAGATCACAACATGCCCAAATTGTGTTTTTTTTCCCAAATTGCGGGGGTGGCAACTCTACTATAACTCATCTGATCGGGAAACTATGTATGGCGGATCGATAAGTAATGATGATTAAAATAAATGTCTAAAAAGTTTGATTAATCTATTTTCGAAATTGTGGGAGATATAAGGTTTTTTTAAAATTGCGGGGGCGGGAACTTTTCTATCGTTTAACTGATCAGGAAATGATATATGGCGGATCGATAGGTAATGATGATTGAAATATAGGTCTAGAAGGTTCGAACAATCTATGATCAAAATTGTGTGAGATATGAGGTATTTTCCAAATTGCGTGAGTGGCAACTCTTCTATCGTTCATCTGATCAGGAAATTATGTATGACGGATCGATAGGTAATGATGATTAAAATATATGATTTACTATTTTATTTATTTACTAATGTATTTTCAAAATTGTGGGAGATATGAGGTATTTTTCAAATTGCGGGGGCGGTAACTCTTCTATGGTTCATCTGATCGAAAAATGATGTATGGTGGATCGATAGGTAATGATGATCAAAGTATATGTCTAGAAGGTTCGAACAATCTATTTTCAAAATTGTGGGAGATATGAGGTTTTTTTCACATTGCGGGGGCGGGAGGGGGCGTGCCAAAAATTTGAAACAAACTTGATCTGCGTGCAGACAATACAAGTCTACACTGAAAAAATGGTAGCTCTAGCTCTTATAGTCCCTGAGATCTAGGTGTTCATACAGACGGACGGACAGACGGACAGACAGACAGACGGACAGACGGACATGTCTATATCGACTCGGCTATTGATGCTGATCAAGAATATATATACTTTATGGGGTCGGAAATGTTTCCTTCTGCCTGTTACATACATTTGCACGAACTTAGTATACCCTTTTTACTCTACGAGTAACGGGTATAAAAATTATATGATCTGGGGCTCAATATGATATTTCTTATATCAATACTAAAGTCGATATGATACATTCTAGGATCAAATTCACATGTTGAAGTATCAATGTTAACCTTTTCCATAACATAAATGATAGTTTTTTACAGGGCTGCAAACCGGTTTTGAACCGAACCGGTTCGAACCCGGAATTCCGACTTTTCATTTACTGTGAACCGAACCTTGAACCAAACCTCTTGTGTTAGAATTTGCTGAACCTGAACCTGTTCTGAACCAAAACTTTCTGTTCGGTTCACAAAAAGTTGGAAGTCTCAGCTAAGCGGGTATTTTAAAAGAAGTAGCATAGACCAACAATTGCTCGAAGAAATAATACTTATTAATTTAAATTGAAAATAATTGAATTCGTTTGTTAAAATAAACAAAAATTCGGAAAATCTGTTAATTTTTTTTATATTTTTAACATATTAATTACTCTTCCATACAAATTTGGAAGCACTTTGGACGAACCAAGGTTCGAACCAAAACTCAATCCCAAAAATCTTGAACCTTAAATTTCTGAACCTTAACCATTGGTAAATTTTGGTTAGAACCCGCGAACCAGACCTCCGAAAAAATGATTTGGGTTTGCAGCCCTGGTTTTTTGTATCATACAGTTGGTATTGGCATATTTATTTATCGAAAGGTTAAGCCCTTTAACTCATAATTAGCCCTAATTAGGTGGTGCTAAGGTTGATTTTAAGCAATTTTTACTTTTCAATTTTAATTTTAAAAAAACCAAGTCATTCGCGCGGGTTTTCACGACCAACAATTCAATTATTATTATTCAATAGATCAATACAAACGGCCGAATTCAGCGAAATCTGAGGCAATATTTCAATGTGTTCAATTTGAGAATGTTGTGCATTGATATCACTTATAAACAGGGTGTCAAACCGGAACCCGAACCGGAACCGTATACCGAAAAGAACCGATTGAAACTCAGAACCAGAACCGGAACCGTTATTATTTATTTTTTACGTATCGGTATTTCGGAACCTTTATTTTTGGAACCGAAATGACCGAAAAGAACCGAAACATTGTACCGGTACAGTTTCGGTTATGAGTTTTTTTTTTTTGTAATTTCATTTTTATTACTTCAATAAGGGATTTCTTCAGGGTAAAACGCAGGGTAAACGTAAGAAAAAACTTACAAATGTAAAGTTAAGGGACCATCTGGTATATACTGAAATTTTCAATAAAAATAACAATTTCATCTTATTTCGTTGCTTCTATTTTGGTTCAATAAATTCCAAATATTATTAATTTCTCCTTAATTTTTGCATTTACAAAGGAAATGAATTACTAATTGGCCCAAATGGACTAAACCTAAAAGCAGGGTTAAATTGTGATCGGTAACGTTATCTGAAAACAGTGTACTTTTTTACATTTCATCAGATATCAAAAGATCTTCTTGCTCTTCTATTATTAGGACATTTTTTTCTGAGGTAAAGTTTATAATGTTTAATTTTCCTTCTTTATAACCACTTTCTGTTGTGTAGGTTGCTACCATTTCTATTATATCTTTGGATTAAAGGATTTTTAAATTATACCGGTACATACCGGTACGTACCGGTATACCGAAATAAAAACCAAGGTACCGGTACGGAACCGAATACCGAAATAAACTAGAACCTAAACAGAGCCTTTTACCGAAACATTAGTTTCGGTACGTACCAGAACCGGAACCGAAATTCGATTCGGTTTGATTCCCTGCTTATAAATGTTTTAAAATTCACAAAAAAAAAATTTTATACATTCTTTTAATAAAATTCAATTGTAAGCACTTTCGCATGTTACATGTCGCACGGGACAAATTTTTCCATCATAATATTTATGTTATTTCTGTTGTTCTTTTGACGAAATTTTATATTAACAAAATAAAACAGTAAAATATATTTTTACATTATAACAAAAAATAAAAAAAAATTTCTAAAAAATTGGATTATCCTTTAACTTTTCTTTCCACCGTTTGCAACCTTTTTTTTTCGCCGCCGTTTGTGCTCTTTTAGATTTAAATAATTAAAAATTATTATTTTAAAAAAATCATTCGCACGGAACCAACTTAATATAAGTACCAAGATCACAAATCTTCTTATTTTTCATCAAGGTTTCTTTTATTTGAACTGTATAAAAAAATCTCTATTTGCACTCAATATTTGATTGACTTTCTGCATGTACTTTCGACGCACTGATAACAAATGTTGTTTTTCAATTTCGCACGTGACATCGAAATATGCGATAATGCAAATCTAACGAGAAGGTAAATCTAACTTCGACAGTGCCGAAGTTTTAATACACTTGCAAAAGTTCACTCCAACTAATTTAACCGGTAGAATTTATATGGGATATTGATATCAGATATTTATAAAATCAAAATCATTGAGAATCAAAATTTGATGCGATACAAAAAAAATTTTTCATAGTAAAACACATTTTCCGACCGATCGGTCCTATGGCAGCTATATGCTATAGACATCCGATCCCGGTTACGACAAATGTACAGCCTATCAGGCCTGTTCTCGTTTCCGAATCTGAACGATCGGAATTGGTAAGAGATCTACTTTTCATGAAAGGATTAGATATTTCGGTTCTAACTAATTTCCATCAAAACAGTTGAATAAAGATGAATGGAAATTGGAAGTTAAAAGCCGAATTGCAGAATCAGTTAATAAAATAAGGAACTGGTAAATGTTCAATTCCGCATATTTTGATCGAAATCGAATCTTTTTTGCAAAGTTTTGTCAAATTAGCTTTAAAACTAAGTAGAAACTAAACGGACAAGCTAGCGACTCGGTAATATAGAAGCACAATTATTTTGACAAAAATTTTTCAGATATCTTTGAAACAAAAAATCTGAAAATGTTGAAATTTTTATGGCAAACTAGTACAGAGAGAGCTTTCAAAAAGCATAAGAAGTTTACAATTGATGCTTGCATAGGAAAATAAAAATAAAATGTATTTTTGGCATATATTTGACAAGATTTGAATATGATTTACCTCAAACAGGAGCGACAATGCAAGATGAGTTATTGATTCTAGACGCTTTCACGCTGAATCCGAATCGGTTTCAAAGATCTTATATCTTTAATGCTTTAGCCAAATTGAACCGAAAAAGCAGAAAATGGCTTATTTGGCCATTTTCAACCATCCTGTTGTAGAATATCGTTATTTTGTATTTTGAATTTTTACATGGCTAAGTACGTACCGTATCTTCATAATCCAGTTAATACATAAATCATTTTTATAAGTTATAAGTTCGTAATCGATCTGACAAAGGCTGAGTATATGCAAATTAATAAAAAAGTTTGAAAATTCGATTTATCGACTTGTTTATTAAGAAAACACGTAACTTTAGAAAAACACACGTAAAAATATATAATGAATATTGGGGCGATCCGCCCTTTTTTTTAATTTCACTAGAGCGCTAGGTTTTCAACGAAATTTACTCAATATTTGTGGCCGATAAATCAGGTTTCGATGATACCTTATAGATAAAGCTTTTCATAAAAAATCAGATGTATAAAATAAGCGAAATTCTATGACGTAGGCCGATGGGGAAAAGGCCAAGTAGCCTTTTGGCATTTTAGGTTCAATTTGCAACTAAACCATAAAGATATAGGATCTCTGAAACCAGATCGGCAGCGTGAAAATGCATTTATAAGCAATAACCATTTAGCATTTTAGCTCCTCTTTCGAGAATAAATCAATTTTCAAATCTTGTCAAAATAATTATGCCAACCAAATTTTACTTTTGGGGGGCCGTTAGCTTTTTGAAAGCTCCCTCTACTAGAATGCCATAAAATTTAACATTTTACGATTTTTGTTTCAAAGATATTATGAAAAATTTTTTGTCAAAATAATTGTGCCGACCAGTGTATATATATATATACTTTATGGGGTGGGAGATGCTTCCTTCTATGCGTTGCAAACATCACACCAATTTTAACCTTTCCTTTGCAAGAATATAAATAGAATAGAAACCCATGTTGGAAAATAAACTGACTTATCAAGCTACCCTCTAACCAAGTGTGCAATAAATTTTACTCAATTCAAATCTACTTTATTAGCTTTCGAGATTTTTGTACGATTCCAAATACATTGAGCCATTACGGCTATAAAATAAACAATGCCAATTACAATGAAATAAAATGCATAAACTGTAAATTGCTCCAAAGTGGTTAGATTGAGATTACCCGCCTCTGAGACAACCACCAAGGTGAGAATTGTTTGCAAGATCAAAGCAAGGAATGTGTTAATGCCAAAGACCAAGGCGAAACTATCCTCCAACAGACTGCTAGCCAATTCGGCACTACAAAAAGATTCAACCAATTAAGACTAGTTTAACCCAAGGTCCAATTATAATCACAAATTCTCACCTGGCTACCGTTATGCTAAAGGCATATAGTCCGCCAAATAGAACATAACCTAAGTACGAAATATAAATACTGGAAGTCCAGGTGGCCAGCAATATACAACCTCCCTCTAGTACCGACAACAGGGCCAGGGATAGCAAACTGGTACGAGATTTCAAACGTCCGGCATGCAAATACCCCGCCATTAGTGCAAAAAGGGCTGCCAAAGCAGTAAATGCTGCATCTACGGCACCATTCCATATAATCTGTTTAATTAATTTGGATAACTACTAGATGAGCTCATCAGTTATTTACTTACCGTAGGTTCATCCTCGAACGACTTCCAATACACTTGCATATAAGTGGTTATTTGTAGATAACCCGCCAAGCCCACGGCATACCACAAGCTCCACTGTAGGACAAGAGGATTTGTATAGGCGGCATGGAAATGCGACCACAAAAGTTGCAGTGCTTCGATTTTGTTTTCCTCAGGCTTTTCTTCTCCATTCTCAACGGAGGCATTTTCGAGGGCAGTTTCCTTGGGTTTATTCTTGTTATTGGTTTGCTGATGAAAGTACAAGCTCTGTTCGACCTTTGGTAAGACAAAGGCCCAGACTAGGGCCATGACTTGAGCTGGAAAATGGCAAAGTTAATAAAAAAGAGACATGAATACTTCTTTTCAGCGTGTTAATTGCTTCCCTCTTCGCTGTTTTTTTAATACTTTACAAGGGATCGGAAAACAGATATTCTTGAAACCAAAAAAATCGCTTCAGAACTAAAATATTTTAAAGAAGGCTACAAACTTGACAAATTCTAAAAAAGGTTCGATCCGAAATTACAAACCAACCGTTAAGTCCAAGCTTCGGTTCGCTGAACGGTTCTTTAACGTATCGAATTAAAGAACCTTGGATCATAGCTTTTTAGATCGTTAAATAATTTTTGTCTCTATTTTTGATTAGAGCAAACCGAATAAGGGTCGATTTCTGATCTCCTACATAGCACTATCTGTCACATAAACTAACAAATAACTGAACCAAATGTTATGTTTATCTGGCACATAGCAGCAATTTAGAAGACGAGAAATCGGCCCTTAATTTGAGACCTATTCGGCTTTAGTTTTCTTCATACCAAGCTATTTTTTATGTCAATCAATAATCGAATGGTTCTTATTCATTATAATTGACTGATATACGACCTCTAAACCACCTCTAAACCACCGCTGTACTTGTTTTAAGATGTTCTGCAGTAGAGATGGTTATGGGTCGCGGAAATTCCTCGAGTCTCGAATTAAAATGCTTCCTCAAACAGGTCAGAAATATTTAAAAATCTTTGGGACATTAGAAGATGAATTTATAATTACTAAATTTGAAATTCCCATGTGATCTCCTACTGAAAATAACATTGATGAGGTTCGGGATTTGGGAAAATCTGTATCTCTAGTCGGTAGAAAAGAATTAAGCGTTATCAATGCACGAGTAACGGTCAATCCCGTTAGCTGGGTCTATGCATGCATTTGTGTTTCAGTATGCAATCGCCTGTATATAAAAAAGTAACCAAAAAACGCAGCAACAATATGCAATTTCTACGTTTTCTCCAAATCGCCTTGGAATATTAAATAAAAGCGCCATGCCGATGTGAATGCCATGCAAAATGCTTTGATTGACTTACTTAAGACATGGTATAACAAGTAAGAGCGCTGCAGTCAAATGCCCCGACTACGAAATATCCTATATTCTTGATTTTGTGTGTTCTCATACGCATACGCTGCCCATGCTGAGGATGCTTCATTTTGAAAAAATTTTAAGTTTCCAACTTTTTCTTACATTCCCTAGTAGTTTTCCTTGCGTCGATAGGTAAACTGGTTCTAAATTGATTTCCCTTTATTTCATTTAAATATAAAGGGAAATGGCACTTGGTATACCATTAATAAAGTAGTTCCATTAAGAGATAAGCACGGAAGATTCACTTCCCGAAACGAAATGCTTCTTCAGGCATGTCGGAAAATACTTTAAAATCCTCGGGACATCTCGAAATTAATATATAATTACAAAACTCAAGAATTTCCATATTGTTTCCTATAGAAAAAAAATCTCTTAAATCTCGTACCGCGTCCATCTCTAGTTGCATTTAAGCTAGTTTTATAGAAAATATGATTATATACTTACAGGCCACAGTGAAATACAAAAGTTCCTTGTAATTCATCCACTCCATGCTGATCAGTAGCTGGGCCAAAATCCCTGCCACCAATTTGCCCACAAACATGGCCGCCCGCGTATGTGAGGTAACACGGGGATAATACTGTTTATCGACCTTGGCATAGATATAGGAGTAATAGGCCACCTCAGCCGCTTGATAGAAACCATAAAACACCTCCACAATCTGTAAGCCCAACAATGTGGTGGTCCATATTAAAACACCCCAGATAATAATGCCAGTAACTGCATTGGCGATGATCAAAGGTTTATATCTGCAAAAAAATCCAAAGTTTAGATAGAGCCTTCTCTATCACAGCAAGCTCTGTCTTACCTTAAAAAATCTGTTATAAGAAATACCACAATCAACAGTGCCAAATAGGAGTAGGTGCCAATGGGATAGACAGCACGATTCACTTGATCCTCTGTGACATTATACCACTCGCCCATTAATATTTCCGCATGATAGGGCTCCGATGGACGCAATTCGCGAAGAAATCCAAATATGCACAGCAAGCACGAAATCTTAAGCCAAGACGATGCCATAGTCGTAATTCTATCGATCCGGTTTCTATCTAATCTGTTGCTATACTGAACGCAACAGCCACGATGGTGGTGTCCAACTGATTTCGCCTAGATGTATTTAGTACACATATACGGCACATAAATTAACTATTAAAATAATTGCACACCATTTCCATAGGGTTAGAAGTCTATTAATAAGTACGCGAACTATAAGCAGCATTAACAATAAGAGATTAACGGCAATCCACCGTTCAGTGCACACACGTGAGTGTGTAATCAGCTAAAGATCAGGGGAAAAATGGAATGTAACGTACATTTAAGTAGGTATATGCACGATCGTTGATTCTCACTGTGGGGAATTTGTGAATCGCGCCTCGGTTATACAAACATATTAACCTCAATACAAATTTGTAGAAAATCAATATTAATTAATTGATTTGCGTTCCACATTTTGTTCACTGACTTAACAACTAATACAGCGTATGACTAAATTGAATCTACGGACAGATTTAAAAATGTGACAAATTTAATTGTTAACACCTTTGTTAGCAACACTTCGTATCCGGATTATCCGGATCAAATTGATTTAGCCACACTCAACTACATATTGTTGGGGCTAGCCAACTTTTATTTAGCTTTTGATACTTGGTATTTTTAGGGGGGTTTTTTTAAATCGAAAAATTTAATTACTTTTAATAAATTCAGAAGAGATCGATTTTTATGACAATAATCCTGTAATATAAACATTTCCACCATTAATTGGAAATATTTAATTTTGTTGTTTTGATTCGCGGTAAACATATTCGCGAAATAATTTTTCAAACATAATACTATTATGTGGCCTTTTGAACAAATTAAAATATTAGAAAAACTCCGAACCGTTTGCAAAATTCCATACGTCTTAATGGAACACCCATTATCTTTTATGCCAGCTCCGGTTGGTTATCTGAATTTAAATCTCGTTTGACAAAAAACGGTCATCAGATACCCAAGCAATTGAACCATTAACACACTTATTCTAATGAACACTTGCATTTACATAAACAAATGAGCAAATTAAACGAGTTTATCAATAAAAAATGTCATCCTAAATATAGTGAACCACCTGTATACTGTGAACAGGTTTTGCAAAAATTAGTTCACTATATTCAAACACGATTGTAATGTTCAGAGTAGCTTTTTTTAAGTGTATGCCAAATAAATAGTTTGTCTATAATAAAAAAGTTACAATTTTATTTTATTAAAAATCATTTCTTTTTGTATAAAAACGGTAACTTTTTAAGTTTTATACTCTGTACCGAAGGTACACAGAGTATATTGGGTTTGTGCAAATGTATGTAACAGCCAGAAGGAAGCATCTCCGACCCTATAAAGTATATATATTCTTGATCAGCATCAACAGCCGAGTCGATATAGCCTCTGTCTGTCTGTCCGTATGAACGAAGAGATTTTAGAGATGGTAAGAGCTAGAGGTTTGAAGTGTATGGAACATATAATTCTTATACCTGCAGGCAGATCAAGTTTATTTTTAATTTTTGCCACGCGCCCTGCCTCCCCCGTAAATTAAAAAAATGTAATAACTCGCACAATTTTCAAGATAGATAGTTCGAACATTCTAGACATCTATTTTACAACTTATTATGAATTGACCCGCCATACATCGTTTTTCGATCAGATGAACGATTTTAGAGCTATACGTAAAAGAAAATAAAAACCAACGACAACAACAACACCGCAGCGATTGGTAGAACTTACTCGAAAGAGAGAGCGAGAAGGCAATAGCTAACTGGAAATTTCCCAATTGGACCTTGCTTGACGAGAGGATCCCCCCTTCTTTCCCATAGATATTTGTGTAAGTAGGCAAAGACCAAGTATGAGAGGAGCTATGCAATTGAGATGACCTTAATAGGAAATTATATACAAATTTTATAATTTTGCGAGTTATGTACTAGGGTAATTCTATTCATCATTACTTATCGAGCCCCCATACATCGTTTTTCAAGCAGATGATCGATAGTCGAAAGGGTTGCCACCCCCAGATTTTTAAAAAACCTCACACTTTAAAGTTATCAGTTACATACAAAAAGGTACAGAGTATATTACAGTCGGGCTTGACCGACTTTCTTACTTGTTTTATTACAAAATGCATTCATTCTATGGACTTCCTCCATGATTTATATTAAGCAGCCGCTTACTAGAGCCCCCTCTTTTTCTATGCGTTTTAATGATTCTTTATACTTCTGCCTCCGATTCTTCGAAAAATTTAATTTATTTTTCTTTTTATGATTTTTCGATTTGTATAAATCCCGCGCTCTTCTCCCACCACCGAAGATAGCCCACCCGCCCCCCCCCCGATGTTTCACTGGCACCCCCCCCCCTAAACCCACCTCATTTCTTTTCGCCCTGGTTTCTCGCTTCCCCTCTCTCTTTTTTTAAAACCCACTCTCACATCCCTTCTATATCTACTTTCCTTTTTTTTTTTTTGCCCCCCACCTTCTGTTTTCCATCATTTTCTTTAAATCCAGATTACGCCCCCCAAAAATAAACAATAGTTTCTTTGAAATTATTAAGGACTTAAGGACTAGACCTCAGAAACTAAGTATAAGAGCTAGAGCCACAGTTGCCACTTTTGAGTGCATGTGCATGAGTATATATGCGTATGAGAACACTCAAAATCAGGGCTACAGGATATTTCGTAGTCAGCCAACTCTGCAGCGCTCTTACTTGCAATACCAAAATTACAATACATATCATTCAATTATAGGAAAACAGAGAAATTATGAAGTTATGAAACAAAAGAAAAAATATTAAAAAATAATTTTTCTTTGATTTTTTCTAATTTCAAGTAATTTAGGTAAAATTATCAAAGGGATCTATAAGATCATTGATAGATTTTATATTTGAAATTTGTGCTTTACTCTTTATGGCATGATTTTTTACAGGCATGAACAAGGCCGTACTCAGGATTGTGGTTAGGGGGGCCAGAGTTTCAAATCATCCCAATAGGGGGTAAAGCCCTTAAAAACGATGTTCTTGTTCTTTTGTGTTCTTTTATTTACAGTTATTCTCAAGCAGTTTTAAGGAATAAACATTTTTTTTCAATACATTTAATATAAATCTACTGTTAAGTAAAATGAATTTTGATCCCATGTGTGCTACAAATCGCATCCGATCAAAAACGACCCAATTTCCCTTACGATTTGTGTCGATTTTAGGTCGTAATAATATAAGCGAACTCAGTAATGATATCTTTTCCGTATGATAATGTTGCTTCTCACATAGTTCGCATATTTTTTTCCAGCCATCATCTTACCTATAATTATTTCATCTTGGGTACTGAGTACACATTTTCCAAAATATTAAGCAATGTTTTTGAAAACCAGACATCTGCCTTACAGTTCTTCAAATTCCCCGCATTCGTTTACTTTGCATTAGGTGTATCCTCAAATGCTTCTATAAGATTATCATATCACATCTTGCTTTAAAAGTGCCCATTATCTTGGCCCATTTGTGCGATTTATCAAAGTAGCTCGATCTAAGGCCATGTTCTTAATATCTATCGAACCTAATTGCGCTTTTCATGGATCTGTCTTGTGCAGGTTCTTAAAACCTTGTGTTTTATATTGCCATTTCAACCGCCCTGCGTACGCCCTTGGTTGTAAGCGACGACAACATTTAAACAAGTAAGAAAGTCGACAAAGCCTGACTTTTTTAAACGCTGTGTTTGAAAAAGATTGTATAAGTATATTTTGATTTAAAATGTACTGGACGAAATTATGTCGTCCAATTTATTTCGCTTTGCTAATTCCAATGGCGATAAGCATATATATATATGGGTTTCCTGTGAACTCAGCCATCCAAATTTTTTTTTTGTTTAAGAAAAATCACTGTCAGCGTTTTAAAGTTCTACACATCGAGAATATAATCCTATTTTTAGACATCCACTAACAGTTCGCGAGATAAACGACAAGGAACATAAAACTTAAAAATATTATATCATCGTAACGGTGCATCCGATTTAAGCGACCCAAATTGTGATTCTACTTTTTTCATGTCTTCTATCCGAGACAAAATAAAAGGTTCTAAAAAGTCTTTTCTTAAGTAGGATTTTAGCGAAATTGAATGGATTTTTGTCTTATTTTCAACGAGGGCCAACCGTTATTTTCATAAAATAATTATACCCGTTACTCGTAGAGTAAAAAGGGTATACTAAGTTCGTGCAAATGTATGTAACAGGCAGAAGGAAGCATTTCCGACACCATAAAGTATATATATTCTTGATCAGCATCAATAGCCGAGTCGATATAGACATGTCCGTCTGTCCGTCCGTCCGTCCGTCCGTCCGTCTGTATGAACACCTAGATCTCAGGGACTATAAGAGCTAGAGCAACCATTTTTTCAGTGTAGACTTGTATCTTCTGCACGCAGATCAAGTTTGTTTCAAATTTTTGCCACGCCCCCTCCCGCCCCCGCAATATGAAAAAAACCTCATATCTCCCACAATTTTAAAAATAGATTGTTCGAACCTTCTAGACATATATTATAATCATCATTACCTATCGATCCGCCATACATCATTTTCCGATCCGATGTACGATAGTAGAGTTGCCACCCCCGCAATTTGGAAAAGTATTCATATCCCCAACAATTTTGAAGATAGATTATTCAAACCCTCTAGACATATATTTTAATCATCATTACCTATCGATCCGCCATACATCATTTTCCGATCACATGTACGATAGAAGAGTTGCCACCCACGCATTTTGGAAAATACCTCATATCTCCCACAATTTTGAAGAAAGATGGTTTGCATTTTCTAGACATATATTATAATCATCATTACCTATCGATCCGCCACACATCATTTTCCGATCCGATGTACGATAGTAGAGTTGCCACCCCCGCAATTTGGAAAAGTCTTCATATCCCCAACAATTTTGAAGAAAGATTATTCGAACCCTCTCGACATATATTTTAATCATCATTACCAATCGATCCGCCATTCATCATTTCCTGATCAGATGAAAGATAGAAAAGTTCACGCCCCAGCAAGTTGAAAAATACCTCATATCATCCACAATTTTGACAATAGATTGTTCGAACCTTCTAGATATATATTTTAATCATCATTACTTATCGATCCGCCATGCATCATTTCCCGATCAGATGAGCTATAGTAGAGTTGCCACCCGCAATTTGGAAAAAACCTCATATCTCCCACAATTTGGGCATGTTGTGATCTAATAAAATATTCTTTAATAAACCTTACCCTGAGTAACGGGTATATCGAAGTCGAGCAGGGCCGACTTAAACTTACGCTCTCGTTTTTTTTCTGGTAAAGGATATTCGTATATTAATTTAATTAATGCGCAAGGAAAAATCTTTTTTTTATATAAATTTTTTTAAAATGGTTTTTGGACTCCTAATTTTAATTATATCAAATAAAAGAAGTTATTTTAAAGCCCCGTTTTAATATCCGCCGTGGGTGACAATATTTTAGACATATTTATCATTCCTCGCGCACTAATTGATTGTCCCATCGTGAGATTTTTTGTAAAATATGTAGGGGAGAGTGGGGATAGGTGAACCACTTTTTTTTATTAACATTATTATGTCTGAACAATTCGACGTAAGGGTCCGCAGTGTATAGAAATCTAAAAGAGCCCACATTCCTTGGAATATTAAGTATTATGCAAAAATACTATCTTTTGTTTTGTAAAGTTTATTTGCTTTCCAAATTTTTGTCTCAAATGGTTCAGGTATCCCCACCCTATGGGGATAGTTGAACCACCTATCAGGATAACACAAAAACTACAATTGTATAAAAAAGTGTAATTTATTTCTTTGTGCATGCCTTCTTTCTGTTCGAATATAAACATTGCACCTTTACAGCATGAAATCAAACATTACAATATTGCTATTTATTCTTATTTTTGTTTTTATTCTTTCTTTTTCGAAGGTTTTCTTGAGTTTTCTGATTGTGTTTTTCCGCGATCAATTTTTCTGCGGTGAGTCTGTAGCAATGATACTCCTTCCTCGTTTTCTTCCCCGAGTCGTCTGTTTTCGTGGTTTAGCCTTTGGGTACCCTCGTAAGTCCTCTGGTTCATGTATCCCCACAAGTCATTAGCCAATTAGAAGTGATTTGAAGAAAACATGAAATATTTAAACTGCGTGAGCTATCCGTGAAATATCATAATTTGCGTCTACCGATAAAATACAATTTTATGAAGTTCAATGCCACTGGCGAAGCACGATTAAATTTTTCCAATAAAACGTTAGGTCACGATTGAAGCTGCAAACGGCGAATACAAACTTCGATTAGCGATAAAAACGACAACAATCGTTTGACGCGACTGTGCGTGCGTGTGAGGTTAGGATATCGACTAAGTAAGCAACACACATATAGATGGCGCACAAAATCATGACAGAAGGTGAAATATTTGTAGTGGTTCATCTATCCCCGTGGTTCACCTATCCCCACTCTCCCCTACATATACGGATACCCTTTACCAGAGAAAAAATATTTTATGAAAATATTGGCCAGCCAATTCTTTGAAAAAAATATAAAAAACCATTAAAGATAGCCAAAACCGTACTTAAGAACTAATTTTTTTTTAAATCTTATATTTTCACGGATAGAAGACATGAAAATAGTAAATTCATAATTTGGTTTGCTTAAATCGGATGCACCGTTGTGACCCAATAATATTTTAAAGGTTTATTTTCTTTGTCGATGATCTCGCGTGTATATCTATTTTTAAATGTAACATAACATTTTATGCCTGGAATACCTTACAATCACGACTGATTGAGCTGAGCTTTGATTCAGTACTGAAACGAACTAATGGGATAATAATCACTTGGTAATACATAGTTGAAAATCCTGCATCTTTACGGAAGTTTTCGAACTACGTACTATTCTGATGTTTTAAGGTGCAGTTAATTTGAAGAACTCTGGAATTAAAAACTCTATGCACATTGACATGATGAAGTTTGCTGACCTGTCTGACAACGCGAAATGAATTAAGAAACGAAATAGAACTTTTAAATAAAAAGTATCTTGAGTTTCTAAATGTAACAACATTCATCGACCACCCTTCACTTCAAAATGTACCTTTGGTACAGGGTTTACAAAATGTAAAGCAAATCCTCTCGCTAAGAAGTCACATACATAAAATGGAAAAGAATGTATCCAAAGTTATGAGTATTATTCGTTCTACGATAATTACTTGCCCTTTAGTGTAATTATATCTAAACGCTTAATTTGCCACCAGAATAATAGATAAGGCTGGGGGATTTTTTTTATAATAAGTATCTGGGTTGTAAAGTAAATTAAGTAAGTAACTAAATGGAATAGTAAAGTGAAACGCAATCATAAGCAAATGAGTTCTATGGTAATGTAGTTTATTTATTTCAATACCTTGATCCTACACTACGAATCCAAACAATCCGTTACAATTTCAGCACTACAATACAATTTAAAACTGTCCCTTGAGCATTCTCATTAAGTACTTATATAGCAAACACTATTCTCTACAACTAAATTACAATTGTCTATAAACTGGTGATAAGTACGTGTACTATAAACATTATTAAGTACATATCAACCATACCCAGACTTATTCCATCATAACCTTAGCCAGTTTTTGGATAGACTTGTCATCACGTCGCAACCAGATGCACTCCACCACAACTGATATTAGATAGATAACGCCAACGACAATAAAATAAAATGCATATACCGTGTACTGGCCCACAGTACTGAGACTCACTCCACTATCAGACACAACGATAACTGTCAGTAGCGATTGGAAAATCAAGGCAAGCAAAGTGTTAAAGCCAAAGACTAAACCAAAACTATCCTCTTGAAGATTGCGTGCCACCTCAGCGCTTGCCAGGGTGATGGTAAAACCATAAAATGCTCCAAATAATATAAATCCAGCATAGGACCAATAGATATCCTTAGTCCAGCAGCAGATTAACACACTGCCACCCTCCAGGGCCGAGAGAAAAGCTAAGATTAATAAACTAGAGCGAGGCTTAAGGCGTCCCGTGTGCAAGTATCCAGCAGCAAGTGCACTTAGAGCAGCCAAAGCCGTGAGAATTGCATCCACAGCACCATTCCAGGCAATTAGGGGCTCCGGTTCGATAACCTTCCACAGAACTTGCATATAATAGGTGACCTGCAGGTAACCGGCCAAACCAATGGCATACCAAAGACTCCACTGTAAAACACGTGGATTGGTGTAGGCATTGTAGAAGTGCAACCAGAGCAACTGCATAGCACTGGGTTGTTTGTCCAGAGTGGTTTGCTGCACCTCAGTAGAGGTTTCCGCTTCACTAATAGAGTTTTGCCGATGAAAGTACAAACTCTTCTCAACTTTGGGCAAGCCAAAGGCCCACAACATGGCTATGATTTGAGCTGAAAGAGAAAAGTTTGATTTTAAAATGGGAAACAATTGCAAAAACTGTCAAAAACCACTCACTGGTTAGCGTTATATAGTTGAGCTCCTTGTAGTTCATCCACTCCATATTGATCATTAATTGAGCTGTAATGCCCGAGACAAGTTTACCCGCAAACATGGCCGCTCTGGTGTGTGAGGTGACACGGGGATAATACTTTTTATCCACCTTGGCATAGATATAGGTATAATAGGCCACCTCGGCGGCCATATAAGTGCCATAGAAAAATTCTAAAATCTGCAAGGATAACAAACTGGTGGTCCAAATGAGCATGCTCCAAATAATGACACCAGCTGCTCCAATGGTAATGATGAGCGGTTTATATCTGTTTGAAGAAACGGGGGGAAAATAGTTTAAGAATATAAGAACCATATTTTAAAAGGGTGAATAATATTTTAAATATTTTGAATGGGCTAGTTTCGGCCACTGGGCGACCTCTTGTCCATCAAAAGATACCATACTACATTTTTGACTCGACATGTACGCGGAACGGGATTATCCGAGGAGTTCCGAGAGATATAGTTTTTAAATTGAAATAACTTAGTCCGTGTTAACACGATGAAGTTTACTTCATGAAGATATACCGGCTCAAACCACTTCAAAAGCTGAATTCACCAAGAGAAGGGTAATGCTGTCTGTTTGGTGGAATTTTAGGGATGTCGTCCATTTTGAGCTGCTGCCACGGAATAAAACTATTAATACTGTCCTCAGCTATCCAAATTGGATAAAAAAAGGTGGAATTATACATGGTTTTGAATGACCATCACAGCTATCATTTCATACCTTACATATTGTCAGTGTTCAACTAACACACAGAAATGGGGAGATATATTCAAGTTTAAAAAAATTTATTTGATCCGACCTTGGGATTGAATTTTCAAGTACAAAAGAATTGGAAATATCCCAGAAAAGGTTCATTTCAAATTCTGATCCTACTTGGAAATCAAGTCTAAGATTATGTAGATGGGTAAATTCGTACTCAAGTCAATTCTTTCGTACTTGGTTTGAGATATTCAGGGATCGAACTACTTCTGCCATCGATTAGGATTGATTTTCATCAACAAATTTTTGATTTCAATAGAACTAAAAGGTTCTTTCACTCACTATTCCAGTCAAAGCGCATATGACTCACATACACATCTATACAAAAAAGTGTGTTCCTAATTGACACTTAACATTTTTATACACTTGAAAAGTGTATATTAATTTTGCCCAGAAGTTTGTAACGCATAGAAATATTAATTTCCGACCCCATAAACTATATATTCTTGATCAGGACGACGAGCTGAGTTCATTTCCGCTTGTCCGTCCGTCCGTCTGTGTCTGTCCGTCTGTCTGTCCGTCTTCTTTTCAAACTAGTCTCTCAGTTTTAAAGCTATCGAGCGAAATTTTGCACAGAGTCTTCTTTTTACTGCACGCAACTAATATGTCGGAACCGGCCGGATCGGATGACTATATCATATAGCTGCCATAGGAACGATCGGTCTAAGAACTAGTTCTTGTTAGAAAAACTTTTTTGTTTTCCATCGTAGCGTCACTAACCTTGGTATATGTCAGTTTTATATGCTTCCACATAATCCTGAAAAAAATTATCAAAATCGGATGACTGTAGCATATAGCTGCCATATAAACGGTCGGTGCAAAAAACAACTTCTAGTGAGGAAAACTTTTTGTTTTCCATCGTATCGTCCCCAATCTTGGTATATCATTAGTTTTATATGCTTTTACAAATTTTGAAAAAAATGATCAAAATCGGATGACTATATGACATATAGCCGGCTATAGGACCGATCGGTCGGAAAATATGTTTTACTGAGAAAAGTTTTTTTTATGGTATCAAATTTGTATTATCAATGATTTAAAATTTTTATTAAACTTTGCCGGGGGAATCTTTCTGAAAGTAGTCAAAGACGATTCCATTGGACAGGATTTTTTGGCATAGCAATAATTTTTATGAACTTTCGGGAACAAGAAAATACACTCACTGGGAAATATTGTAGTCAGGTATTAAACTGATTTGACTATATAGCCAAGAAAGAAGGAAAGTCATATGTTTTGGGAAAAGAGAATCAATCAAGCAAGACTTTGTGTATGTTATTATTCAAACTGTCACCACAAATAAAAAGCTTCAACATTTTTTTACATAATCATCACAAATCTTCTTATTCATAATCCATGCCCCACCTCAATTTGCCCGGGCACAAAAAATTGACTAAACTTGGGGTCGTCATGGTTAAAAAGGAGAATTTTTTTTCTGCATCTCACAAACTTACCTCAAGAAATCTGTGATAAGAAACACAAAAACCAATTGCACCAAATGCGAATAAGTGCCCACGGGGTAAACATCTTGCGTCAGCTGAAAAAATTTAAAGAAAATGTTCATAAATAAAAATGAGCTTTATTGGAGGAAAAGATCAAACCCACCTGTGTTTCAGTGATATCACGCCAGGGACCCAATAGATATTCGGTGACATATGGCTCCGAGGGACGTATCTCACGCACAAAACCAAATATGCAGAGTAAACCAGATATCTTTAGCCATTCCTTCATCTTGTACTTGTGGCCCGTTGGTTAACTGACGTCTGGCATTTGCAAACTAAATGTTTGTATTTTCTTAGTAAAGATAATGATCTAATGGCATCGGGCCATGAACATTTATAACCAATCTAATCTTCGTTATGTCTGTGGCTTGGTATTATCACACGATTTTTGTCTCGAAATTGTGTTAGATAATTGAGAATTTATAAACAGACGCAGCCGCATGCACCGTTCACTTCGACGCGGCCAGGCAATTTGCCGGCTTGCCGATACTCACATGTTTTACACAGAGAAATATTTACCTACATACACACAGATACAACAGCTTACAGGTGTGCAGGTGAACAATTTGGGTTCGGGTTGCCCCACCAGACGACACCCTACACCCAAGAAATGGCAATTTGGTTGTGACATTTTTCCATTGAAAATTAAAAACATTTGCTAAATAATTAAAATCAATTGATAAGTTTATTCAATTTCTTGGACCGCCTCTTACGTCACGACATCATCAACAGCTGCGGCAGCAGCAACATGCGCAGTTCTTTTCGTTAGGTTGGCAACGCGTCGTATACGCATCACAGCTGCTTTGGGCGCCAAAGAAAATAAATTCAAATAAGTCTGAACTAAATAATTTATTTTCATTTTGTTTTTTTTGTTAGCTTAAATTTGCACTTAATATCTAAGTTCAATTCAAATTAACAAACCCAACGTTTTGAAGCATCATTCAATTAATCTCGGTAGATGGCGCTGCAATTGGCTAAAAACCGTTTCAAAGGGTTGTTCAGAGCTATATCTCAGACATTTTGTTAGCTGTGAACTTGAAATTTGGTTTTTAGGTTGGTAATAAACAGTTAACTGTTTACTGACCGGTTCCGAACCAGATTGATCGGGTTCAAAAGTGGCTCAGAGCCATTTCTTTGAAATTATTAGAACTATGAACTTGAACTTTTGTGTTTGGGTTGATAGTATGAAGCTATTTATTTTCCCGGATGAAATCAAGGTTCTGAACCAGTTCTAAAAAAATGTTCAAAAATGTTATTTTAGCTAGGATCTTGAAATTTGGTGTGCAGGTTGATAAACCGGAGTAATAAATTTTACTCTTTCTAGACCAATTTCGATGAACTTGGCCTTTGTTGTTTAAGTTATATGTAGACAAATATTTTACTGGTTCAAAACCGGTTCCGAACTCACTGAAACGGTTTAATAGTTGTTCAGAGCCATATCTCAGCAATAATTAAAACTATAAACTTGAATTTTAGTGTGTAGACTGATTATATGGAGTTAGCTATTTTCCCGGAACAAAACTGGTTCTGAACCAAATTGAACCAGTTTTAAAAACAGGTTAAGAGCTTTATATAAGAAGTTATTTGCTGTGGATTGGCAATATGGAATTGAATAAATTTTCTATTCGAAACCGGTTCCGACCCAAATTGAACCAGTTTAAAAAACTGGTTCCGAGCTATACATGTGTCAAAAATTAATTAAGATAAAAACTTGCAATTTGGTTTGTGGGTTGGTAGTATAAAGTTAAATTTTTTCCTGGTTCCGAACCAGTTTGAACTGGTTCAAAAGTTACCCTATTATATTTATAAATAGATAAAACTCACCGGAAGCTAATTCTGGTTAGTGTGTGCGTCTTGCATTTTAAACATTGTTCAAAGTAGTCAATATACCTGGTTCCATGTACATTCCAAAAAACTTGGTCTCTCATCAAAAAAGGCACTTTCTTCATTTTTCTTTTGTGTCTAAAGCAGAGGTGCCCAACGCCTAAACTCTCAGTGCTCTTGTGTTGTTGCCTCACTTGCCGCTATATCGCGAGCATACGATTTCACAGACAGAGCTTGCGGCATACGTAAAGCCATAAACAATAACAACAACCAAATTTGATTTTCTTCTCCCTCACTTCTTTGGCAGCGGCTGACGGAACACAACAACAATTTTCTTGGCGTGTGCGAGTCAACTTAGACTTTGTTGTTGTTCCCGACTGATTCCTATATATATATATTGGTTTCTGCTCTTCCATTTGCTTTCATTTGGCTCTCCTGGTCTTTAGTATAGTGGTGGATCCTTGCATCTTCAACCGTAATGTATAAAGGCAAAACTCATCAGGAGCGCTATGGAAAAACGGACTAACGAATAGGGTTTATAGCTTCTACTTACCGTTACAGTCCTTCATATCTTAAATACATCAAAAAATAAATGATCCAATACGTAATGAACCATAAACATTGGGTTTAATGCTTTTAAACCCAACCGCAAACCAAATCTTAAGCTTAAACGAGGGACTCGAATTTCAGGACCGAAACTTATTAAGATTCTTATGGGTTGTAACTTTCACTTGTCGATCGACTTTGACCATATTAGACGTCCTGAACATTATGCATTATTTGTAAAATCGTGCCTTGAAAACAAATATAGATATAATTCCTATTTTCCAATTCAAAAATCCACCAATCCTACAATCCTATGTTTTGTAGAGATTTAAGTCTTATAACAAATTTTATAGTAAAGAGAAGTAATGTCAAAATTTTATATAAAAGTACGTTCAATTATACTCTTGCAGAGGTAACATTTTTGTGATGTTTGTAACGCATAGAAGGAAGCATCTCCGACCCCATAAAGTATATATATTCTAGATCAGCATCAATATCCGAGTCAATCTAGCCTTGTCCGTCTGTTTCCATGCTATCTTCTCCCTTAGTTTTAAAGCTATCTTGCCCAAACTTTCCAAAAAGTCTTAGGCATTTGTTGGAATCCGCCGGATCGGATGACTATATCATATAGCTGCCATTGGAACGATCGGTCAGAAAACTAGATCTAGTGAGAAAAACTTTTTTGTTTTCTATCGTAGCGTCACGAATCGTGGTATATATTAGTTTTATATGCTTTAACATAATTCTGGAAAAATTGATCAAAATCGGAAGGCTATATCATATAGCTGTCATAGGAACAATCGGTCCAAAAACTAGTTTTAGTAAGAAAAACTTTTTTGTTTTCTATTCAAGCGTCACCAATCTATGTATATATATTAGTTTTAAATGCTTCCACACAATTCGGGAAAAATTTATTAAAATCGGATGACTATAGCATATAGCTGCCATAAAAACGGTCGGTCTAAAACTAATTTTAGTGAGATAAACTTTTGTATTTTCTATCGTAGCGACACGAATCGTGGTATATATTAGTTTTATATGCTTCCACATAATTCCGGAAAAATTGATCAAAATCGGATAACTATATCATATAGCTGTCATAGGAACAATCGGTTTCATAAATAGTTCTAGTAAGAAAATTTTTTTTATTTTTAATGGTAGCGTCTTAACACTTGTTAGCAGTGAATATTTTCTGCTTCAAGACACTTTTGTAGAGTTTGATTAAAAGAATTCTCGCACAATTTTTGTGTGTAAAAAGTACATGTTTATTTTAGCAATCAGATGTTAAAATTAGTATGAACAAATTAAAAGTTTTTTTAGGGCTATTTACACAAATGAAAAGAAACAACACACACACAGAGACAGATTTCTCACATATATGTTTTAGAAAAGTTGTTCAACTATTAGCTAAAAATTGGCCACATTTGCGGTAAGTTCGAGGGGGAAAACACAAAATATTCAGTTTTGAGGTAAGACTCTTTTAGCATTTTCGTTGATTGTTTCGTTAATTGCCTTCAGTTCAGTTCTTTAAAATCCATGTCCATCTACTGCTGTGCAATGGGCTGACTGGGCGCGGTGGCTAAGGCTGCTGTTGTTGTTGTGCTGTCCTGTCCATTGTCCACAAACTCTATGGATGCCGAATTGATGCAGTAACGTTTACGCGTTGGCTTGGGTCCATCCTCGAAGACATGTCCCATATGGGCATTGCAGCGAGCGCAGCGTACCTCGGTGCGTATGCGTTCTGGATGTTTAATTAGTAGTAAAATATTGCCCCCTTTTTAATTGGTATTTTTGCAAAACAAATAAAAACGTGTGAGATTAATTTTGTTTTTTTTTTTTTTGGTATACGTTTTGGGTTTTTCATAGCGCAGCATTAAGTTGTTGTAGTTGTTTGGTTTGATGTGATTTTCACAATCATTGAGAATTTTTCAGGTTAAGTTCAAGGTAAGGAAAATAATTGATGGAGGAGCATGTGATGTGCAAAAAGAACAAAACAAGACAGAAGACGAGTGAGAAGGGAGAGAGAGCGAGAGACAGCATAGGCGGACAAGTGCAGCGAAAATAAAGAAAATGAAAAGTGAACGTCGGCAGTTGATAAATGAGAGAAATCAATTGATGTTTAAATGTATATATTTGTATAAAAATGTTAATAAAAGCCATGTTACAATTTATGTGTGTGTGTGTGTTTGAGTGTTGTGAATTGTTGTTGTTAGCAAAACAAACCCCCAAAGAACGTTTACAGGCGTACATTTAGTTTCATTTGAAGCGAGTTAAAAAAAAAGGAGAAATAGAAAAATATACGAAAAATACACATTATTCAGTTTGTTTGACACATTAATTTTATATATGTAGGTATGTATGTTTATATGGTTTCTTTCTACAAGAGTGTAAAATATTGTATATATCAAATAAATAAAAAAAAAAACTTCAACATGAGTAAAAAGCAAACATAAGTAAATAATAACGATAACCAAATAAATGTAATGCACCAACAAATAAATAAATATGCGAGTTATAAATTAAAAGCTTTAATTCTGCAGTTTACACAAAAATGTACACACAACATACAGACATTTATGATTCTTAACCCAAAATCAAAGGTCTTGAATAATGATAAATATGCATGTTGATGTATGATTAGAATTGTTGATATTTTTTGATATACCAAAACATTGAATTGGTTAGTAAAAGGACAGAATATTAACTATAGTTTATGTAGGAGCATTTCCGAATAATCGTAAGTAGTTATACTAAGAATTGTTTAATATTAAATCTATTGTTACTTTATCAGCTAATATGAAAAAAAAAAAATTTTTAATTTATTTTACGAGGCTATTGTCGAATCGCCCTTTTGGCTGGGAATCACACTTTTACATTTTTTAAAAATAAATGGGAAAAAGTAGAAACATTCATCCAAAATAATTCAAAGATTCGGAAACTAAAGCAAAAAATTTAGTATAGTTTGACAATTCATGAAATCACTCACAGGGCAATAACGTCTTCAAATTATTCAGCCGTATTACGAATATCAGCGTTCTGTACCTTCGAGCAACATATGATGTGCACGGGGTTTAATCCCGAAATGAATATCGGTTCAGGTTCCGGTACGTACCGAAATTAGAATGTCGGTTAAAGGTCCTATTTCGGTTT
Source organism: Lordiphosa mommai (assembly GCA_018904225.1). Classification (NCBI taxonomy): domain Eukaryota; kingdom Metazoa; phylum Arthropoda; class Insecta; order Diptera; family Drosophilidae; genus Lordiphosa; species Lordiphosa mommai. The sequence goes on from JAEIFT010000234.1 coordinate 79,560, forward strand.
TCAGTTTATTTCGTATTTCGTTTCCAAAACGGTATTCAGATTTTTATATCGGTATATTTTTTTTAGTATTACAAAATAAAAATTATTTTAAGATATCCAAAAAATTAATGGATGTAATAGAACTAAAAAATGGTGTTCTGAGAATGTGCCACATTAAAAACTTTGATTTTTAAATATACCGATTTTTAGCCTTTTTTGTTTTTGCACAAACAATATCGTTAAACGCTTTCAGTGGTATCCCTACACTCAGAAAAAATCATCCTAAAATTAAGGAATTCTCTATTCTTATGTCGCCCAGACAAACTCGCTTTTGGGTTATTTCTTATGAAGCTGACAAATATTTCTTAATAATGGTTCGAAATAACCCGTTTTAAATTCCAAAAATAGAGATCTATAGCGATTTGGATAGATTTGAACTACGGTCCAATATATAAATATCAGCTCTTAATAAACAAATTGAAACATAAAATCTGTCTTAGCTTTTACTTTCATTACATTTTTCAAAATATTAAAACAGAATTTTTTTTGGTCTCAATTTGATTATAATCCAGAAACTGTATATCTAAAATTTATATTATCATTTCTCTAACATTTTTATATATAAGCGAAGACTTTTCTAAGTCTTATGTATCCGTTACATTTATTTAAAGGGCTTATATTTACCAAAGAAAAGTTTTTCCGCTTTTTAGAAATTTTTTATCTAAAAAAGATAATTTGATTTTGGTTATTCTCAAAGGGCGAATTTCAAAATGTAAGACTTTTTTTGAGTGTATATATTGCTATTTTACCAGTTTGAAATAATGATAAATCAATAAAATAAACAATAAGAAACAGTACCGGTTTTAGCGATTCGGTTTGTTCCCGGTTTTATCGGTTCCTATTATAACGGTTAACGGTTTTCGGTGCTCAAAAAAAATGTAATATCGGTTCCTGTTTCGATACCGGTACGGGGCTTGAAACGGTTAATTTCGGTTAACGGTTCCGATTCCGAATACGGTATTATTCCCTGGATGTACATCATAAATTTTCCGAGCCCTCTTATTGCCAATACCATCAGTGAAAGTTATCGAACACTGCCAAAATTGCTGGCAGAGAAGAGGGACTGAGCAAACGAGAAGTCTAGGTTAGTTCGTTTATGGTTGTGCTCAGCATCTGGTCCTACAGTATCGAATTGATGGCGACATTTGGATTCAGCAAGACGGTGCTACGGCACGCACATCGTACGATACAATGGATTTATTTAGAAAGCAAGCAACTAAAATTAGATTAGATTTCACTTTACAAGTCAAAAGTCTAAGTCGATAAGCCAGCTACGTCTAAAGATTTGGGTAATTCGCATAATAAACCCAGTTCGATTTGAATTTAAGCTAGCTACTAACAGCAGCTAAATTTTCTGCCAGCGGAACGGAGAGCTTATTATGATTGGTGAGAACGTAAGCTCCAGTGTGACCCTTCAATACGCAAAATTTCCATTAATATCAAATACTTCTAACTTTGTTGCTGGAAATATATATATATATATTTTTCGTCCTTGTCTCTCAGTAAAGGTTTTCATTTTGCTGAACCGAGGATTTTGGAATCCTTTAGTTTTCACCGAGAATTAACGAACACTCTAGTTCTCACCGAGGATTTTGGAATTCTCTGGTTCTGACCGATTACAGTTTTTTGGTAATCCCTTGATTTTTAGTTTACTATATGATCCGCGAAAAGCTCTTTGATTTAATTTCCAAACGTTTTTGGTGCGTAAACTTGTTCATGATAAAATGGCAAACCCTTCTAAGCACAATCGATTAAATAAACAAGTAATGTAAAAGTATAAATATCCGAATCGATTAAAAAAAGAAATAAAATAAATCTGAATATATTGTTATATATTGCTCTCTCGAAATATCAACAATTCCATTCACAATAATGCTTCCTCTAATGGGTTAGATTGGATGGGGGGTGTTTGTGAATTCTTGAAACCAAAATATATTGAAAAAATGTAAAATCAAAAAAAAAAAAAGGAAACCATCGGCCTAACCGAATTATCAAACTTAACTGAATCACATATTTCCAGCTCTAGTTAATAGATTTCATTATAAATTATGTGTATACCTTATATATTTGCATAAACATTTTGCGCATAAACTCCTATAAATAACAAACTTTTCATTTTGATTTTGGTATTCGTTTTTTTTTTTTTTTTTTGAGTTTTCTTTTGTAGCCCTGGTGATGGTGGTCAAGTAAATATTAAATTGATTATTTATCAATTATTATTTCTTGGACGATGTTGCCTTGGCCGCTGCTGCTGTGGCCGCTGCTGTTGTGGCTGCTGTTGCGGCTGTTGCAGTTTTCACAAAATCAATCGACGCCGAGTTGATACAGAAACGTCGATGCTTTGGCGGTGGTCCATCATCGAACACATGGCCCATGTGTGCCGAGCATTTCGAGCAGCGCACCTCGGTACGCACCATGCCTAACGTTTTTGAAATGACTACTGTTGTTTTAATCATGTTAAGGATTATGTATATAGTTTTTTTTTGTTTTGAAGAGAAATTATGAACATTGTTTGGTGGAAAATTTAGAGAGAAAGTCAGATTTTGATTAAGGGAAAAAGATGTGGATAAAAGAATAATTTTCAATTAGGCATACAATTTTAGTCTTTTGTTGGGTAAGTTGCACATTCACAATTATCAACAAGGAACGACTCACAGCTAAATGGCACAGAGAACATGTGGTTTGGCGTTTAAAAGCTTTTGTACAAAACGGCCAGCAGCGAACACAACTACAGTGAACTCTAATGTAACATATACAGATATGAATATCATTAGTCTTGAGTTTGAAAACTCAAAACAAACAGAACAGAAAACAAGAACGGAACATAACAAAAAGCAAGACAAACCAAATAAATAACATAATATGACACGATTTTGTAAAGTATTTCAAAATAAGTTTAAAAACAGGAAATCAATCCGGAACTCCAAAAAGAACCTTTAAAAACAGATCCACAATCGGAACCAATATTTTGAACCTCTAAATATGTGCAGGGGGTTCGATATGAAATTTCAAACCTAACATAAAGTTTAAGGTTCGATTCGCAGACCGGATCTGGTTCGTTAAAATATTTTCCCCCTATTTCGAGCGAATCGGTAAAAAATAAAATATTTTTGGATTTATTTTTGTTTAGTAGGAGGAATCTATTTCAGCGGTTGTCACACATAGCGCCTGACGGACGAATACATTCGGCAATTCACACAGACACGAGCCGAACGCATGCCGAGAACTTCACCAAGAGTCTAAACAATTTTTCAGTCGCTTTAGTAAGTCGATGAAGTAGGTCAGTGCCGCTTTGCGTCGCATTATATTCACACATCAAAACAGTCTCACTTTTTCGCCTCACTCTTGTTGACAAACGCTGTTCTAATTTACCAAGCTATTTGACACGTCAATCAATTCTCAAATAAACTATTGAATTGGCCGGAAAGTATTTTTTTTTAAATTCAACGATGATTTTATTATATACAGTGAACATTAATAGATAATGTATTGACAGTTTTGTTCGACCATCTTTGACCATCATTTGGGCAACTGCAGCATTCCACACTCGTAGAACTGCTCGACTATATCCAAGTACTTTTTACAGCCTCATTAGATACGAATGTTTTACCATTTAAAGAATTTTGAAGAGATCGAAACAAATGATAATCGGAAGGTGCACGGTCGGGACTATATGGTGGATGTGCCATCACTTCCCAAATCAACTCCAATAAGTTTTGACAAGTGACAAAACATGTTTGCGTTCGAGCGTTGTCATGACGAAAAAGAACACGCTTGCGATTGGCTAATTGTTTGTCCGTGGCAGTATCTCAAAGTGGACGACACTCTTACAGTTCCACCATACAGACAACATTATCTTTATCTAGCGAATATAGGGGTTTGATGCGGTTCGAGCCGGCTTATCTATCTCTTTCTCCATGATCGGTTTTGCGTTCCAGTTTTGTTTTTTTCCTAAATCGTTTCGATTTCCTTATGATTGAGCAATGAATCGCAGACTTAATACGCTTTGTATGTTGAAATAACCAAATGACTTTTGGTTGACATGCTAAATTTTATGTGGTTACCAAATGTTATCGAATGATTATCAGGCGTTTATCAATTTCAAACATAATTGTAGCTGCTCATTTTTCCGAGAAATCATAACTTTCGATCTTTTTGAAAGCTCAAATTAAAAAAATTATCTATTGAATCCATATTTACGTAGGCATACGTATTTTCGAATGCTGAACTTTTAGAATTTTTTAAAGATTTTTCAGTAGGTACTCTTACTTTTTGAGTTAGGAACTTAAGATAGGGATAAACATGGTAAAAGTTTAAAGGGTATATTAATCTAGTAGAAGTTAATTTTCCAATCGGTTCAGTTGATTTGAAAGCTACAAGCAAAAATATTTTGAAAAAACCATTTTTTCTTAAAAACGTGCACATTTTTTTTTCTAAAATCCGTAAATTTTCCAAAATTACTATCAAAATTTTTGTTTGCTTTTCTACTTATGAATTGCATTTTTCGAAGAAAATAAGGTATTAATAAAGAAAATCTATTAATAAACGGCAAAGTTATAAGCAATTCTGTGAAAATAATAACAGACAAATTTGACTATTTTTATTTATAAAAAAAATTAGTTTTTTGCTTCTTTTTTGTATAATGTTAGATTTACGACGTCGTTGGTTCTGGGGAAAGCTAAGAGTAAGAGCTAAAATTAGAACTGTAAAATTAGAACTGTAGTTTTCATTTATGGTGTAAGTAAATACTGAGACGAGATTTTGTAAATTTTAGCACAACCAAGGTAGAGCAAATTTTGGAAAATAACTCCCCAAGGCCGGAAAATGGAATTCCAATTAATTTTGTAAGGAAATTTAGTATGATCTGAAATAGGAAGGTTCGATTGCGAAAATCCTCCAACCTAAGTTAGAGAATAGGAAGGTTTATGGTCAAGACTTGTCCTGCTCAAGTTTAGTTTGTAATCTACAATAATTTTGTCTAATTTCATATCAAAAATGTGCAAATTATTCTATCCACAAAACAGAAATTTATTTGTTGAAAACTTAAACAACTTTTACGAATTTCTAATGTAAAGGGATACCCACACACCATTTTATATTAAGAAAATAATTTGTCAAACAAAAACAACCACAAGAAATATGTAGAGAAACCGAGTTATTGCTGGTTACTGTGTATGTCCGGCCATTGTCTCAATGCTTTATACAAACAATGGGGCTGCTAAGTATAAGCATCTCTGGTCCATTTGATAACCAATATATGCGCTACAGTTTATCCATAAAACGTAAAAAAGCCCAATTCGATAACGGGGATATGAAACGACTTGGTACGATTAAAGATTTCAGTCTTATTTTCTGTTATTTTCGCATAAAGTAATGTCATGATATCTAGTTTGCATTTCGTAAATCTCAATGTAAGCTTTGTGCAACGTAACAATTAAAAAAAACTAAAAAAAAAACAACTCAACTCAAAACGTTTGCAAACATCTATAAAAAAAAAAAAGAAAAACAGTGCTGAACGTATCTAGACATTGGATAGATAGTTAACACAAATTCTCTACTTCCCTAGTTACATACCTGGTATGCTCGCATCGCGATGCAAAGTCACTTTGCCCTTATCCAGAACATCATTGAACGCTGGCCAGCCGCAGCCTGAATCGTATTTGGTGTCCGAACTGAACAGATCCTGATGACACACGATGCACTGATACATGCCCTTTTCATAGTGCTTGTTGTAACAACCTAAGAGGGTTGGATGTTAAAAACTATTTTTTTCCCACAAAGTTATGTAAAAAGGGGAAGGGGGGCGCACCTGTAAAGGGGCGCTCTGTGCCCGCCTCCTGGGTAACCTGATACTGTAGCGGCGTTAGACGTTTGCGCAGCTCTTCTTTGTTGACAGTAATTTTTTCGCTTTTATTCTCCATGTTGTTGCTGCTGTTGTTGTTTGAGTTTATTGGGCCGGCTTCGTTGTTATGACGTGAATCTGAAATTTAAGTACAGTAACTTAAGTTTTGCGGTTAAGAGAAACCAATTGAGTAAAGGGAAGTTTTCCTTAGATTGGTTAAGGAAATCCACTGGGATTTCAGTTAAGCTATAAAATAAAAAACCTTCACTAAATAGATTTCTTAATCGAATTTTGTACCATAATGGTATTCTGTTATATAGGGTGGCTAATGAATGATGCTACATTAATAAACTTTAATGACATTTTTTTGAATTCATATAAATTTTTTTATATAAAAAAATTGGTCAGTAAAATCAAATTAAAAAAAGTAACCGATTAACACACAGAATAAAAGCAATTTTTTTTTTTTTCTTTGTAGCAATATTCTTCAGCCAGTCTATATCAGAAAAACTACCTAACAAATGACAGTTTGTTTTAAGTGTAATCACCTGGTTTCATTAATTTCTTCAGCCCTCGTCTACTTATAGCACAATCTTAACACTTAGCACTTATCAGTTGACTTTTTCAACAAACAATGATAATCGTAATTTATTTTAAATTATGTTGAGAAATGCTGATAATAGTCTTGACCCTAATACCACAATATAATCAGCAATGAATTGCAAAAATCCTAACAAAATAAACCAATAAAACCATAAATAAACTCCTAAAATAAACCATTTAAATGTATATACAAAATCGAACAAGGTATGAACAAAATGCCCCACATATTCAAATGAAGAAATTGAAGGTGTAAACAGATTTGTTAAGTGTAGAAATGCACAGCGACTACAAATAGAGTGAAGAAACGCATAGGATAAAAAAAGCAATTAGCTTAGCTTCGGCGCAACGAATTCGGAATACTCTTGCAAACACTTATTGGTCTTTACAATATGAAGCAAACTTTATTCCATGTTTTCCATTGTTTTGGGAATTCTTGGAACACTTGTTCCACCTGTTCACTGTAGGCATAAAATTCAAGGTTACGTTTAGAAACACACTTGCTTACCCTCACCATCTAAGAAATATTCAATAAAATGTCCTAATCGTGTAAATCTGGAAATATAAAAATCCCATGTGTTCTACAAAACGCTTTTGACTTAAAAACAACTCAAATCGTGTGGGGAAAATCGTGGTTTTTGCGTCGAAAGCAAAATATTACATATGAGACTTATATATTTTCAAATTTATACGATATCTCCAATTCGTAAACTCCGGTGCATAACTATGGCCGAACCCAGTTTTTTCAGCGTACTCAGAGAGGGGAGAATGCAGATAAAAAGAGAATAAACAAGTAAGAAAGTCGGTCAAGCCCGACTGTAATATACTCTGTACCTGTTTGTATGTAACTGATAACTTTAAAGTGTGAGGTTTTTTCAAAATCTGGGGGTGGCAACTCTTTCGACTATCGTTCATCTGGTTGAAAAACGATGAACGGGCTCGATAAGTAATGATGGGTAAAATTACCCTAATACATAACTAATACTACCTAATACATAATTAAAAAAATTTGTATATAATTTCCTATTAACATAATCATATCTATCATATTTCTGACCGCAGGCCATCTCAATTGCATCGCTCCTCTCATACTTCATCTTTGCCTACTTACACAATCTATTGAAAAGAAGGGAGGGGGAAACTGAAAGCGGCGCAGTCCAGTAAGCTATTGCCCTCTCGCTCTCTCTTTCTCGTAAGTGGCGGCAGTGTTGTTGTTGCCGTTGCATTAAATTTTCTTTTACATATAGCGCCACTATTGTTCATCTGATCGGAAAACGATGTATGGGGGCTTGATAAGAAATGATGAGTAGAATATATGTCTTAAAGGTTCGAACAACGTAACTCCAAAATTGTGGAAGATATTTAGTTTTTTTAATTTGCGGGGAGGCAGGGCAAAAATCGGAAACTAAACTTGATCTGCCTGCAAGTATAAGAAATATATGTTCCATACACTTCAAACCTCTATCTCTTACCATCTCTGAGATCTCTTCGTTCATACGGACAGACAGACGGACATGGCTATATCGACTCGGCTGTTGATGCTGATCAAGAATATATATACTTTATGGGGTCGGAGATGCTTCCTTCTGGCTGTTACATACATTTGCACAAACCCAATATACTCTGTGCACCTTCGGTACAGAGTATAGAAATAAGATATGCAATAAACAAAACAACAACACTAGCAATGCAAAATTTACTGTTAAGATTTAATTTTCGTTTTATGCTTGGTGCACAACTATGGATGATGGATCGCCATAAAGCCAAATAGCCAAATCTGGGTGGATTTTAAAAATGTATGTTGCCCCTTTGTAGGGACGTTTTCTCATGCTCCCATTGTTCAAAACTAGTTGCTTTTTGCGAAAATTTGTGTTGCCTACTCTTAGGCATCCTTAAAAATATCTATGCTTGTGTCTACAATGACCAGCATATGATTTTTAACGCGTCCTACAAGTAGGCAACATACATTTTCTTAAAAAAGCACCTAGATTTAAAAACCATGAAGATGAGAAAACGGCCCTTAAAGTAGGCAACATTAATTTTCTTAATATCCACCTATATTTTGAAAAACATGAGAAATGGCCCTTAGTCTGGAAGATTTGCTACCATTTGTTGCTAAAGAAAGACGCAATTTTCCAATTCGAGCTAATTTGATTAAAATTATGTTTTTAAAGAAATGTATAAGAGCTTTTTTAGAAGACGAATATAATTTTATATTTCGAGTTAAAATTTCTTATTGGTATACAGAAGTTGACAAGTATATCTTCGGCTACTAGATTCGATTTGTGTTAACTCAGAATTGTTTTAGTAGTTGAAACCGATTGCTCAATACAAAGTTGACTGAATCTAGAAGCCACAATTTTAACCTCCGAAGTTATTTTTTGACAACGCAATTGCATCGCTTAGACAAGAAGCAGACGGCAATAAAAACAAAATACATGCAGCATGTGAGCGACCGAGATTTGAACAAACAGACGACTACTCAACTCGAGCCTCGTTTATAAGAATTGTTGTTTTCTTTTTCTTGTTGTTGGACTGCTACCAAATTTAAATTTCAAGCCTACCACTGTCTTAGAGCTATGCAAATATTTTGTCTTTTTTCCTATCACTATCGCTTAACCCTGGAAGGTCATGCTTAGTCGATTCTAAAACGCGTATTTACAGTTTTCGCTATTTTCCTTTGCTTCTTTTGTGCTAATTTTTTTGTACAGCGCGAGTAGCTATTGTAGCTTCATACGCTCCGTGTAAGAACTAGTTTTTTTTAAATGCGTAGTCGAAACGACGAAGGATAAACTATGTGTAAGTTTTTTTCAGTTTCAAAATCATTTTCTAACATTTTTTTTGTTCCAAATTGGGTTAGTGCAGTTTTACTACAAAAATTAATGCCTAAAAAAGTAATACCGACGATGAAACTTAAAAATGTCTGGCAATATGTGACGGCAAGTAAGAACTTGACGAAGGAAAAGACTAAGACGAAGTAGAATCTGATGCAGAGATAAATTATAGCGAAAGTTCTCTGGGGACTCAGCCCCTATCAAACTAATTTCTAGGCTTGATAAGTTTTTTTCCCTCATATACTTAGAAATTTTTAGATTTTAATGTATAAAAATAATTTCAGCCCCACCGAAATAAAAAATACAGATACGGGCCTGTTTCTCTTTTTCCGAAAAAATTGTTTTATCGCGGATATGAACGTAGTTATTTGAAGTTCCAAGGTGGAGTCAAACCCAGATCACCCGCACTGAAGGCAAATATGCTTTCATTTACACCACAACCGACCAAATAATCTGGCAATCAAAATCCTTGTTTGTATATTTTCCCTTACACTGGTGACATTTTCTGCTCGCATTGGCAACTCGCTCGAAAGCTCTAGCAAGGAGTTGCCACGATTTTACAAAAGCTTTATATTTTGCTAACATCAAGGTATGAAAGCGAAATGTTTTAAATCCTGCATTTAACATAAAGTAGCCTTCCACTGAAGTAGACTGAAGTAAAAGCAAGATATGAAAACGGCACTAAATGTTTTTAAGTGATTTCAACTTGCAGCTTTATTACAGATCCCACATACAGCCCCATTTTTATCAAGCTGATCAAGAATAAACGGAAATACCTCAGTGTATCTTCTCTTGCTCTATCAACATACTCTTTGTGGCAAGAGTATAAAAATAGTTTTATGTTGATGCTGCACTAAAATGAAGTGGCGTTCAATATAAACAAAAACACAAAATAGACGAGGGGAAATTGGGGTACCAAACCACTGAAGTGTGTCAAGAAAATAGAAAAAATAAACTGAAATCAATGGCAAAGCAAAAATTAACGCTAATAAAAAATGCAAAAAAAAAAAAGCCAAATTGATCTAAAATTAGAAATTTGCCCATCGATTGAATTCTATAAATTGAATTCCGCGCGGCGACCCATTGTATTATTGAAAAGAAATGAAACCATTTGCTACGGGCGGGCGCACCTATGGCCAGGTCCACGCCTATTTGGTGGGTGGCGGTGGGAGGTTTTTTTTTTTTTTTGATGGGGAAGGGGTAACGCTCACTCACCTGCCAAGCAGCGAACTGGCTTAAAACTGAGGCTGCTGCACTTGCCACTGCCAGCGGCAATAAGTGCGAAATATCGTGTGTGCCGCAGTGCGTGGCGAAAAAGTGAAAACATTTCGTTTAATTTGTGGCAAGCTTTTGAAGTGACAACAAGAAGGTGACCACGACGCTTGCACTTGGCTCTGGTTATTTAATCACTCGAACAAGCGAAATGCACACAAAAGTCACTGTTTTTTTTTTGTCTTTTTTGCCGTTTTCCACCCACAACTAAATTTATGCAATTTTGTTGACTTCCGTCTTTTGGTTTGTTCTATTTTTTTCTCTTAGTTGGTTTTTGTTGTTGTTCGTCTCTCTGCCTGTGCGTGTGTGTGTGTGTCTATGTATGGTGAAAGCGCATTAGAGAGAAAGCCGTTATTGCTCAATTGCACACGCTCATTAAAAGAAAATTGTCTGACAAGAACTAGAACTTTTCATAACCCCCCCCCTCTCCGTTCCACTGTCCAACCATCCACCTTTCGTTTCCTTCAATGTCAGTGACAACCAAATATGAGTTCGTCCTTGAAGGCCAGAAAATTGCTCACCTGCTCCTGATCAAATATGTAAGTTTATAATTTGCTGTGGCCGCTTGTTCAAAATGTCTATTTTTGGCTTTTGTTTATAATTTTTGTGTAAAAAACGTGTGCTCTCTGTTTTTGCCAAAAAGCGCGCTCTTCAATGTTACAGCAGCAGAGGAAAATGAAAAACTAATGGCAAAAAAAAAAACAACACACACAGCGCCTTAAACAGCTGCCCATGAAAATTGACATTCAACGGGCCGCGCAGACACACAGCTGATTGTGTTGTATTGCCAACTAACTGAAACAGTTTATACCAGCGAAATCATGATGTTTAGAAATTCACGAAGTTTTCAAGTTGTTGTTCAGATAAACAAATAATTGTTGGGCCAGTTACAAATTATGCTTGATTTTAGAAATATTTTCGAAATGTTTTAACAAATAAAACTACAAAACTATAAAATAAAATTTTATGGCCAGAGCTTTTATATTTGAACACTGTACTTAAGGTAAATATATTTGTATACCCTTGCTGAAGGTATATTAAAATTGTCACTATGTTTGTAACGCATAGAAGGAAGAATATCCGACCATAAACTATATATATTCTTGATCAGCATGACGAGCTGAGTCGATATAGCCATGTCCGTCTGTCTGTTGGTTTCTATGCTTTCTCCTCCCTCAGTTTTAAAGCTAACTTTGCAAAAAGTCTTTAAATATACATAGGCTGCACATTTGTCGGAATCGGCTGGATCGGGTGACTATATCATATAGCTGCCATAGGAATGATCGGTCCAAAAACTAGTTGTAGTGAGAAAAAATTTGTTGTTTTCCATCGAAGCGTCACCAATCTTAGTATATATTAGTTTTATATCGTCTTAAGCTCCGTCTTAAGCTCCGGTTGACGAAGGTTTGGAGTTTCAACGCGATGAAGCTTGTTATTTTACATGTTGTTCGTGTTTTACGGGCTTAAAACTGAAACGCACGTATACGCACGAATTCTTTTATTGCAACACTATCACGTAGTGTTAAGTTGTGCGTTTTAGTGTCATGAAGAAAAACAAGACACGCGCCCAACTCTAGTCTAAAAGAATCCATTAACTAGATGTGTCACTACCTAATTGATAGATAGCACAGAGTTTTGTGAATGTTGCATTCATTTTCGTGCTACAATTATTTTGACAAGCTAATTTGTTTTAATATTCTATTAAATCTTTTTAACAAAAAATGTAAAAAGGTTGATATTTATACCCGTTACTCGTAGAGTAAAAAGGGTATACTAAGTTCGTGCAAATGTATGTAACAGGCAAAAGGAAGCATCTCCGACCCTATAAAGTATATATATTCTTGATCAGCATCAATAGCCGAGTCGATATAAGACGTCCGCTGTCTGTCTGTATGAACACCTAGATCTCAGGAACTATAAGAGCTAGAGCTACCATTTTTAGTGTAGACTTGTATCTTCAGTGTTTCAATTTTTGCCACGCCCCCTCCCTCCCCCGCAATAGAAAAAACCTCATATCTCCCACAATTTTGAAAATAGATTGTTCGAACCTTCTAGACATAATTTTAATCATCATTACCTATCGATCCGCCATACATCATTCAGATGAACGATAGAAAAGTTCCCCCCCCCAATTTGAAAAATTCCTCATATCTCCCACAATTTGGGCAACCTTACCCTGAGTAACGGGTATATCGAAGTCGAGCAGGGCCGACTCCAACTTACGCTCTCGTTTTATGACAATATTGGCACAAAAGGGAGAGCTTTCAATAAAGCATAAGTAGTTCACACTCGGATGCTTGGATCGGAAAATTAAAATGTAAAACTTGGTTTGGCATAATTATTTTGGCAAGGTTAGAAAAATAATTTATTTCATATTCTATACACATTTTTTACGATGAATTCATCTTTGGTTTCAGAAAAGCGATATCTTTAATGGTTCAGCTGCAAATCGAACCTCAAAATGCCGAAAATAGTTAATTTGGTCATTGCCGTATATCAGAGAACTTATATTTGATAATTAAGTAAAACAGAAATTATAATATAAAATAATTAAATTATTATTAAATGGGGTTGAAAGTTATGAATTGGTGAAACTTCCAAACAAAAGCAGTAATGTGTAGCAAAAATTCGTAATTGGTTATCGAGTGTGATTATTATTGACGCATCTTTAAATGATCCATAAATCGTGAGTCACGTATGCAAAGGGCTTGTCTCACTCGTAACTAAAGTCTCAGGCTTTTTCAAAGTAAGTGATTGTAACACCTTGCCGTTTCTCTGCTTGCTCTTAGCTCCTTTCTGGCAGCAAAACAAAACGTTTTGTACGGTACGTGTTCGACATGAACGATGATGTGGCCTACTAATTTGTACTGAAAATCTAAGCAACTGCTGTTCGCAACCTCAGTTCGACGCAATTCTCATTATTTTTGCCCTTCAGAGTATGCTATGTTTCTGAATATAAATAATTAAGGAAAATATTTATTTTTTAGTAGCCTTAACACTTATTATTTTTGTATACCTTTGACTGATCCGACAATCTGAGTGAATGCACAATGTGGATTATGTAAGATGCTGCCATAACTGACCATAAATTATCTAGTTCAAATAAATAATTATCAAAGAAAAGAAAATTTGGATACTTCCAGGGGCAAAAAGCAAGATTTTTTAATAGCAAAAACGTAGTATATATTTCCCAAGTCTGTGTCTGTGTCACAAGTTACGCTTTGCCAATAACCGTTATTTTCAAAGCACAATATTAAGCGTCGTATAAACATATTACAATTTGTTGTAATTTCTTGATATTATCACTTTAGTTGTGTACGGTCACACTTGTAATGTTGTGTTTTTTTTGTGCGTAATGTAGAGGGGCTTTATCTAATTGTTGAACACAAAGACTTGAAATAAAAATGTTTAAATTTACCGTTTTTAACTAATGAAACCACTTAAAACACAACAAAGCACAACATGTAATTGGCATTTCCATTTTAAATAACCCTTGAACTTACCACACGCTGAGAAGAGGAGAGGGCGTTAACAAGAAGAAGAAGCAGAGAAAACAGATATCAAGAACAACAACAACAACAAAAAGCAAGAACAACATTTATTTATTTACTTATCGTATTAACAAATCGCAACAAGAACAACAACAACAATCATGAGCAACCACAGATACCATCATGGCGGCAATTATATGCATCCACGCATGTCCTTTCCACATCATTTCACCTATGTCAGCTCCTGTGTGAAATACATGATTTTCCTGCTCAATTTTCTATTCTGGCTATTTGGTAATTTACCTAATCCCCAAGTGCATTAAGAGATTTGTAACAAATGTGTGTGTGTGTTTTCAATTTACAGGCGGCCTGCTTTTGGCCATTGGGGTCTATGCCTTCATGGATAAGCTAAAGGATGGCAATGGCTGGGTGCGACTGGAGACCGTTTATGATGTGATGTTCAATATCTCTCTGGTCATGATTATCACCGGCTGTGTAATCTTTGTCGTCAGCTTTGCGGGCTGTTTGGGTGCCCTGAGAGAGAACACTTGCCTATTGAAATTCTATTCCATGTGCCTGCTCATGTTCTTTCTGCTGGAAATGGCCTTGGCCATCATCTGCTTTGTCTTCCCCCAACATATGAACTCATTTCTGGAATTCCAGTTTACCGATAAAATCATTCATTCGTATCGCGAAGATTCGGATTTGCAGAATTTCATTGATTTTGCCCAACAGGAGTTCAAATGTTGTGGCCTAAGCAATGCTGGCTATCAGGATTGGAGCAAGAATGAGTACTTCAACTGTTCATCGCCATCGGTGGAGAAATGCGGTGTCCCATATAGCTGTTGCATCAACGCCACCGACATTAGTTCCGGCCTGGTGAACATTATGTGCGGCTATGGTGTCCAAGAGCACTCAGTGGCTGCGGCCAGCAAACGAATCTGGACCAGCGGCTGTATTGAAATTGTACGCGTTTGGGCTGAACGTAATCTATATGTAATTGCTGGCGTGGCCTTGGGCATTGCCTTGCTGCAGCTGTTTGTCATCTATTTGGCCAAAACCTTGGAGGGACAGATTGATTTGCAAAAGTCACGCTGGTCGTGAGTGCCATATGATCCGTATATATACGGATATCCATGCGAAGATTTATACTACAATACTCGAATGTGAGCGCAAATCTGGTCCTTGCAATGCTCAAATTATGACTTGACTTCTGTTCTCAACTATGACTTGCCCTGACTTACTCTACATGCATACAATATACCAATCTAGTTATAAATTATATACTTAGCATTGCAAAAAAAAAAAAACAAAAAAACAAAAGCTCTCTGTGTAGTCAGTCAAACAAGAAAACTTATTACTAAGCAAAAACTGAATAAAATTTAATGTTTTATGTATTATGTCTGCAATAATCGTATTAAATATAGAACAAAAGACAACACACACATTTATGTATATAAGTATAATTAATTATGTAAGCAGAATATGCATTTAAAATGAGAATTATATTTAAAAAATAGAACGAAAGTAACCAAAAATTGCATGCATATTTTATTTGTTAAACACAAAACCAAACAAATACTAGAAATATGACAAAAACATAAAGCGTGTAAAACCTTGTTGTAGTGCATATAAAAAAAAAAATACAAAATATATATTCAAATATATATGAAAGTAGTTGGTTTGCAAACGTCTGGGAAAAAAACAAAACATAGCAGGAATTACACAACATCTGTACCTGTTTCAATTGGGATTAATCATACAAAATATAAAGAATTGTATAAGTAAACAAATGTTTAGCAAACTTCTCACAATCAGAGCTGTAAAATATTTAAATCATTTTTGATTTTAAATCTTAATGATTTATTTGAATCTTGATTGATTCCATTGAGCTTTTAAATCATCAAGATTTAAATCTGATTCAATCATGAAAGATTGCATTAAGTTGATTTATAATTTATATTGAAGCAATCTGATTGTAAGGCTGAGTTCACACTGTTCGACGCATGAGACATGATAATCTAGTAGGCCCTTATGTTGTCTTGTTTTCATTAGAATAATTTGTTATTTGACAATTAAAACAATACAACATGAAGGCTAACTAGATTGTCATGTCTCATGCGTCAAACAGTGAACCCAGCCTAAGAATATTGATTGAATTCATTTGATTTGAATCATTAAAGATTTAAATCATTTAAGATTTATTCATTTGATTAAAATCAAACTTTTAAAATCATTTGTGATTTATTTTCTTATAGATTTAAATCATTTTGTGATTTAAATCAGTAAAGATTTAAATCATTTTGAGTTTTAAATCATCCGAGATTTCAATATTTTCATTAAAATCATAAAAGATTTAAATTTTTTAATTTAAATCATTAAAGATTGGAATATTTTGATTAAAATCAAATGATTTAAGCCTTTAAAATTTAAATCTTCAATGATTTAAATCAAATAATTTAAATTTTCAAAGACTTAAATCAAATGAATTAAATCAAAATATTTACAATCTGATTGCTCCAAAATGATTTATAGATATCCTTAAAGCAATCTTCAATGATTGAATCAGATTTAAATCTTGATGATTTAAAGCTGAAATGAATGAAAACTTTATTTTTTAAATCAGGTTAAGATTGAATCGTGAATCAATCTCTGCTCACAATACGCCCAACTGATTACTTGATAATCTAGTTGACATGACGACCGTAAGTATTTTTGGATCCCAGTTCCTTGGGTAAACGACTTCTCGGCTCGTTTAAAAGGAGTTAACAGATTACTTCCTCTTTTGGCGAAGTTATCATTATAAAGACTTAGTTTTTGGTGTATTGGTTAAGGCAATAGACCAATAGTAGCAAGAATTTACACGATTTAGTTGAGTTAAATTTATGTGATCAGTTTATTGAAAATGTTAAAACCTTTATCTTACAAATTATTCGATCAAGCCCGACTGTCATATACTTTGCAACTGCCAAAGTTTGTATATAACTGCTAAATTTTAAGTTCGGCGCCACACGAACTGTATGTAGTGATGCTCATCGCGTAAAGTAAGGCTGCGTTCACACTGTTTGACACATGAGACATGACAATCTAGTATGCCCTTATGTTGTCTTGCTTTCATTGTGAATAGCTTGTGATTTGACATTCAAAACAATACAACATGAAGGCTTACTAGATTATCATGTCTCATGCGTCGAACAATGTGAACTCAGCCTAAGTAAGTGTGATCTGTTCGTTATATTCTAGCTATATACCCGCTGATTTTCGAGTTCTTAGATTTATGTTGATATGTTTCTATCACAAAACTCGAAAAATGTTTTTATACCTTTATAAATGAGTTAAGAATTCTAAAATGAACTGTTTCAATCTGGTTCGGAAACAGTTTGGTACGAAAAAAGTATCCTACTGTATATTTCCAACCTGCACATAAAATTTCAATTTCATAGCTTACATAAATTCTAAGATATGAGTTCATACCACTTTTTAACCAACCATATAGCTCAAATAATAAGGCTTTGAACTACTTTGGAACTGTTTCAGAACCGTTCTTGGACCAGTGAGATGTTTAACTCCATATTATCAACCTACACACGAAATGTCAAGTTCATAGCTTTAATAATTTCTGAGATATGGCTCTGAACCACTTTTAAACAACTTTTTTAAAGTGGTTCCGAATCGGTCTTTAACCAATAAAACAATCTTAAATTTTAAAATAATTTGGGACTTAAAATTCATATTTAAAATAATAAGGCTACTTTTGAAACTGGTTCCGAATCAAAAAAAAACTGTGAAAATATTATACTTCATACTATAAACCTACATATCGAATTTACAATTTATCGCTTACACGATTTCTGAAGCAATACCAGTTTTGTGAATTGGTTCTAGACTGGTCTTCAACCGGTAAATTACACTAGTTTACAAAAAAAAAAAAAAAGACCCATTGAGCTGTTTTTTTATGATGTACTTTGATGCTGAGCTCAAAATTAAATTCAAAAATTTTTGTATGATAGGTTTTTGAGTTAGATTTTTTAGTTTTTTCTAGGTACCCTTACATTTTATGACATATCTCGAGATAAACTTTATGTCGTAGCAAGAAATAATCTAAAGGGTATGCAATTTTCAGTAATCTTGTTGAGATCATTTTCCAATCGGTTTAGTAGTTAAAATGCTACAAACAAAAATATTTCGAAAAATCGATTTTTTCTCAAAAACGTGCAAATTTGTTTTCTTAAAATTGTAGGTAAACTGATAAAATAAATTGTTTTTCTTTTGTTTTTACGAATAGATTCTACGAAAATAAGGCATTGGTAAAAAATTCTTCTATTTCTTCGTTTTATGTTTTGATTTTTGTTTTTGGTCTTGCTCTTTTTTCTTGATTTGCTCTTACTCGACATGCAAGGTAAATTTTGAACGAAAATCACCCCTGTTGTTTCCCTTCCTCCCCGTTTCCATCTTTTCTTCTTTTTGTGTCTCTTTTTATACCCTAACCTAAAATAATCTTTCTTGTTCCCACCACGTCCCTCATCTTTGTTTCTTGGTAATATTATACTCCACTTACACTTATTCTCTTTTCTACACTTTTCTGACCACTACTACATGTTTCTTTTATAAAATTAACTCCTATCTCACCTCCCACACTTTAACCTTAAAAACACAAACACAACCAACCACCTCTCTCCTAACCAAATTTTATTATATATATTTTTAAAAAATTTTGATTTTTATTTTCACCATTTACAGATTTTGAAAATCAATTTTTCACGTTTTTGAAAAAACATTTTTTCGAATATTATCTCTTACTTTAAAACTACAAAACCGATTGAAAATGTCTTTCTAGATTATTGGGAATTATAACCTTCGATTAATCGCTTCTGACTTCACTAAGTTTGTAACTCGAATATCTTAAAAGGTATGGGTACCTACCGAAAATAAACAAAACTAACTCAAAAACGTATCCATACAAAATTTTTTTAACTTCATTTTTGAGTTCAGCATTCCAAAATACATCTTAAACTACATATGAGCATTTCTGCAGCTATTTTATTAACTTTTATTATAAAGAAAAACAATGAAAAATTGTTCACAGTGCTGCCCATTTGGTTTTTGGAGCTGTCGAACCGTAGGTCCCAAGATACTGCCAAGCAAATCAAAATACGTCGAGTTTTCTTCACATGGCAACCGAGTTAAGCTGTAAATTCTTTAAAACATACAATTTAAATATATTACTTATATAATATCAAATAAAATCTCTTATTTATTAACATTTTATTTTTCGGTCATGGTGGACCATTCCGTGGAAATGCTCATAGCATATAATTTGTGCATCTCCTGATAATATTTTCTCTTTCCTAAAAATATCGGTTATCATTCTGCATTCTTTCCATGGAAGTTTTAAATTGAATTATACGAGTTTCCCATAATTCTGTTAGTAGTGTTATCTTAAGCACGGGGTGTTTTTTGTAGTGCCCTTTTTTTTTAAAAAATTGTCAGACAACTTGTTTTGCTACGTGATCCGAAATTTTGATTCCGTGAATACCCTAAAGGTTCTCAGAGTAATTATAATATATTCTGTTTAAATAATTTTTATGACTTTTATTTTGAAAATAATAGCTAAAAGTCGAAAGTTTATTATTAGTTTATTGGAATGTATAATGTTCGAAAGTTGACTGAACGGAACCGAAACCGCGGCTTGCTCCAAAAACCATGTTATAAACCGAACCGGAGGTTAAAAAATTTCATGAACTAGTAAACCAAAGCAGTCTTTATTCTAGAGCGGTTCACATCTATGGTTCTGAACCACTTTTAACCCAGTTTTGATCAGGAAAAATATCTAACTTCATACTTACAACCTTGGTGTGTGGGTTTTGCAATTTCGAGCCCCTTCCGAAGTTTTAAAAGCTTAGCAGTTCTCTATGTGAACTCTACCGGCGAGGCGGTTTTTACTTTTTGGCTCGCAAGCCACTGGAGTGGCCCACATTGATTTAAAATCATGGTGCATACGTTTTAGAAGCATTTCCTGTGACAAAAAACTGTTTCCTAAATTTGACATATTTAAAATTCCAATAAAATGTTTGTTCATCGATAGAAATTTAGTTAAATAGTTATATCAGCGTAGGTGAAGAATGGCAAACTGGCTTATCATATAACGTTTATTTGTTTGAAATAATAATTTATTTTAGGTCATCATATGGTCAACCATTCTATCAGTCACCCTTATGAACTTTTGCTGATTTCACTTTTCAAGCATGAGAGCTGAAAACTGTAACGCTGATAAGCAAACTCAAACAAAACATGTATGTATGTATTCATTAAGCGAATGTGTTTATTATTACAGTATAAAAATGCAAAAAAAAATAAATGACAATATGGCTCAGCCCATTCAGTATTTAATAATGCTGCGAATACTTTCGCCCTTGTGCATCAGATCGAAAGCTTTGTTGATCTCGCTCAATGACATTTCATGTGTAATGAACTCATCCACCAGCAGATCCTTTTTCAAATAATCCTCCACCAATTTGGGCACATCCGATACCGAACGCCAGCCGCCAAATGCTGAACCCTTCCAGACGCGACCCACCACCAATTGGAATGGACGTGTTGAAATTTCCTGACCAGCACCGGCTACACCAATCACCACCGAAGTGCCCCAACCTTTGTGGGTGGCTTCCAAGGCCGAACGCATGGTATTGACATTGCCAATGCATTCAAAGGTATAATCAAAGCCACCATCGGTTAGGTCGATCAAATAGTTTTGAATCAAACCCTTATCGGCCACATCCTTGGGATTAACAAAGTCAGTAAAGCCAAATTTCTTGGCCAGTTCAAATTTCTCGGGATTGATGTCAATGCCATAGACTTTGGAGGCGCCAGCTTTCTTACAGCCCAAGCCAACAGCCAGTCCGACCGCACCCAAACCCCAGACGGCGCAAGTGCTACCAGCTTCCACCTGCCAACCACAACAACAAAAAATACAATTGTTTAACATTTTGGAGTTTTAGCTTAAGGCTTACCTTGGCTGTGTTGAGGGCAGCGCCATAGCCCGTGGATATGCCACAGCCCAATAGGCACACCTTTTCCAATGGAGCAGTCTCATTAACTTTGGTCAGCGAAATGTCCGCCACAACCGTGTATTCGGCAAATGTGGATGTGCCCATGAAATGGAACAGCTGTTGACCCTTGCACGACAGCCGGGAAGTGCCATTGGGCATAACACCAGCGCCCTGGGTTAGCCGAATTTTCTGACAGAGATTTGTTTTGCCGCTTTTGCAGAATTTGCACTCATCACATTGGGGAACATAAAGGGCAATAACATGATCGCCAGATTTGAATTTGGTCACACCTTCGCCCACGCTTTCCACAATGCCGGCACCCTCATGACCCAGAACCGAGGGAAACAAACCCTCGGGATCGTCTCCGCTCAAGGTGAAGGCATCTGTGTGGCACACACCGGTGGCAGTGATCTTGATGCGCACCTACACATACATACATTTAGAATACAGTTGGACTTTGATTTGCTTTAATGCAACTTACTTCATGGGCCTGAGGCGGGGCCACCTCAATGTCCTCAATCACCAGCGGCTTTTTGGCCTCCCAGGCCACAGCAGCCTTACATGTGATAACCTAATAATTAGCATAATTATTTATTCAGGTTCTATAATTAATACCAATTAATTTTTCATACCTTGCCTTGAGTAGCCGACATCTTTAAACTGGAAAAGCTAGCAACGAAGTGATCGAAAATGAAAAGTGATAACGCAATGGAACAGCAACAGCTGATGTATTAAGTTCAGCGTTGCCACCTACTGAGAAGCGAAAGCTTCTTAATAGTTAAAGGCATTTTTAACTAATGGGCAACGCTTCAATTTCAAAACAAACAACGGCTATTATTCAAACTGCCCTTGTTAATGCAAATATCTAAGATAATTCTTTTAAAATGTATATCTGTGTTTTAGCATGTTAAAATCATGTGACATATTATCTCTGGTCTAGATGGTCAGTGTAACAGCTGTTTATGCCATTAAAATTGCATTTACAAACAAACGTCAAGCGCATGCGCTAGAATAAAATACTCTAGCAAAAAGGATATTTCAATTTTAAACAGAATCTTGCTTAAAAATAGTTTATAAAGAAGTTGAGTTCTAAAAGTACCAAAATCATGAGCATCGTTGACGAAAGTCTATCATACGTTTGTTTTCAAATATCATTTAGATTTTCATGAACATTTTGTTCTCACTTTATTTATACTTTCGTGAACATTTTGTGCTTGTATTTATGAACTGTTTGATCAGAACATTTTGTTCTTATTTTTAAAAATATTTTCATAATTTGTACCATACACATCATCGAGTGTGATAATTAGTTGCCCCCCCCACCAACACAACGTTTTCTTCCCCTTCCTGGCTCTCTCCTCCCCCTCTCCTCTCTCTGTCCCCCTTTTATTTTCCCTCTTATATTTTTCTTTTGAAAAAAAAAACCTGTTTTTAGCTATTTTGCTCTCGGGATTCGACTCGACCATTACCTTCACTCAAACGCACAAGGATCTGCATCTTACCCCTCTACCATCCATAAAACAAATCATGAACATTTGGACATGATTTTAGAACGTCATATTTTTCTCTGTGTACCTTTATTTTTCAATACAATTATCATATCATTCACTTAAACAAAACACCAGATTTTGTATTTTAATTAAAAATCGTCAATCATTACTTTCTTCTTAAATAAGTAGCCGGATTATTCCATTCCAATATTTCTATCGGCTAGTTATCGAGATTTTATTGATAATCGTTTTTTCCGATTTTTTATTTTCTCAAAACTTATTTGTTTTTGCTCCGATTTGAAAGTTTTAAAAAACCTTAGGGCTTATACTCAGATGAGATAAAAATGTATTTTTTCAAAATACTTTATATAAATGGAAACACTTTCAAGCAGCTTGAAAGCTGAATACTTTTGAATATCTTCCTTATTTATATGAAGTATCGTGCCGAACTAAATTTTTATCTTATCTGAGGTCAGGCCTTTACGGAAAAAAAAAAAATTGGTCTAATGTTTCGTACTCAGACAAAAATGTGCTAGGATGTGTGGTTTTAATACAACTTAAACAATTTTTTTGCTCATTTTAATGTATCGGACGTAAAATGCTCGTGAATGGTTTAAGATAAACAATTGACACGTAAAGAACATTTAATATTCTTTTAAAAAAGCCCTCAAACGCAGAAATCGTACATAAAATGGCAAATTTTATTGAAAGAAGACAAAATTGTATGCTTTTCCTTAGTAACGGGTATATAAAAGTCGAGCACAGTTTAGTCGACTTTAACTTTTTAATTTTTATTAGACTCAAATTTTCCCCTTACTGCAAATGAAAATTGTTAGTTTGAAAACGATCACTGGGCGGGACCGATCGTTATGATAAGAAAATTATTTCAAAATTATTTAAGGCCTTCCTAAAAGTAGTAGACACCAGAATTCATATATTTGAGGCTTTTGTTTAAAATCAGGATTAATTTTTATTTGCGATTTATTTCGAAAAAAAATTACTTTCAATTCATATTTTTTCGATTTTTATTTAAAAATTTCTCAATATTTTTAAAAATTATTTTTAATTTTTAAAAAAAAAATTAGCCAAAAATTGTTGATATATATTTGAAAATTGAAAAGCTAAAAATCTAAATGCTCGAATAAGTTTCTTAAACTAAAACATTGTAAATTTTGTTTCCAACCCAAGAAATTATTTGAAATGGTTAATCCTTAAGGGGTAGATTTTTCGAAATGAAAAAAACGTAATCACTTGGTAAATTTTTTGTATTCCAACCCAGAAAACGGACGTACCCAAAAATTATTTGGAATTTTTAAATACCTTGGGGATGGATTTTCCAAAAAAAAAATATGTCATCTAATTATTTTGCATACAAACTAAGTTCAAATACGATGTTTAAAACTTATCCCATATTAGGCCAATTTGGGGATGGGGATGGATTTTCCAAAAACCGAAAAGTACGTTTCTAATTAATTATTTAAATTACCAATCAGTTATAACAGGTTAAAAGGTAAACTTCCGTGGTATTAGAGTAATCGCATTTCGGTTTTATCTCTCTGATGTAAACATTAGCCGCGCAGTCCAAATGCAAATTCGGCACAAGGACATAACAGAGCCTGGAAAAATCAATAATCTTACAGGCGACAGCGGCAACAAGGGCCGGAAGTGCATTTTCTGTTTTTCTTTTGGGGCGTTGAATAACTGCAGAGTGCGAAAAAAAAGCGGCGGCTGTTCCTTTCAAGAATACCACTGAAACATGTAGTTTTTATCCTTAACCACAAGAAACGTTATCCAAACAAACAAAAAAATGGTTGGCAAGGGCTCAAGCGCCTTGGGCGTGGACATGAATAATACGGCGACAAAGGAACGCCCTGTTTTCATACCACCACGAAAACGTCAACAAAACAAAGCGGAGGCCAAAAAGCAAAATTATGTGGATCACATAGTCAATGTGCAGGTACATACAACAAAAATGTTTTTGTTGTTGTTTTTTTTCAGGCCAAATTACATTGTACCTTGTTTTGCAGCAAAATCGCCCCAAACTGTCGCCCTCGAATCCGGGCCTCGAGGAGGAGTTGCTCAAATCCAAGTTGATTATCAAAAATAAGCAACCACTGCCACAGCTGCCGGGCGAGTTGGGTGTCCCTGGCCATGGACAGGATACCATAGCCAGCACCCATTCGGCTAGCTCCACACAGCATAGCCAAAAGTCGGCACGCTCCAGTAGCAACATTAATGAGCTGCAAAATTTCGAATCGAGGTCAACATCACAGCGACACGAGAGCAGCACGGTGACCCCCAGCAGCTGTTGCTATTCGGAAAGTAGCCTGGATGCCAAGCTAAGTAAATCGCAGGACTGTCTAAGCAATCGCTCGTCCTCCAAGAAACGCGTCAATATACGAACCACAGATTTGCCGGGACCACAAGGACGACATCAGCGTTGCTCACCGGATATAGCCAACTATGAGGATCTGGAATCGGGTGAGACAAGTGTGCTGAATACCTACGATCAGAGTTTGGAACGCTATCAGGCGCGTAAGGCAGCCGATGGCAGCAATTATTTGACCATGACAGGTGAGGTGTAGGGGAGGTAAATGTTTAGTATGCGGGCTTTCACTTTAAAAACTTTAATAATGCGCGATTTATCATGAATTTTGGGTATCGAAAACGACCCGAACCGAACATGCATTATTATTCTTTCGAAAATACTCAACCGAACCATAAACCAGAAAAGAAAACAGTTCGTTGAAGGTTTTGTCTCAAATTAGTAAAATCTTCTCTAAATTCTTCAATAATTTTTGTTGTTGTACGTTTGCGAATTCTGAAAGAAGACAAAGGTTCGATGATATTTAAAAAGTTTTCTCGTTTTTCAATAGTATTTACGTGAAAGTTGCGTATATGTTAACAATTTTCTTACTCGCTCTCGAGCCACTCGTCAGTCGGCTCTAACGGAGAGGACGGAAAAATGTGCTTGTGTTGGTGAACAGACTCATGAAATATCTTCCATATCTTCGGCTCCCGCTCAGAGCCGAGAGCCGGAATAAGAGCGCCGGGAGCACCAAACGGCTAGCAGCTCTTGACTCTCAGTTCTTTACTCAACGCTAAGAGCACCGGACGTCTTTCAGCTCTTGCGAGCAGCAGCTCTCTGGACTAAGCAAAGCATGATGTATATATGATTATATCTAATGTGGCGGTCAATGGTCAATGTCTCTTCTCAGTTGACATATTTTTAGTGTGCGGCTGAGACTTGATGCGAAAGGTTTTTCGCACGCTTCTCATCAGCTTGCTTGCCCTCAAAGCAGACAAAATTTGTGTAATGCTCCCTTCGCTCTAACTTTTCTTCGCAAAAGCTGTTAGTTGAATAAGGAGCCTGAGCGCCTCACACTAAGAGCTAGCAGCCATCTCTCGGCTCGTGAGCCACAGCTCATGGTTTTATGCTGAGACCCTTAGCTCATTGGCCAGCTATGTATGTGCGGGATCTGCTTCTTTGTTTTTTTTTCTACCCTTGTATTGATATTTGGTCTAGACGTTTGTAACGCATTGAATGAAGCGTCTTCGACCGCTTAAAATACTTATTGATTGATTGTCTATACTATCTCCTTCCACAGTTTTAAAGCAATCTAGACGAAACTTGTTGGAACTGAATCAGACAGCTACTTAGATCAGTGGTCTATATACGATTAGTTCTAATAATAAATCGACAGCAAGCAATTTTAAACCCTGGTACTAAGTTTCTAGCAGAAATAGACAGATGGACGGAGCTGGAGATGTGCCTCTCAGCTCAGAGCCAAGAGCTGTGGCTCATAAGTCGAGAGCTAGCAGCAGGCTACCTAGATCAGTGGTCTATATATATACGACAAGTTCTAATACTAATAACTCCAAAGCGAGCAATTTCGAACCCTGGTACAAAGTATCTACCAGAAATACACAGACAACGGACGGACGGACACGGCTTAATCGACGCAGCTCGTCGTCCTCATAAAAGCTTTAAAGCGTCGTAAACCTCTAGACAGAGCTGTGGCCCACGAGTCGAGGGTCGAAAGCTAGCAGTCGCCTCTCAGATGTAGCTTTCAACTCAGAGCCGAGAGCTGCTGCTCTAGTCTCGAGGCTTGGGTACCATTTTCTCTCGACATAAAAATCATTTAAGATCAGAAAATTACCTCAATAAGAGTTTTCAAGAGCTGCGAGCAAGCTATAAGAATTCATGATAACTCAAGGTCAGTGATTGGAAAGGTACTCATTATTTTAACCTAGATATGGTACAAGGTAAATAAAAAACTATACCTAGGTAGGTATAGGGTACACAAGGGTACTTTTGTAATAAGAAATCAAATCGAAAATTCATAGACGCATGCAAGGAAAGCGAAATCTTTATCCTTGTCAATTGTAACATTTTGAATTTATATTTTATTTTCTTGTATATTCACCTAGAATTTTAAAAATTCTTTCAACTGGGGCTAACAAAATGGAATTATGTTGCATACCTTCGTCTTGTTGAATATGTTTTTAGATCTAGGTGGATAATAAGAAAATGAATGTTGCCAACTTTTAGGCCTTGTTTAAGCAACATACATTTAGGCAATATACTTCTTCTTAATATACACCTAGATTGCAAAAACATGAAGATGAGAAAACGGCCCTATATACTAGTTTATCGATCCTACCAAGTGCGATTTAAGTCAGCGGTGTCAGAATTCGTTTTCGTTTCTTTTGGTTGATCCGCAGGGAGTCATATCCACGATCCAGTTTCTCGGCTTCTATTGCAAAATGACTCTTAGCACTAGGTCACATGTACTTAAATAATATAAATATCTGTAAAATTATGACCTTTCGCTGGTTCGACCAAATTTAAAATATTCAGGCCTGTTCCCGTTTCCATTTTGATCAAATTATATGAAATCGGAATTGGTATATGATCCCATTTATCTTCATTCGACTCTCTTGATGGCAAAATATATAATCCAAATGGTCTAATCGTTTCTTAAAAAAAGGCCCTTTACCAATTTCGATTGATCGAATTCGGAAACGGAAACAGACCAAATTTTTCCTGCCTCTAGTTTTCGCAGTATCAGATATAGCAGGTTCAGATTGATCCCGTAGAATTTGGTATTCTGTACAAAATGTACAAATTTGGTCCATAAGCTCTTTGTTGGCGTTACTAAGACCATAATTATTTTTGAAATTAAAGTACCTATTCCCTTACCTTTTGAGAAGGTTAATGAAAATGTCGACCTAGGTAAGGTAAAAGGTAATCGAATTTTTAAATACCTAGGTAAGGTAAAAGGAACACCAAATTTGTATCTAGGTCCGTCGAATTTTTGCATTGGGAGCCCGTTTACCAAACATTTACCGCACAAAAGAATCAAGTAAAAATAAAAGACTTTCTCAAACTTTTCTTTTTAATTACAGGCACCATCAAGCACGGTCGCAAAAAGGGCCAATCGATTGATCTACAAATCAACATCAGTCGCGAGGAACTGGAGCAGTTAAATGCCCATGCCATGGCCAATGAGTCACAGAAGCATGGTAATTTGTGCTGTACCTGCAGCTGTGGTATAGGTCTACACATCTTTCTTATCTCTCTAGTATGCTTGCCATTTGTAACTCTCATCTCGTCAATGTATTCCTTCTACATTGGCACTCTGACCTGGTATAATATGTTCAACTATTACTGCGAGGAGAAATCATATCTGCACAAGATTTTCGTTACTCCATTGCTATTTATGGCCTATCCTTTGGTCATAGTATTATGCACCTTTGGCTTGGGTCTGTATGCCGGCTTTAGGCAGCTCAGTTTGCAATATAGCAGCTGGGTGAATGATATTACCGACATTGAGAAGGGTTTCTATGGCTGGCTTTGCGGTTTTCTGCATATGCCCGATTGTAGTCCCTATGAGGTGGTCATATTAACTGATATTTGTGTGGCACCGCAGGATCCACAGCGTTTGCATATAAACAAGCCCAGGCAGGAGTTGTCCATGTAAATATGGCAACCAATTTTCGACCATATGTGTGATAAAAACGTAATTAGCAGTGCAGTCAGTACATATGTAGTTACTAGATGTCTACTAAAAGTTCAACGTATTAAGTTTCCTTTGGCCAAATTTGTTCCTTTCACTAACTATATACAATGATAATACAGCAAACATTACTTACATATTATGCAAATTCCAGCTTTAGAGAACAGGAATATATATATATAGTATATACACCTACTTAGATATCAACTGCCAAGGCTGGAATGACACACTCAATTTTTACAAACAATTATTGTAATCCAAAAAATTTAAGAATACTCTGGCTCGACTACTTTTCCTCCTTAAAGAAATACTGTGACAATAATTGTTTGTAAAGTATCATTCCAACCTAAACATAATCCCAAGTTTATAGAGGCTAGAACTTAAGTTACTAAATAGGTGACTAAAATCCAGAAATTTCGGCTTGTCGAAATATTTATAGTCTTGAAAGGTTGTACAGGACATGATATCTAAAAACTTTTGTTATTTACATGTCATCCCGAAAAATTAATAATTTGTACTAAAGTTTCTTTTTTTTTTTGTTTTTTTGTTTGTTTGGACGTTGACGTATAATGCGCAGTACGCTTAAGCCTTAGCTTGTTACGCGCCAACCCCAGGCAAAATAGCAGCCCACCTCCCGCCCAAACGACCGGGGGCGCTGCCACAAACGTGTGACACGAAAACGCGTAGAAAAACACGAAATTAAATCAAACTACGGGCTAAATACGTTAAAATAGAGGTTTTTATAGCAGGAAGAGATTCTTCTAAGCTAATTACTCGATAGAAAATCTGAAGATCCATCAAGCTGATTTCCAAACAATATTCTTCGTCCAATATTCTTTCAAAAACCAGTTGATTCAGTCATTGACTAAATGTTGATCACAATACAGTCCGATATACCTAATATTCATTGTTCAAACCTTTGCTAGAGTATAAATACAAAACGTTAAACTTTGTAGTTCGGGCACTAGCCAAACACACATTCAACTCTGCTTGTTTGTTTATCCTTTTCAACTCCAAGCCAAACCCATAGAGAAATGTCATTAAAAATATAAAAATGTAACAATTTTTAAAACACACAAAATTATAGTACAGTTGGTCTAGCATAGTTTTTATTTAAAAATCTTGATTACGTTAAACTATGTCATTCTAAAGCAGAGGTCGGCAATATGAGCAGAGAAGTTGCCACTGTAAGAAGTATGAAGAAATTCGTTTAAATCAGCGTTTGTCAAGAAGAGCAAGGCGAAAAAGTGATAGTGTATTGGTGTGCAAAGTCGTTCTACTTCATCGAACGCTGGCCAGCGACTGATTGGTTTTAAGCATTTGTTTACTCTCTTTTGTCGAAGGGCTCGGCATGCGTTCGGCTCGTGTCTGTGTGAATTGCCGAATGTGCTCGTACACCAGGCGGTATGGGGGAAAAACTCTGGTTTATATATACATGAGCTTTTAAAAGCTCTTTTTCGTTAGTTTTTTCTACTCGGTAGCTGCCGACGCAGCAGAACTAGGCTTATGGTGTTATTATAACTGATGAGGCGGTGAGACGACGCGCTCTCTACTCATTTGACATATTTTCAATTTGCAGCTGACACTTGATGCGCGAGGTTGATTCCACGCTTCTCTTCAAAGCATTCAAAATATGTGCGCTGCCCCCTTCGCTCTCACTCTCGCGCTCTTAGCAAAAGCTCTCAGTTAACAGTAGAGCGCGAGCGACTCACCTTGTATGATATCCAAGGCCTAGGCTGCTCAAAGAAAGCTTTAAATCTTGTTGTTTGATTATGCTCAACACCATGGTGGAAGAATACCCGGTGCGGCACTCGCGACCTGTTGTCAACTCGGAGAAATAGCCTCAGCTACAGGATAAAGAAATGCCAGAGAGAGGCCGCTTTGAGTGAGCGACACACTTTCTTATTGCACCCATCGTGAAATTCTTACTGGTGACATAATAACTTGACACATAACAAGCGCTTGAAGTGAAACTTTTGACCTAGACTGATCGTTTGCTCCGTCCTCTTTTCTGTCAGCCATTTCGTCAGCAAACAGTGCTTTGAACTGTAAAGGTTTGACTGTGAGCGGTATGTGATCGATGTTGGATACTAATTTGCACTGAAAACCTTGAATTAGCTGTTCGCAACCTCAGTTCGATGCAAATTCCTCACTCGAACCATCGAACGTTAGCTTCGCAACCCAAAAAGCAGCACAAGCGTTGACCCTAGATTACCCTATTCTGTGATTGAAGCAAAGGGTATATCCACGCATATCAATTCTTTGTTTGCTTGACCGCCATGCAAAAATTGGTGGGGGTTTTTTGTGCAGCGCTCAGCCACATACTCACATATAAACAAAATTTTCCTCTTTTACTTTTGCGCTCCGAACAAAAGCTCTGAACTGAATACCAGTAATAATTACACCATGCTCTCGCGCTCTTAGGAAAAACTCTCGGTTGGCAACGGTGAGATAGCTCACCATGGGCCCAGGCAGAGAATAGAGAGTTGTGCTCAACACATTGACAACTTTCCCTGCTGACCCACAATTACTTTGGCTGACATCTCTGCTCACATTGCCGACCTCTGATTATTCCAAGACGACATAATTGTAATTTAAAACGACAAAAGATCGCCGCTGATAATTTCGCCAGAGGGAAAATGACAAAAAAAATCCGCATCAAACTATGTGTCCATAAAGCATCGATTATATATCGCTTAAAAGCCACATAAAATCTCTGCAGATCGTTTCGTTACGGGAAAATCGTCATAGTTCGATCACTTAGAGCAAAATTATGAACGGCTATCTTTTGACGCTTAAAAAAAAGACAATTTCGTCGACATTATTCGTAATACTTCACGAAATAGTGTGTTCTTCGGCACATAAACGGGTCACACTATCCGCGAAGGAATCTCCAACATAGACGCAGACGTGATTAGATTCATAAATGGGTCCTGAATGCATCTCACTTTGTAAGCCGCCGCTCAGTCTTGCTAAAAAAAAAGTTCCATCCGTGCTGCCCTGAGATTATGACCTCTTTGGCAGTAGTACCGGGAGCTTTACCTAATCAACTTTTTTTGTTCATGAGTACCATACAACCCAGATTTATGAGTATATACCTACTACCTATATATAAACTTATATCAAATTTATATTCTAAAAATGGCATTTAACAAATTGCATTTAAAGATTTGTGCATTTATCTTTTTTGAAAACAAACAAAACACTGCGTAGTGAACGTGATGTAAACTTTTTCTTAGTTCTAAGCAAATAAAATAATTAAAACAGCAAATATGTATACATCAGTATATAATATAAGTAAACGTTTTTAAATAGAAATTCTATATGTTAAGAGTCGAAAACAAAACCAAAACAAAACCAAAAACTCGCGTATATCAAACACTTAATGAAATCAATAAACTAGCCAGATAAATAGAGCCAATAAAAGCCAAACAAAAATTATATCACAGCAAAAAAAAAAAAAATGTCATGGAAAAGTTATTGCGCAATTGAGAAAAATGAGATATTACTGCAATTGCAAATATCTATGTATTTAGTTGTGGGAGGGATGGGTTTGGAAATAAAAACAAACACTTGTTGAACCTAAGCCCATCCATACTGCTCGCAAATAAACAAAAGGCGGCAAATATGTCATACACACATATGCATATAATATATATATATACAACAGCTGTTCTCAATGGAACCAAACAAGGGAGTGTGTGTACAATAATTCATTTATTTTTGTTCTACAGATACCAACATAGATACACTGCACGTCACTTGTTTAGATTTACCTTTATTTCCACCCAACAACAATTTTTCTTAAGAGGTTATTAAGTTAAAAAATAGTGTTTTATGACCTGGGACTTAATATGATATTTGCTCATATCAATAAAAAGTCGATATAAAAATTTTTAAATTTTTGGTTTTAAGATCAAATTTACTTGCTGCAAATCGGTCCGTAACCGAACCCCTGAAAACGGGGTTTTTCGATGTGCCCGAACCGAACCATGAACCGAATCTTTCACATTTTTAACACCTCAAACCTGAATCCGAACCGGACCACTTATTAAAATATAAAAGGTTGTCTTGAAAGAGCTCGAAATAGGTTATTTCGCAAACACGGGATTGATTTTATGATGATAATTATTCCATAAATCTACTCAAAAGAGATAAGAGTCTTCCGCATAAGCATAGCGTCATTTCTTTTGAATCGAAATGAAAAAATTACTTAGCCGATTCGAATTAAAACTTAAAATAAACTTTTATTTTTATTCTAAGTGAACCGAGGTTCAAACCAAAAAGCTGCAGTTCAGAAGTTTTAGAAACTGGTCCGCGAACCGAACACAAAGATTGCTCATGGGTTCGAACCCCCGAACCGAACCTCTTCTAAAATTTGAAAAATTTTGCATTGAAATATCAATTATACCTTTTTCATATTTACTTAAACAAAAAGAAAGACGAAGAAATGACGCATCGCTCATTTATATTATGATACTTTTCTTTTTTGAGTAGATTTTTGGGACTACCATCACATTCAATAACAGAGGTCGCAAAAAAATGGGCTAAAATCTAACTCGTGATTTTAAAATAAGCCTAAGAACTCTGAGATTAGAAAATTCTTACTAACTTGGTTAGAAAAAATCGGGAATCGACCTAGAATACTTCTGACATCGGTTGGGATATCTTGGATTTTTTTTTGCTTAGACTTTCATCTCTACTTGCTCTTAGATAAGAAAGAACGATCACTTAAGTGTTGAAAATGCTTGTTCAACTGATGCCTGGAACAGGTTTAAAAACCTTTCCAAAGTTTGAAAACATTGGTCGATGTACGTATGTCCCCTTGGACAATTTTTGAAGAAATCTTTAACATCATTGACAGAGTTTTTATTTGATATATGAGATATTCCATATCAACTCAGCCACCCCAATTTTTTTTTGGTCTCCAAAATACTTTTAATCGCTATCATTTAGAAGGACTATATATAGATGAGAATACCTTAAAATGGTTTTTCCCCACCGTCGAGTATTCTCAAGACAATGCGAATTAGAAATTCTTTTATTAAAAATTTCTCTTGTTTCAATATTATGTACCGATCCTTCTCTTTTAACAAGTGGTCCGGTTTGGGTTCAGGTTCAGGTTCTTGTTATCAAAAATATAAAAGGATCGGTCATGGTCCGGTTCTGGCAATTTGAAAAACCCGAACCGAACTGGGTTTCGGGGGTTCGGTTCCGGACCAGTTGGCAGCCTTGTTTTAAAGGGATGCATTTTTATAGTGCGTGAAATTTCTTTACTCCTCCTTTAATCGTTCATTAATCGTACGTTAAGAGATTTTTATTTCGTGAATCGTGCGTTACGTGAAAGAAAAATTGGGCACGCGCGCTCTCGTCTATTATAAACCCTTGCAGTTCTTAATATTTATTCAAATTATGCTTCTTTTGTTCCTTATTCCCTCGAAGGACTCCGAACTCTATGGTTTGCCGTTGCTTTTACTTTACCCCAAGTTTTGCTGATAAATTGAGCTTTTCTATCGACGGTCCTTTTGCAGGTCTCTTTAGGTGTGCCTGGCGCCAGATTAACTTATTAAAATGCGATGTTGAGTTAATAAATTCTCAACTTTTTGAATGTGAACCAAAATAAAAACATCTACCAAAACATTTATGTTAAGACGTTCCGGTACTGCAATTAGTTTTGGGATTAATGCCTAGTTAAGGTTTTTTTTTTTGCAAAGTGAAGGCACATTTAAACACTTTTCAGAAATAAGTTTGCTAAGATAAAATGAATATACTCTGTACCTATTCAAGTGACGTGCAGTGTATGCATATTGGGGTTGGGCACATACTAAGAAAGCATCACGAATTCAGTTCTCCATCAGCTTTCATAGCGTGCTGTGCTTTTGGTTCTATTTATTGTACAATTATGACGGCGGATAATTTAACTGCAGTTCTTCATGGAATTGAGGACTTGCGTTTGGTGGGTGCCAAAGAGAAAGTTTATTTAATATTTTTGTGCTATTGACTTTTCCAACTATTTACTGCAGGAACAACGTCCCATACCAGAAATTGCCGATGATGGTAAGACCTCCTCCTAATCCCACTTCTTTTATTTACACATCTGCCTTCGGTAGAGGTTCTTTTGGCCATGGACAGTGTGGGCATTTGTGGTTCCGATGTTCATTATCTGCGTGCTGGACGTATTGGTGATTTCATTTTAACCAAACCCATGATAATTGGTCATGAAGCAGCCGGTGTGGTGGCCAAAGTGGGTAAAAGTGTTAAAAATCTAGTTGTAGGCGATCGAGTGGCCATTGAACCAGGTGTACCCTGTAGGTATTGTGATCACTGCAAGCAGGGCAAATATAATCTCTGTGCGGATATGGTATTCTGTGCCACGCCTCCCTATGATGGTAATCTTACGCGTTATTACAAACATGCGGCGGACTTTTGTTTTCAAGCTACCCGATCATGTGACCATGGAGGAAGGAGCCTTGCTGGAACCCTTGTCGGTGGGTGTGCATGCCTGCCGTCGTGGTGGTGTGGGTTTGGGATCGAAAGTGCTTATACTGGGTGCGGGTCCCATTGGATTGGTTACGCTACTGGTGAGTAAGGGAAGCGGTCTTTAACATGGGGGTAAACGGTTACATATTCCCCATATTCCTTTTTCAGGCCGCTCAAGCCATGGGCGCTTCAGAGACTTTGATTACAGATTTGTTGCAATCGCGTCTGGATGTGGCCAAAGAATTGGGCGCCACGCATACATTGCTCTTAACACCCGACCAGAGTGCCGAGGATATAGCCAAAATTGTGCGTGGTATCATGAGTGAAGAACCAAACATTTCAGTGGATTGCTGTGGGGCAGAGAGTAGTGCCCGCTTGGCCATCTTTGCCACACGTTCCGGCGGCGTTGTGGTAATTGTGGGCATGGGTGCACCCGAAATCAAATTGCCATTGATCAATGCCCTGGCACGTGAGGTGGATATACGCGGCATATTCCGTTACTGCAATGAGTAGGTACTTACAAATACTTAAAGGAATTTTTTTTTAATAATTTTAATTATTTATTTTACAGTTACGCCTTGGCCCTGGCTTTGGTTGCTTCGGGAAAAGTGAATGTTAAGCGTCTGGTTACGCATCATTATGACATAACGGAGACAGCGCAGGCTTTTGAGACCTCCCGTCATGGTCATGGCGGTGCCATTAAGGTCATGATACATGTCCAGCCCAGGGATTCCAATAATTCTGTTAAATTTTGATAAGAAAATGTTTCTCAAACTGGGCACTTTCGAATCTTTTAACAAATTTTATTGTGTCTAGAGCTGAATATTTATATTTTAATAACCATTCAAAAATAAAAAACACAAAATTTCAAAACGGATGCTTACAGCCGTTGGACGTTATATTCGAAACCAAGGCTTAAAACCGTTTCGGAACCGAACCCCTAAGAACCGGTTCGGTTCGGGTTTTTTGAATTGCCCGAACCGGACCATGAACCGAACCTTCTACATTTTTGACCCCTCGAACCTGAACCCGAACCGAACCACTTATGCTAAAATAATGGTTCGGTTAACATTATTATTTTCAAACGAAAGGAATTCTAAACGAGATTATTTAAAATTAAACTTTCAATGTCTCTACGTCTAATTCCAAAGAATGGAAGATAATGGGAGGACCTAATCGATCAACGATGTTCGAAAATTGTCCAAGATAATATAAATCAAACAAATTTTACAAGCATTTTCATCACTAAATTTTGTACCTTCTAATCCAAGAGCTCCAGGAAGATATAATGCTTACACAGAAGAAAAAAAATCTATTCCAACGGATGCCTGATGAATGTGGTCGATCCCGAAATTTAACAAATCAAATACGAAAGGATTGACTTAAGTACGGATTTTCCCATTTCAAAATTCTTGTCGTGTCTTATTTTAATAACACAAGCGATTGGTTTAAGTTAGATTGTAAATGTAAAGAGAGTGGCCTAGAACAATTTAAAGATTTTTTAATACTACGTTTTTGATTTAAGTACAATGAAGTTGGAATTCGGGACCAATTCAGTTTTTTTAAGTTTGTATTTACTTAAACTAGGTAAATCTTCATAATGACTAATCTCAGCTAAAAGATATGATTATATCAATCTAATTTACGTAAAAGCAATTAAAACGAATACATTTATCAAAAAAAAAAACAAGCTATTGTTTTTTGTTCAACTAAACCGAGGTTCAAACTAAAACCTGGGGTTCAGAGGATTCAGGAACCGGTCCGCTAACAGAACACAAAGCTTCCTCACGGGTTCGAACCTCCGAACCGAACCTTTCCCAGAATTTTGGAGGTTTCTCAGCCTTGTTCAAAACTAGTCAGAATTAATCAATAAATAAAAGTCCCAAAAGATTAATAAATTTATTTTTGTTAGTTCGATCTTTATTAAAACTATAATACAATATATTCTGTCCGTCATAAACTTTTATTGCTTAAGATTGGCCTTCTCGGATTTTCTTCCGATTTGCTTTCTTGTATATCAAACTGTATCCACTCCAGATGTGTTGGTTTAAGTGTAAATATTTATAACCTCAACTGTTTGAAGTGTATGTGTATGACATTTTATAGATCTGAGCCGCATTTTGCTTCATACTCCGTATATAATACCAAAAAGGCAAGGCCTGAGGTTTGAACCCTTTTTTAACCATTGAACCCAAGGTTTTAGTTGAAATCTGATTCAAAGCTACAAACTAAATAGTTTTATGAGTAGAAAGGGTACAGAAAATCCAGCAAATCGGCAAATATTTGGATATTATTCAGATTCAGATCCTATGCCTTGTACATTGAGCCCAAAGAAGATTTTTTTTGCATAAAATCTAGTTATTGAGATATTTGCGCGAAAATTGGTATATACACATATTTTGGTCCCCCAAAGACGACTTTCCAAGATTCGCTTAATTTAGAACATCATTTTATATAGCTATCATATAACGTATCTGACTACTTTGTTATTTTTTAAATCTATTGAACCGATATTTTGCTCTTTTTAAGCTCTTTAGACGTCATACCAAATTTGGTTCAATTTGTGACGCTATTTCATAAAGCTACCATATTACCGATCAGACCGACTTTTACCAACTTTGTTGTTCTTTTGTATATTGAACTGAAATTCGGTTAGTACGCGTACTTTAGGCTTTTTAGGTGTCCTACCAAATTTGGATTGATTTGCGACACTATTTCACAAAGCTACTATATAACCGATCTGGCCCAATTTTTTGTTGTTTTTTATACTATTGAACTGAAATGGGATTTGTATACGTATTTTAAGCCCTTTAGATGTTCTACCAAAATTTGGTTCGATTTGCGATACTCTTTCATATAGCTGCTATATAACCGATCTGGCTACAACGTGCAATTAAAGTTAATATCGTCACATTATACACATATGTATGTATTTACATTACAGAACAATATTATGTTAACAGTTACGACAATCCACTTCACATTTTCTATATACAAAATCTGAAACCACACTTCAAACAGTTCACGATTCTTAAACTCAAAAAAGATCAGCAAATTCGGGCAAAGTCGGGCAAAAACCAATTAGACTATCGAAAAAAGGATACTTTAATGAACAATATTCTACTAACCTAAACCGACATATAATAAAATCACATCAAATAACAAAGTTTTTACAAATTGCGAATATTTTTTATTTATGCCAATCAGAATACTTTAAAGACATTTTTTTAAAGAACTTTACCAAAAGTTAACGGTTCAGTTAGGTTTTAGGTTCGCGAGGTTAATAGCTTAAAAAGGTTTGGCTTATAGTGCGGTTTAGCCTTACTGATCAAATATAGTTCCTATGATATTTTGTTTGTGCCCATTAACAACATTTTCAACAAATAACAATACAATATTTTACTCAAACAGATAACGTATATAGTCCAATGCCTGCTCTGGTCCTCTAGGCTCACCCTCTGCATCATAATCCCTTAGCTCGGGTAGTCTACGTTGCGCTATATATCGTAGATAACCGCGTGTGCTCTCATGCTTGCCACGAAACTGAAAATCCCAGCCATCTCGTCGAGGTGTGGCAAATGTGATGGCACCATGACAATTCACCTGGTCTGACCATTTGGCAAAGCCTACACCCAAATAATTACGCGATTTATTGATGATCACTACCAGCACATCCTCATGTTCCAGCAGTCTAGTCAATTTGCGCAACATGCCCAACTGAATTGTCCAATAGTAACAGGCCGGATCGTAGAACATTACCAGATAGTCAATATCTGTTTTATCCTCCAAATCATAGTAGTTCAGC
This sequence comes from Lordiphosa mommai, assembly GCA_018904225.1. Lineage (NCBI taxonomy): Eukaryota > Metazoa > Arthropoda > Insecta > Diptera > Drosophilidae > Lordiphosa > Lordiphosa mommai. Next base: position 118,482 of record JAEIFT010000234.1, read on the forward strand.
GGGGGCGAATCCAAATCGGCAGTTGGCTTTAATATCCGTGCCTGGAACATTTGTTTGTGCAACAGTTTCTCGCAGAAATCTTTCAAATATCTTTGGTTGAACAGCATGTGAAAGGCATATATACGATTCTGTTCGTCCATGCCATAAACTCGCGGCGGCACATCCGACCGATAGGAACCAAAATCATCAGCATTGAGTGCATTGCTGAAATTTCCAATGGAGCTTATATCGCGCATACCAATCTTGACACGTCCCAGATATTCCTGGGCCAATTTCTCCAATAGATTTATCCATTTGTTTAGCTCGATGGCATGTTGTTGAAAATAATGAATGGCCACAATCATTGGGCCTTTAAGATTAAATTTGAGCTCTTCTCCTATTGGGGGAAACTGTTCCGTGGCTGAGATCCACATCACCCACTGATCAGAGTAGTTATCTATTAGGCCAATCTTTCTTAGTTGATTGTTCATCATATTTGTTATGATAATGGTAAGGGAAGATGTACCATTTAGAATTGAAACACATCTTTTTATATATCAGTTAGTGAAATGGAATGACAACTTGGCAACAAATTTCACAATAAAAAAGCTTTTACCAACTAAAGCTTCGCTCGCTCACTGTTAACTTTAACAGAATCATAAGAAAATCAGTGCGTCGACTACAAAATACGCTGTTCCCTTTGTTTTGTGTGCCTTCATTTGATTTCTTACATACAAAAGCTTGCACATTTACAAATCTTAATCAAACCTGCTTACTGTTAAAATTTGTGGCTCTAAATCTCTATCTCGAAATGTTGAGATTTCCTCTGCGTCGTTTCACCGTTAAAAAAATTGAAGTCCTTTTGCAGTAAAAAAATGGGATTACATCTTAAAGGGTTCCTCGCAATTCAGTAGGATTTAGTATTTGGAACACTACACATGTGTGTGAATATTTGTCAAAGCTAAGACAAAAATTGATTTTTTGGCACTGATTTGCGTTGCGGAACCTTTAAAATCCCAGAAATTTTACTCTCCGACTAGGCGTAAGGAAAATCGTAAGGACGTAACCCATAAGTAAATGGCTCCATTTTTTTTACTGTTTCCATATGCTCTTCCCAAGACCTAACACAATCAACTACCCATCAGGGCATAGCACGACGAAAGGGTGGGCCTGTTTTGATATCCTTTTACGGGGGTCTTATTACTTTGAACAATGATTTATGATTGTTTTTATAAAAAAAAATCTATTTTTCAATTTGATTTGTGTTATTTATTTTTTATATATAAAATAAAAATGTTGGAAATTGAGTGCTGTTCAAAACAATACGAACCCGCTTAAATTAGCTTTCCTCAATTTTTTGGACTAAAAAATTCAAAAGAATAATAATTTTTGAATTTTTTTTTTAAATAATTGCAAGTTCCCATATTATATGTTAAACTCCTGTAATACGATCGGGTATCACTGCTTCTGGCCTGATCTATAAATCTCATTTATGCTGCCAGGCCATCTAGTATCAATATATATCAGTATGTATAATATCATTCAAGGAGAACTGCCCACTTTCCAAAAAAACGAGAAGGCAAAGCTAACTTCGACTGAGCCGAAGTTTTTATACACTTGAAAGACTTTACTTCAACTGACATAGATATCAGATAATTAAAATTTTTATATAATTGATAATAAAAATTTGATACCATAAAAAAAACTTTTCTTAGTAAAACACATTTTCCGAACGATCGGTTTTATGGCAGCTATAGGCTATAGTTATCCGAATATGATCAATTTTTCCAAAATTATGTAAAAGCATATAAAACTAATATATACCAAGATTGGTGACGCTACGATAGAAAACAAAAAGTTTTTACAAAAGTAGTTTTTGCCGACCGTTTTAGATAGCAGCTATATGCTATATTCATCGGATTTGATCAATTTTTCCACAAATATTTCAAGATTTACGCTACAATGAAAATTTTCACAATTTGTTTGACCGACCGTTTATATAGCAGCTATATTCATCCGATTTTAATAAATTTTTCCACAAATGTGTAAAATCATCTAAAACTAATATATGTATACCAAGATTGGTGACGCTACAATTCAAAACAAAAAAGTTTTTCTCACTAAGACTTATTTTCCGACCGATCGTTCCTATGGCAGCTATAAGATATAGTCATCCGATCCGGCTGGTTCCGACATATTAGTTGCGTGCAGTAAAAAGAAGACTGTGCAAAATTTCAGCTCAATAGCTTTTAAACTGAGAGACTAGTTCGCGTAGAAACAGACAGACAGACGGACGGACGGACAAGCGGAAATGAACTCGGCTCGTCGTCCTGATCAAGAATATATACAGTTAAAATTAATATACACTTTTCAAGTGTATAAAAACTGAACTGTTTAGCAGATACATTTTTAGGAGTCTATGCGTGTTTTATGACTTTCCTTACGTACAGATAATGCATTTCTAGAATTATTATGTAGAGCGGTTAGAGTCCAGTTTCCAAGTAAATGGAATAGTGCGGGGAATTTTTTGGCCATCTGAATATACTTTTAAGGAATGTGGGTATCAGTTTTTCGACTTCTTCAAGCAGCAAGTGTGCCCAAACCGGATCTTCATGATGCATGACTCCTCCTGCTGTTATACTTTGTGCTGCTTTTATCATATCTTTTGCCAAAGAAGGAATTCCACGTGATTATTCCCTACTTTAGAGTCTTGAAGACGCTGTAGGACGTGCTTTTTGTAAATCATATTTGGCGTAAGCACAACAAACCAGATACTCATGGGGGACATCCATTAAAAGACCATGTTTCGCTTGGCGCTGGCCAAGCATAATCTTTGATTTCTCGGAGTTAATCCGAAAATTCCATAGTGTTCAGTAGGCAGTTTATTATTTCTTGTTCGCCAGAAGAACCAAATCATCCGCATACATCAGTACTTTTACAGCTTCTGGTCCAATATTCACGCCATCAGGTAGCACAAAAATTGAGAACAGAAATGGGCTCGAAAGGCAACCTTGTTTGACGCCCAAAAATTTTAAAAAATTCCTGTATTTTGTATACATTATCACATTGAGTATTTTTGTGGATATTCTACGGTTGTTCAGCTTTAGAAACAAAGCTCTCCGGTCGATTGTGTCAAAAGCGGCTTTAAAGTCGTTGAAGAACAGAAACATTTCTTTCCTTCCGCCGCAGATACTCATTTGCAATGGCGGTCAACCCAAAAATACTGTCGACAGTTGAGTATCCTTTGCGAAAACCTGATTGATACTCGCTTTAAATATGGTGATCGTTTGCCCATTTTGTCAGTCTGGTTAGAAGAATAGAAGCAAATATTTTTTGTGTGCTGCTTACGTGGGGTCTCCTTTTTTGAAAAAATCATTTTGATATTCGATATAAAGTCAAATTGCGATATTCCTTCTCCAAAGATGGCATTGGTCTATAAAAGTGTCTGTTGCATTTTTAATAGGAAATATGTTACATATTTTTTTAAATACGTGAAAATATGTGCATATTTGCTCTAGTGGAATTTTGCTATTAATGAAAATAAATAATTATTATAATAAATAAACAATCGTTTGAGAAATATTCAGTGTCCCAAGTAAACAATTTTTTAAAATCATCTAAAAAGGCATTAATTAGCCATCGTTTAAGACATAACACATTTAAATCTGCTCGATTATGATAGTTGTTTTTTCTTCTGTTGTTTTTGGACTGCCCGCGGACTAAAATTTCGTGCCCACCGCTGCTTTAGAGCTATCCTGTTACAGTTCTCTGTTAAGCTGCTGTTCAAAAAAGGTTCTGCGTCCTAAAGAAAATACAAAATGGAGGAAATGCCATTAAGAGCAACTTATACATAAACTTTAGCTGAGTCTAGTCAAAAATTAAGGTTTTACATTTTTTTTCCTTCTTAAAAAACCACACTTGTTTTTTCTTTTACTTAAACTGGTGCGTCGTTGCTTGTATTTGTGCCTAGATGCCAAGCTTACAATTTATATAAAAATAAAACAAAAATCAACCCGTACGCAGAAATCGACAACTAATCAACAGTCAGACTATGCTTAATATTATTTACAGCGTAAATGTAAATATATATATATAAAAAATAGAAAATGTTCCGTATATTCTGTAGATTCTCGCTTTTAACTACTTAAGTGGTACACTGTGTGTGTGTGTGTGTGTGTGTGTAGGTAGAAGATTCCAAACTGTCCCTGACCTAGAAGCGCACCTGCTTGAGCTTGTCGTAAATGCTAAAATACAAGGCTGTCGTCAGGCTTGACTTGAGCAGCGTGGGGGCCACGCCCTTGTATAGACCGCGTACTCCCTCTTGTTGCACCGTCAACCTGAGGCAATCCCAAACGCCATTGCACTGGAGTGTTTGTCCAAACGTTTGACGATTCGTTTCAAATCCCTGAATTTGCAGACGCTTCTTGATCAAATCAAATGGATAGACTATAGTCTTGGACAGCATGCCCGAGGAGGCACCCAAAGCCAGTAGGGTCCAGGTGGGCAATTTGCTGCGATCCTCTACCAGGAAAAAGGAACAGGCCCATTCGCTAAACAGACGATAGGCCATAAAATTGGTGCCCATTAGGGGGGCAATCTGTAATAGGGCGGACGACAGGCCACGATACATGCCACGTGGTCCCTCCTGGCGTACAATGGCCGAAACGGCACGTGTGGCATTCCGATAGCCCTTGCTAGTGTCCTGGGCTATCAGACGTGTACGTATCACATCCAGTGGGGTCGATATTATAACAGCTGCACCACCAGCTGCTGCTCCACATATGAAATTTGACTGATGCTGATGATCCTTGAGGTAGCTGGTTTGTTTGGCCAACAGACTCAGTTGCTCGTATGTCCAGAACTGGCAAATGCCATACATAATGCTTAGCACCTGGGCGGGATTATGGCCCTTCCAGAAGGCCATAAGCCCCTCCTCGCGATAAATGGTGCGCACTGCTTGTCTAATGGAGATGTACTTGGAGGCTGCCTGCAGCTGTTTAATACTACTACTACTACCACCAGTGGTCTTGCCGCCCAGGGGCTCCACTTGCAATTGAAAGCGTATTTTGAGCACATCCAGTGGCTGGGTGGTGGAACGTGTAATTGCCGCCGACATACCGCCAGCCACAATCTGATGCAATTGCTCGCGGGTACTGTGCTTGCGTCGTGCTGGACTGCTACCAGGAGCAGGTGCTGTTGTGGTTGCCGTCATGCTGGCCCAATATGTAAGGTAATATAACCGAGCAATGTGATTTGTGGTATGTGCGGTATGTCTTCTCTGTTGGCTGCGATGCGTGCGAGCGATTTCACTTTTTATTGCTGCGTCGGATACGTCAATGGCATTTCTGTAAATACAACAACAACCACATTAACAAATTTAATTTACGGTTAGACAAACAAAATAATAGTTGTCAAGGTGCGGCCTGGCGCGAAATTCAAATTGTTAGCCCGATTGCCAAATTGGAGGTGACGATGGGGCCAAACAACTTACAAGGTGTCATCATGCTCAGTTGGCTTCCTAGCTTAAATACATATATTTATTGTTATTATGTTTGTTAGGCGCAAAACTCATTCATTCATTCAGTCATCTATTCATTGATCTTTGGTGAGGTATTTTGGGTTTATCAGCGATTTCACTTTTTTTCATCGCACACTGGGACGTTAGGTCAAAAAAATGTGGCAAAAATTCAAAAATTTTATGCAAAACTGAATAAATTGAGTAGGAATTTTGGGTGGTTTCTGAGTAAATGAACCAAAATGAGTTGCTATTTCACCCCTGTATAAGTATTAAATAATTTCCTTTGAAATACTTTTAAAACTTTTGAAATATCTTTTTTACATTGCAAGATATCATTTCTGCCCCACTGTGCTTTGTTGTCGCTGCTGCTGCTGATGCTCTTGCCCAGATAAACCCAAAGCCAAAAGGCCTCTGCTCTGCCCTCTGGATTGCATATGCGGAATGCCTAATGGGCGACTCACCGTCAAGTTATTCCAAAAAAAAACAACAAATCTTTTTGGGTTAGGGTAACCGTCCACGTCCGTCCAGTGCCAGAGTGCAGCAATAACTGTTGTTTCGGTGAGGCTTCTTCATTACAAGCAAATGCCAGGAGATTGCGTCAAAACTTTCTTTTTGGCAGACACATTTGTGTGCGTGCCTGTGTGTCTGTGTGTGAGTGCGTGTAATAGTATTTCTTTTTTTTTAGATTGTCTGATGTTAATGCAGTTATGCTTCCACCTGAGCGGCAAACTGGTTATTGTTGATTATTTAAAAACAAATCAAAGTTACGTCTTCAAGTGCAAACAGCTGTTCCAGCCGCTTGACTTATCGATAATTTTTTTTAGTTTGGAACCAGTTCGTTTGAATTGACAGTTGAATTGAATGACAGATTTAGAGAATACAAATAGAGCAACAAATTGCAGCGCCTGTTGTCAGCTGTTTGGTGGCGGGAATTTTTAAACGTTCTGTTAAGTTTTGATTTGACAAAGTTAGGAAATTTTTATGTGCCAAGCTCATTTTTTTAAATAAATTTCTTTGATATAATTTAAAAAAAAATTTAATATATGTGGATGGAAATCCCCCATTTTTTTAAGTTTTAAGACTTTAATTGTTACATATTTCTCTTTCAAAGTAATTATATGAATACTCACTACTTTTCCTATATTTCCGGCAGTATAAGATTACGTGTTGAAAAACCTGCATATATGTATATATTTTAAGGCAACAGACGGATCCACATAATTTTTGTCTTATTTAAATGAACGGAAGTACCAACCTAAAGGAGCAATATCTGGTGGATATGGCGGGTGAGGAAAGACATTATATTTCAGGTTTTTCGATTGGTTTTGACCACCATGGAAAAATTAGGCCGTTCATGGCTCAATCGTACAGTTAATATTGGACTGCGCCACCCTAATCTCACCAGATGGTTGTCCTGGACGTTTTTTTTGTCTTCCTCGTCAATTGTAACACAGTTCGTTTTCTGACTTCTTGCAAAAACTCGACATTGCAAATTAGAACCGTAATTTCTAATGTTTTAAGTACCAAGTTTTAAGCAACAACAAATGTAGGTTAGTTTTAGAAATGGATTTGTGAGAATTTTTTTTTTTTATGTTCCCACCTTAGAAAACCTTAAAAAGTACTTTCCGCTTAGATTTAGGGAATTAACGAGGTTATTCTTAGGATGGATGGATTAATTAAGTATACCTGTGTTAAGATTTAACGAGATGAAAAGCGATCCGAGTACAGAAATGGGTTTTTTGGGTTACACAGGAAATCAAACCGAATTGAATTTCGGTTCCGGTTTTCGGTTCCAGTTGTTTCGTAAACGGTTCTATTTAGGTTCTAGTTTATTTCGGTATTCGGTACCGTGTTGGTTTTTATTTTAGTATACCAGTACGTACCGGAATAATTTGAAAATAGAACGGGTAACAACATACACATCAGAATGTAGTTATAAAAAAGAAAAATTAAACAAAACAAACTTTACCCCGGAAAACAAATGTCCTGATAAAAATTGTGTAATTGAAAGAGCAAGAAGAACGTTTGATATCTGACAGAAGATCAAATACACAGTATGCAAGTAACTTTACCGATCACAATTTAATTCTGCTGTAAGGGTTAAGCCCATTTGGTAAGTGAATCAATTAGTTTTTACTTTAACTGTGTTGAATAAAGGATAAATAAATAATATTTGAAAATTCTTGAAGCAAAAAAATACAAAGACTTAAGATGATGTTATTTTGATTCAAAATTTCAGTATATACCAAATGGTCTCTTAAGCTAACACTTGTAAATTTTTGCTAACAAGGGATAAGTACATTTTCTTAGGTTTGTAAGCATTTTACCCTGAGGAAATCCCTGATTGAAGCAATAAAACTAAAATAAAAAAAAAGAACTACCAAAACTGTCCCGGTACAATGTTTCGGTTCTTTTCAGTCATTTCTGTACCAAAAATAAAGGTATCGAAATACCGGTTCTCAAAAAATAAATAATAACGGATCCGGTTCTGAGTTTTAATCGGTTTTTATCGGTTCCGGTTTGACACCCTGGGTTAAAATAGTGTTGGATAAAGGTTGCTCATTTCAACGGAACATGCTCCGATGCTCGGTTGCTTCTTTTTTAAGTTGGTCACGTCGCTTAGTCGCACCGTTGCTCCGATGTTCGGTTGCTTTGTGGCTCTGCTGATTAGTTGCTCAGTTGTTCAGTTGCTTCAATGTTCTTCTGTTCAGTTGTTCCGGGCTGATTCAAAATGGAATGGACTCTCTCTTTGTCGTCAAGCTTAGATCCAACCGTGTTTAGATTTTGATGGCGTTTTAAAGTACTTGTACCGTTTTATGGGTGCTGGATTTTGTAGGATTTTTTTGTTCCATAAAAAACATGATTTTGTATTCTGTGCAATACCGTCTAACTTTAACCGCTTAGGGGTGTAAAATTTATTTTCAAAACCAAATTTAAGAGTTTAAAATGGATCATTCAGTTTGAAGTCTTAATTACTAAATATACAGTTTTTACCCAATAATACGAAAACAAGGGTCTGCAGTGTGAGCTTAGAAGTTGCCACTGGAAACTGAGAAATGAATCGTATACATATTTAAACAAATAACAAAGGGCAGAGAGGTTTCAAAAGCTCTTTCCAAATGTGCCCAACATCAAGGTGTACTCATTTCTGGTGTGGCGGTGACTGCAATGTGTAAACTCGACCGCCAACCTTTTCACTTAAAATAAGTCATCTGTTAGCTGTCATTTTCGCTCTCCGAGTTTTTTTTTTTACTATTCCCGTCTCGCTTTAACCATAGTCTTTTTCTATAGGAACGATTATTGTGAAAAGAGTATCGACACTGAAAATAGAGGGGCATTCCAAAATGCCTCTCTCTGTTAATTCCTACATGGCAACTAACACTTGGAGCGAAAGGTTGTTTCCAAGCTGGAATTATTATGGTGTGGCGGTCATGCAAAAGCTTTACATATTGTCAGAATCCAATTCATGCTAAAATTATGTATCTGGTGTGGCACTGACAGAAATGTGTAAGTTCAGAGCATTTTCTGATTGCGCAAGAGTGTAAAATGTAGAGTGTTAACATCATTATAAATTCTTGGTGATATTCATGCAATCGTTGTCTGTCTCACGGCGCGTGAGACTATGCGCATACGACTAACACCCACACATACATACAACATTTGTGTGCTAAACCCTTTCCTCTAACTCTTTCCGCTGCCGTTTTAATATAAGTATTACACCAGGCTCAACACCATGATGGATATACATATACTTGGTGCGGCGCATGATGGAATTTTTACTGGTTTACCCTGGCCACACCCAAGATGTATCTATGACAGGTGTTGCGAACAATTAAATTTGCAAACTCTAAGCTTTTTGGTAAATGCGCGAGAGAGAAACAGACAAAGTAAACTGAATATATGTAAGCTATGAAATGGAAGCTTTTGAATGACCGCCACACCCAAGGTGTATCTTATACGGTGTGGCAATCAATAAATTTTGTGAGTCTCAAGCTTTTTGCAAAATGCGCAAGAGTGAGACAGACATCGTTTGCATAAATAGCAAACTGACAATATGTGAGCTATGAAATGAAAGCTTTTTAATGACCGCCGCACCTGTAATAGATACACCTTGGCCACACCTGTAATAGATACAACTTGGTCACACCTTTGTTAACTTAAAGCTTTTTCTAGCTAATAGGAAAGAGCTTTTGCTTCAGCTGTACTCTAAAGAAATGTGAACTAAGTAAAGAACGCTTTGAGAGAGCGCCACACCTTCTTATTTCACCATGGTCAATTTTTCGCAACTGACTTACAATAACTAAACCACCGACCGACGTCTCTGCTCACAGTGCCGACCCTAGCACTAAAGTAAACTTAAAAAAATTGTAAAATTAAAGAAAATCAATCAAAATTCCATTTGGATGGATTATATGGAATGGCTTAGTTTTGATACCAGGTAATATAGGTCCACCTTCTTGAATGGTTCACAAATCGAACTATTTCCAGCCTATGTTACCCGACTGGGCACCAGCCGGAGCACTGGGTGTGGGCTTATAATCCGGCGGAATGCTAAAACCCAGCACTTCAAAATTACCCCCATTGCCGGCTACAGTGGGAGTTTGAGTTGGATATGGTGGCGACTTATGCATAACAGGAGCAGGTGCAGTTGCTGGGGCTGGCGAGACAGGATTCGGTGTGTATTTAACTGGAGTTATAGCTGGAGAGGGTGATGTGTCCACCGCCTTGGGATAGAGACTGGCTGATGCTGCTGCTGTTCCATTGAGATTTGCTTGCCCACCGTACACAGGATAACGTGGCTTAAAAGTGTTGGACTCAAACTGTTCTGAGCTCACATCTTCTTGAAAAATGGGCGTAGCTGTAAAGATTAGCAAATTTTTGTTTAAGCAATCTTATATTCAGTATTCAATCTTACCTGAATAGCTACTCTGCTGTTCCGGTTGCTGTCCCGGTCCCTTATCCTCCAAACTGCCCATCAAAGGTTGAGTGCCAATTACCAAGGGAAAGTCAACCAAAAGATCTCCTCCGCCATGTAAACGAAACGTTTTGGCTATAAAGCGTAGCGTATAGTTCACCCGTATGGGATCACGTTCATTTAGCGTTGTGGGTGTGGTGGGCGGTACCACTAGAAACTCATTAAACTGAGCCTTATTATGTTTGAGCACTTCGCCACAGTGTTTATCCGCTATACGCGATTCAGTGACTTTCATTTCCGACTTGTCGCCCGATTTGGCGCGATATGTGACATTCTTAAAGAGACGCACCTTAACATCCTGACACTGAACATCCGACTGATTGTCCAAAACCAAATGAAAATGTATTTTCTGGCCGGGTACATAGGCACGGTAGGAGGTGCTTATATCCAGAATCATGGGTTTGTTGGCACCAAAAATGGAGCCCCACCAAAAGGTCTTCTCCTCAATTTTCTTCAAGGGTTGCTGGAAACAAAAAAAAAGGGAAATACTTAAGAGATTCCTCTTAAGGTTTGCTTGGATACACCTACCACATTATCCCTTTGGTTATTCAAATCGTGCGGCTGTATAACCGTAAAACATTGCTGGAATGTATTATTATAGCGTACAGAACGATCTATGGTTAGGGTCACTTCATGCTTAATCTGTCCGTGCTGTCCATTGAACGAGGTGGGTGCATTCGGTGGTATAGTGGTGTGAAAGGGAAACACATACTTGCCCTTGGGCAATTCCAATTGTGTTCCCCACTCTGACCATAAACATACTTATCGCTGCTATAATAGATCTCGGTGCTTGTGTATGTCTCCAGAGATTTCACTTGTTTGCCATCATCGCCAGACTTCTCCACATTCTCCTGCCAGCGTGTCTCACCAAAGCCATTTATCGTAATGTAGATAGCTAAAGGAAATTACAAAAGAAAATCAACAATAGGTATGAGAGAGAGAGAGCGAGAGTAATTCAATTAATATTCTTTGTAGTGGGCAGAAGAATTCACAGTTTTTCACATGAAACTCAATTATGCAATTAAATTTATTGGCTTTGACTTGTCCCTGAACTTTTTGTAAGTCTCTCACAATTATGTAAACATAATATATAGGGTGGCTGATGAATGCTGCTACCAAAAACTTAAGTAATAACTTTTGATCTGTGTGGTTAGGCTAATCGGTTAAGTTCTTTGTTTTGATTTGCATTGAAATTGCATTCAGCTCTTAATATAATTTATATGAATTTAAAAAAAAAATGGTAATTTAAGTTTATTTATGTAGCATCATTCATCAGCCACCCCATAGTTTCTAGTTAACTTTGCTAAGACTGTGAAAGAGTCCCTTTTAAAATTTTGATGAATTTTCTAGGTATTAGTACCGAAAAAAACTACTAAATTAGGCGGAATCGGATAATAATCGAAAATTTCTGGTCGAGATCGGGAAGGGATTAATTCTGAGGTAGGCTTCAAAATACAAAAATTCTTGGAATACTTTAAGCATTTTCTTTTCACCATTTGAGTATATATTATCTTGATTTGCGAAAATTCCACTCGTTATCGGTATTAAGAACTGAACTGAATATCTAATTTTTGTTTCCAACATAACACTGTGCAATACACTAAAATTTAAAGCTTCGAAACAAAAAACGAGAATGCAAAGCTAACTTTGACTGTGCCGAGGTTTTAATACACTTGAAAAACTTTACTCCAACTGAATTAACCGGTAAAATATATATAGGATATTGATATCAGATATTTAAAATTTTTAAATCATTGATAATAAGAATTTGATACCACAAAAAAAAACTTTTCTTAGTAAAACACATTTTCCGACCGATCGGTCCTATGGCAGCTATAGTCATCCGATTTTGATAAATTTTTTCAAAATTATGTGAAACCATATAAAACTAATTATAAAACACGATTGGGGGGGACGCTACGATAGAAAACAAAAAAATTTTTCTAACTAGAACTAGTTCTTAGACTGATGGTTCCTATGGCAGCTATACGATATAGTCATCCGATCCGGCCGGTTCCGACATATTAGTTGCGTGCACTAAAAAGAAGACTCTGTGCAAATTTCAGCTTGATAGCTTTAAAACTGAGGGACTAGTTCGCGTAGAAACAGACAGACGTACGGACGGAATTGAATTCAGCTCGTCGTCCTGATCAAGAATATATATAGTTTATGGGGTCGCAAATAAATATTTCTATGCGTTACAAACTTCTGGGCAAAATTAATATACACTTTTCAAGTGTATAAAAAGTCTGAAATGAGACAATTTTTTGTAGAATTTTAGGCGTGGATTTTTTCAAAAGCTGACTACAGATATTAGCTCCTCTTTGTTGCTTTCATTATTTAACAGTTCCCAAATGTTTAAGGTGTTGATTGTAAGGAAAGGCGATTGTAGAACCCGATAGCGCTTACAACACGAATTACATATACACCAACCCAAAAACAACTTTCTCCTCTCAAACTCCGCTCACATTTGATATATGTATAGGGTTTAACCTTAATTCTTCCAGGATACATTTTTGCAAATTGAAAATTGTTAATTTTTTGATTTGTCCTGTATCGCTATTTTATCACCTTGAGTTTCGATTTTCCAAAATTGGATAACTATTTTTCAGCTTTGTTTGGTCCATAGATCACACCTCCCGAATTTAATATAGATCGGGATTGAAATTAAAATTTAGGATCAGGATCAGGAAGGGATTAAATAGAAAAATTTTGTCGGGATCGGTCAGTGGATGATAAACGTGCATTAGTCACAGAAGTGACGGAGAAGAATTGGCTTTCCCGCCCTAATCTCAGGTGTGAACTAATCAATAGGTGTAATAGAACATTGATGAAAATGTGTGACCATGAGACCTGCAGAAAAGTGGACGTATTTTATGCAGTCTGTTTTACGAAATCAAAAGCAAATCAAAATCGAAATAAAAACAGTTTTGGGAGTCCCACTTTTATCCATTATATAAAAGGCAGAAAAAACTTGATATTTGTTTATCATATTATTGAATAATAGACAATTATTTACACTCCGTACTTAAACAGGGGAAATTATAGTAAAAATTATCTCAAAAGCTGACTTAGTTCGTAAATTCAAAATCTTAGAACAAAATTCTCATTTCAAGTTCGTTTTTTCATTATAAAGTCCTTATAACTTGAAATATGTTTTCTTTGACCTTATTATTATTCGAACTCTTATGTTTTATAATGGAAGACTGACTTCTGCGTGATTCAAGGAAAAACGAGAAGGCAAAGCTAACTTCGACTGTGCCGAAGTTTTAATACACTTGAAAAACTTAACTCCAACTGATTTAACCTGTAAAATATATATAGGATATAGATATCCGATTTTAAAAAGTTTTAAATCATTGATAATAAAAATTTAATACCATAAAAAGAAACTTTTCTTAGTAAAACACATTTTCCGACCGATCGGTCCTATAGCAGCTATATGCTATAGTCATCCGATTTTGATAAATTTTTTCAAAAATTTGTAAAAGCATTTAAAACTAATATATAGCAAGATTGGAGACGCTACGATGGAAAACAAAAAAGTTTTTCTCACTAGAAGTAGTTTCTAGACCGATCGTTTATATGGCAGCTATATGCTATAGTCATCCGATTTTGATAAATTTTTCAAAATTATGTGAAAGCATATAAAACTAATATATAGCAAGATTGGTGCAATGGAAAACAAAAAGTTTTCCTCACTAGAACTTGTTTTTGAACGACCGTTTCTATGGCAGCTATATGCTATAGTCATCCGATTTTTGATAAATTTTTCCTGAATTGTATGAAACATATAAAAAAATATATACCACGATTGGTGACGCTACGATGAAAAACAAAAATGTTTTTCTCACTAGAGCTAGTTTTTTGACCAATCGTTCCTATGGCAGCTATATGATATAGTCATCCGATTTTGATAAATTTGTTCCGTATTATGTGGAAGGATGTAAAACTAATATATACCACGATTGGTGCAGCTAAGATGGAAAACAAAAAAGTTTTTTTCACTAAGACTTATTTTCCGACCGATCGTTCCTATGGCAGCTATATGATATAGTCATCCGATCCGGCCGGTTCCGACAAATGTGCAGCGTATTTGTATTTAAAGACTTTTTGCAAAGTTTGGTCAAGATAGCTTTAAAACTCGGGGAGGAGATAGCATAGAAACAGACGGACGGACGGACAGACGGACAAACGGAAATGAACTCAGCTCGTCATGCTGATCAAGAAATATATACTTTATGTGGTCGGAAATGCTTCCTTCACTGCGTTACAAACATCGTGACAATTTTAATATACCCTCTGCAAGGGTATAATAATAAAAATGTCTTTAAATTTTACTTACTTAAATTCAGGTTAACATTTTTTTTTTTGGGAGTAATTGATATTTTTTTTGGGATACAAACATCTCCGACCATAAACTATATATTACTAAGCCGAGCTGAGTCTCTATAGTCCCGTCCGTCTGTCCGTCTGTCCGTCCGTCTGTTTCTATGCTAACTACTCCCTCAGTTTTAAACTAACGACCAAACTTTGCAAAAGTCTTTTTATACACACGCTACATTTGTCGGAATCGGCCGGATCGGATGACTATATCATATCCCATAGGAACGATCGGTCAAAAACTAGTTCTAGTGAGAAAACTTTTTTGTTTTCAATCGTATCACAACTTAGTATATGTTAGTTTTATACCCCCTCCACAAATTCTGAAAAAATTTAAAATATGGTCTAAAACTAGTTCTGAGTTAGAAAAAACTTTTTGTTTTTCATCGTCGTCACCAAACTTGGTATATATTAGTTTTATACCCCTTCACACAATTCTGGAAAAATTTATCAAAATCGGATGACTATAGCATATCGTACATAAGGGTCGGACAAAAAACTAGTTCTAGTGAGAAAAACTTTTTGTTTTCTACGCAGTTGTCACTAATACGGTTTGTATTAGTTTTATGCTTCCACTAATTGGAAAAATTTATCAAAATCGGAAGACTATAGCATATAGCTGCCATATAAACGGTCGGTCTAAAAACTAGTTCTAGTGAGGAAAACTTTTTTTGTTTTCTATCGAATCGCCCAAACTTGGTATATATTAGTTTTATACCCCTTTACGCAATTTGGAAAAAATTTATCAAAATCGGATGACTATAGCATATAGCTGCTATATAAACGGTCGGTGAAAAAACTAGTTGTACTGAGAAAAACTTTTTTGTTTATGGTATCAAACTTGGTTCTATCAGTGATTTAAAACTTATTTTAAATATTTGATATCTATAGCCTATATAGCTATCTTACGGTCGGTCAAAAACCAGTTGAGTGGAAACTTTTTAGTTGTATTACTGTCGGTAGATGTTTTTAAAAATGTTTTTTGGAACATATCATTCTTAACATTTTTTGGTACCATTCTGAAACTGTTTAATTTCAAATCGAGGTAAATGATTTTATTTTAATTTAATAAAATTTTTCTAAAGTTAATTTTTATTCATTGAATATCAAAATGAATTTGATCTTTTTATTTCTCTGTGTAGCAAATCGTGTATAAGACCTGGTATACGAACAACAATAGAACCCAACTCGAATGACCATGCTCTACTTTTGCTGGGTAAATATTTTGATTTTCGTTCTGTTTGCCTACACTAATTCCAAGACGATTCCCAGTATTTACAATAACTCCAATATCTTTCTCATATCAAATGCCTCAGAATTTTTAAGAAATCTATGTAACTTTAACTACAAATGTTTAGCCAGCTGAAAAGTGAATCAAAGTTCTGCAGAGAAACAGATTCAAGTTCTTAATAATAAACAAACAAAAAAAAAAAAAATACAAAACTAGTTTTTCTGTTTTATTTCTCTCGAACAATATCAAATATCCGACACACCGGCAGCCGCAACTACAACAACAAAAACAACAACAACAATGCTAATAATGACGGTGCGACTACTAATGAAGCGACTGTCGGAATGGGGGATGAGAATGGTGGGCATACGCAATGGAATTGGATGGTGGCACCATGACGTCATGTCCATATTCAACAAAATTATTACGCTTTAAACTTACAGCGAATGGTTTTTGGACGTTCTGTGATGAGTTCGGCAGTTCCGGATATCACTTGGCCAGCATAATAGACACCCAAAGGATTGTTATCAAAGGCAAAGGTCACTTTGCTGCTCATTCTCAAGCAGGATTACGAGTGCAAGGTCCTTGGTGACAGTCGGTGCTAGGATATTTGTATAATGACTTTGTTGATACAGAACCAAAAGCCACTCGGCAACGCGACACGAGCGACCTTCACGCAAGCAGACACAATTTAATACTGAAAATTGCCAAGGCAGATTTAATAAATGATCTGCGAGGCCTATGTAGGTAGGTATGTGTGTGTGTGTGAGCTGCCCCGTCGCTCTCAGAGGCAGAATGAGACAGAGAAATAAAGCCTAACGTAAAAAGGGGAAAGTCCAGGCAATTTGTATATTTGTTACTCATAAATTAATAAATCCCTTTTAAAAATTCAAATATCAACTGCTAAGCGCGCTTTTTACCAGGTGGCAACACCTTGAACAGCTGTTTTCTATCAACTTATCGCTTATCGTTATCGGGCAAGTAACTGAGAGTTTGGGGCAAATATAACACAACAAACGCGCAAGTAGTTTTCTAATAAATGTTATTATTTAAACAAATTACGGTTAATTACCTAGCGTATAGTATTATCAAAATAAGTGCGCGTAATTCCAAATCAAAATCATTGCTTGGAAATTGTTGGTAACGTAAAAGTGCCCAAAAATAAAGAAAAAAAAAAACGAAAAGCTCTCTTTCCGTTGTAGTTGTATTCTGCATTAATAGTAAGGTGCGGCGGGGGCGGGGAGTACATATATATATATGTGTGTAGTGTGCAGTGTTGTGGCATTTTAATGTCAACGGAATTATTTTTGGATAAGTGTTTAGCATCGGCAGCAGCAGCAGCATGGAAAGCGAAAGATTGCGCATCACATTGGACAATCCAGACCGAATTTACTTTGCCGGTGATGTGATACGCGGGGAGATCTGGATGAATGTGAATAAACGTACCAAAATACGCGGTAAGTGTAATTTCTGGGAACTAAGCTAGCATGCATCATTTGTATTGTGAGTCAGACTCCACATTTTTGTTTTAGTGGACTCTCGTTATGGCCCCATTGGCATAAACAAAGAAAGAACTTCAGTTTTGCATTTCACACCAATAACAAAGCAAAGCAAAGCAGAAATTGTTTTTTTTTTATTATTATTGAGAGTCAGCACGGTTTCTTTATTTATATTGGCGTCGGCCCCATGACACTTGGACTTTTTCATTCATCAATGGAGCGTTTCAGTCTGGTGGTACACTTATTTTGACAAAATTTTTCATGATATTCTTTGAAATAAAAATCTGAAAATGTTGAAATTTGTATGGCAAACTAATAGTACAGAAGAGAGACTTTCAAAAAAGCATAGAAGTTTACAATTCGCTTGCATAGGAAAATAAAAATAAAAATGTAACAGTTGCTTTGCATAATTATTTTGACAAGATTTGAATATTGATTTACTCTCCAAACGGAGCTACAATGCAAGATGAGTTATTGATTCTCTAGACATTTTTCACGCTGAATCCGAATCTGGTTTCAAAATCTTATATCTTTAATGCTTTGCTGTAAATTGAACCGAAAAATGCCGAAAAGTGGCTTATTTGGCCATTTTCAACCATCCCTAAGTTGAAGAATATCGCTTTTTGGTATTTTGAATTTTTCACTTGGCTAAGTACGTACCAGTATCTTCATAATCCAGTTAATACATAAATCATTTTATGTTATGTTTGTAATCGATCTGCACAATATGGCTGATTTATGCAAATTAATAAAAAAGTTTGAAAATTCTGATTTATCGACTTGTTTATTAAGAAAAACACGTAACTGAAAAACACACGTAAATAAATATATAATTCTGAATGGGGGGGATCCCTTCTTTTTAATTTCTCACTAGAGCGCTGGAATTTTTTCAAATCGATTACAATATTTTTTTAATTTTGGGTTCGTTCCTTTTACATACTCTTTCTTTTCTTCTCATAATTTTCAATCTGTCGTTTTTTTCCACCTTTACTTTTATTTTATTCTTTTTTTCTTTTTTTCAAGTATTAAAAAAATTTTTGCTTGTAAAATTGTGCCGACCTACATTCGTTAGTCGGTTAAGAGAATGTTCTTCTTTTGGTTTCAGGAAATGCCAAGCGCACTCTATTTATGGTTGTTGTAGTTGTTGTATGCGCTCTCCCTCGTTTGTGTGTCAAAAATGCCGTAATATTTGGCTCCCTCTCTTGAAACGCTCTTTCACTTGCCAACAGAAACAGATGCTGCAGTTTGCGCTCAACACTTTTTGCTGCCGTTATCAAGAAGCTTTTGGTTCGGCGGTTCAGTGACAGCATTAACAGTGAGCTAATTTGTTTTGATGTTGACATTGGTTGTTAACAGTGAAATGTTATATTGATACTTGAGTATGCTATTGTAAACACACCAACTCTTCCTTCTTCTTCTCGGCCTTCTTTAGAGCCGACTGATTCTTTAGCTCAGTGTAAAGGGATGAGTCCTTTGTCTCATCTATGAAAACATTGTTTAAGGTTGCAAAGCTGTGCCAAGCTCTCGATTGACATATAGTTTATTAATTAATCTGTTTCAATGAAAGTAAATACGGCACCCATTTCTCGTACATATTTTTTTTTCAAAATAATAAGAGAAAGAATTGGAAATCCTTGAAATAAAATTAGTTCAAAGTCCTGAAATAATTATATTAAATAATAAATTAAATCTGAAATTTTGAGTCGATACGATAATCCCACGGAATCAGAAATAAACTGGCATGAAATTTGATTGAAAACTTATGTTCTAGATCGAAATACCGGTACTAGTTCGCTTTTTTATTATTTATCTTACTGATTTTTGATTATAGGCATAAAGTATCAAAGAACTGAGAAAATTTTAAAAATATCTGACACATAGCAGCTATGTAGAAGATGAGAAATCGGCCCTTAGAAGCTTACACTCAAAAAAATACAATCGTTCTAAAAAGACCGAAATCAAGCAGATTCCTTGTAAAAAAGAGTAATCCCGATTTTCCTTAACCGTAAACGGTGGTGAAATTTCATAAACGCAATTCCTAAGCCCGCTGTTCCGTTGGGGACGTTTTAGGACCACTTTGAGCTCATTTTAAAAACAATTTAATATAAATTTGGGAACATTTTGGAATAATTTTGGCACACTTTTATGTAAAATTTGGGTTATATTTTTGTAAAACATTTCGGGCTCATTTGAGGAAAATTTTTGTTAATTTTTTTGTATTTTTTTTATTTTTGTTGAAAAATGTATTGCTCTTTTTACTCCCAAAGACAAACCAGCAAGTTTAAGGCGGCTCGAAGCTATAATTTTTGTACTGTATTTTTTAACTTATTTTTGGGGGACAATAGACTTTGCCCAGCATACTTTTTCGTTTTTTTTTTTTTTCGTTACACTACTTACGCCTTTCGCTTATTGCAAACATTGTTGTGATATCATGATCAGTTGTTCTTACTCAATGAAGTTAAAATTCGGTTTGTAGGTCGGTAATAAAAAGTCAGATGTGTTACTGGTTCAAGGCCGGTTCCGAATTAGTTTAAATAAGTGGTTCAGATTTCAAATTTTATTAAAGCAATGGGTAAGAGATTTGACCATTTCTGAACCAGATTGAGCCAGTTACAAAGTGGTTAAAACTTATTATTTGAGCTATGAATTTAAAATTCGCTGTGTAGGTCGATAATATGGAGTTAGATATTTAACTAATTCAAAACCGTTTCCGAACCAGTTTAAGAGTGGTTCAGAATCATTTCTCATAAATTATTTAAGCTATTAAATTGATATTCGGTGTGTTGGTTGGAAATATTGTGTAAGATATTTTCCCTATTCAAACCTGTTTCCGAACCAGTTTAAATAGGTTCAAAAGTGTCTATGAACCTGAAATTTTGAGTGTAGGCTGATTATAATGAGAGAACATTTTTCCGGTTCCGTTGAAAAAGTGGATTAGAGCGATGAACCTTAGAAAAATTATTTATGCTCCGATATCTACAAGGCGTTAAGATGATTGCATTTCATTGTTAAAACGCAATCAAGTTACCCACACAAACTGAGCTATATTTAAGCTTCTTACATAATAAAATCTGAACATTTAGTTGCATCATCACCAATTCTGTCAAGTACTTTCGTAACTACCTCCGCAAACATCTGAAAACAAAACCACCATACAAATGTATATATGTATATTTAAGGCGGCTTCTCTTTCATGATTAAACTTTTTACGTGCATTTTTGAGCGAGTTTAATTCTCCGTTAATATGTATTTGTGAGCTTGACTCAAGCAGGTGGCTTGCATGTGTGTGAGAGAGTGTGGCACCCTTCACTCTCTCTCTCTCAGCTTTCAATTGCGCTACGCTTCAGAATGAAGAGCATTTGTGTGTCATCCAAACAGACATATGGAACTTACCAATTCACATTTAACCAATAATAGAACATGTCCCAATCATAAACTGCCCCAAAGTTAAAGTCAGCAAGTTTACGTTATCAGCGCACAATATAAAAACGATTTATTATCAAAGCACATGCTACAAATACATATGTATACCATATGTATAAAACAAGGAAACAAAACACTTTTATGAAGGGAATGCTTTTGTATAGCTAAATTGGCCCTATAAATAAAGAATACACTTGCTTTCACATTGTAAGGCTTCTCAATTACATTTAATTAGTCATTTCACACAGAGTCTAGCCCTGTCCCGCCCCTCCCAAATATCTTTATATGGCCTTAATTGAACACATCATTATCATTATTAAAATTCAGCTTAATTAACCCTTATTGACCTTATCCTTGAGGAATCGTTCGACGCGTGGCCAAATCTCTTTGGTTTCACGTCCCTTAAAACTGGTAACCAGACCACGCTCCCCATACCAGGCCAATACGGGACCCATTAGCTCATCGTACAACTGCAAACGCTTGGCCACCACTTCGGGTTTGTCATCTTCGCGTTGAGTCAATTTCTCACCGGTTACATCATCCTTGCCCGGTACTTTGGGATCATCGAATCCAATATTATACACCCGTCCAGACGGTGCATGTATCCAGCGATGCTTCACACGCTCAATGATCACATCGTGGGGTATATTCAAATTGATAACGGCATCGATTTGCTCTCGACCCGATAATATTTGTGCCTGGGCGCTGTTGCGTGGAAAACCATCGAGAATGTACGATTTATTGCCCACCTCTGTGATGCGTGCCAGCATGGTCTTGGTCATAATGTCATCGGGCACCAGTTGTCCGGCGGCAATATAACGTTGTGCCTTTTTGCCAAGATCCGTGTTATTCAGTATGTTTTGTCGTAGTATATCACCCGAGGAAATGTGCAGAAAGCCAAATGTATTGACAATACGCTCCGAAATTGTGCCCTTACCCGAACCGGGAGCACCGATTATCACAGCACGAAAGATTTTCGTATACATTTTATTCGGATTATTTGCGCACTGTAAAAAGATAAAGGAAAGTGTTATTAATTGTGTTTGATATAATTAATTTTACAAACCTAAAAGTAAAAATAATATAAATGGAAAAGATATCAGCAGCTAGAGGAATTTTTTAAAGTCATTTTCGCAATAAAAAATCGTACAGATCAGATCAGATTTTTGATATAATTCTTTAACCGGGTATGCAAACCGCTCGGGAATCATCCAAATCGAATTTTCTGTCATCATTTAAATAACTTTAAAATCTTAATATAGATGTGGCATAAGTGTCAGTATTTATAATCACCCCGATAACGGTACGAATCTATTGATTTCCCAGTCAGTAAGGCATCCAACTTCAATAAGCTTGCGCAAAAACATTATTCCCATCATGGTATGTCTATGCTCTAGTGTTGGTAAATCTAGCAATCTGACGGATTCCAGTGGGATAAAAATATCAAAGATATCATACATGTTTGTAGCTGTTTCTACACAGATAACTTGGTCGAGGAATGACCAGTCAGTGTTTGATACCACGCTATTTAAAAGTATATATTGAGTTTTCCGAAAGCATCGCTTAAGGTGCGCTTTAGGGGTCTTCAGGGCAAGAAAAAGGAGTAGTTCGATTGGCAGACGTTAATATTTCATTATCATTTGTATTGGAACACCACCTCCATTAGTAGTGGCACGGTCAAAATGCAATAGGAATTACAAAGAATCTCACTATTTAGAATATTCGGTTGAAACCAAGTTTCGATAAAAATCAATATGTCAGCATCGAGAGAAAAACTATGTAAGAATAGGGATTGGAGTTTACTTCTTACATTTTGATATTTAGGGACGATTTAAGTTTTTTGAGTATTTGAAGAGCATATTTATGCACCAATCTTGAAGTTAAATTCGCAATCTTCAATTTATATCAATAATTTAAATTTATTTATTTATAGTGCAACAAGGCTAAGTCAAACTTTACAGTGAATAATTCAGAATTTAGATTTGACAATAGATTATTCCTTACATCAAACAAAGAAGCTTTTAATGAGAAAGGACGGTAATGCCTGCTATATTAAAGACAGATCATAGTTTGTGAGACAAGAATGTCAATAAATCGGAACATAATTCCTCGTAACACGAAACCGCAAAACTTATTAGGCTAAGCAGAAAGCTTAAGTCAACTGCACCTGAGAGAAAAAGCACAGTAAGATATATCCTGCGATTATCAAGGGATAGTAGATCCAATGAGCATTACCTATGCTCCTAAGGTGGTTAGATGTCTAGTGGAAGCGGAAAGCGAAAATTAAAAACTATCTTTGAACAGATTCGAGTTGATCCTGGTATTAATACCAGGTAGTGAGGGGAAAAGACACATGATTAATACTCAGGAATACAGTTGTTGTTTGACATAGGGGCTCATTAACTCTTGATAAAGCCAATAACTTTCTTAGCTTTGTTTGCAATGACAGATATATGACTATGGAATCAAAGTTTAGTCACAAATTGAATTCCCAATTCGTCAACTTATCATCAATCACATTAATACAATCTTCACAGTCGTAAAGATATGGCGTATTTCGATAAAAAGTTAAGTATTTACACTTCTCAATGTTGAGGTGAAGGCGACTGCTGATAGACAACGTTTAATATCGTCAGCATAATTTAACACATGAGAATAAGATAACGCAGTCGGAATGTCATTTACAAATTAATTGAAAAACAAGCGTCCTAGATGACTGCCTTAGGCATCACCAGAGGATACGTGAAAAGGTGTTGAAAACAACTTACTCTCTGGGATCAATTCGCAAATAAGCCTTCATCCCATTAGAGTAGCTTAGAAGGGAAAGCAAGAAAATAAAGTTTGAGTGAAAGGAGCTCATGGTTAACGAAATCGAAGGCCTTGCTAAAGTCAGTCAATTTACAAATTACCAAAAGTTTGGCTGAGTTCACATTGTTTGACGCACGAGACATGATAATCTAGTAAGCTATCATGTTGTCTTGTTTTCAATGTTAAATGACAAGCTATTCACAATGAAAAAAAGAAAACACAAGCGCCTACTAGATTATCATGTCTCATACGTATAACAGTGTGAAGTCAGCCTAAGTTTTTGAAAACCTGTCACTTATTCTTTTTTGATAGATGACAGGTAAAGAAATTGATTTTTATACTCTGAACCGAAGGTACACAGAGTATATTGGGTTTGTGCAAATGTATGTAACAGCCAGAAGGAGGCATCTCCGACCCTATAAAGTATATTTATTCTTGATCAGCATCAACAGCTGAGTCGATATAGCCATGTCCGTCTGTCCGTATGAACGAAGAGATCTCAGAGATGGTAAATATAGAGGTTTGAGGTGTTATTACTTATCGAGCCCCCATACAGCGTTTTCGATCAGATGAACGATAAGAGTTGCCACACCCGCAATTTAAAAAACACCTCGAAATATCCCGCAATTTTGGAGAACCTTTTAGGCATATATTTTATTCGTCATTACTTATCGAGCCCCCATACATTGTTTTCCGATCAGATGAACGATGGCAGAGTTGCCACCCCCACAATTTGAACAAAATCGAATATCTTCTACAATTTTAAAGACAGATTGTTTGAACCTTTTAGGGATATATTTTAATCGTCATTACTTATCGATCCAACATACACCGTTTCCAGATCAGATGAACGATATTCGAGTTATAAGCAAATGAAATAATTACGCTGGGCAGCACTTGCACAGTTTGTGTGACCCCACACTTTAAAGTTATTAGTTATATACAAACAGGCACAGAGTATATTACAGTCGGGCTTGACCGACTGTTCATATTGATTAAAGGCAACTTTATGATGAGTTTTTTTTTAGTTCGATTGTAGAATCTACAGCATATATCAATATTTTTATTGAAAGATATATTTTTGTTTTTTAATAAGTCTTAGGAAAAACTCAACATCAATGCAGAAATGTAGTGTTAGAGCGATTCATTCTTTCTGCTAAATTTGATTTATTCGTTGGAATTCAACATTTTAAGCGTTAATCATATACAGTACGTCAAGAAAGTGACATAGGAAAAATTCAATTAAAAAAGTGGTTTCTCCAATTGTTTAAAATTGTTTTTAATTTTATTCTGATTTTCTATGGTTCTAAGAGTTAGTATACCAAAAAAGTAACAAAAATTAAAATAATAAATTAAAAGAAATAAAAAACCAAAAACATCCATTTTTTAAAGTGTCAAGAAAATGTTTTGACAAAATTTTAAAATTAATTTATTCGCAGGAGAAGAGCTCAAATAGTAAACTGATAAGTGATTCTTTACTTAATTTTCAAGCTGAACCCGAATCTTTTCTCCTAAATTCGATATTTCATAATGCAGAAAATTATTATTTTCTTCTTTTTTGCTTCATGTATATTTCCTAGAAAGCAGTTTTTTTCAGAATTTTTTAAAATTTAAATGTTGAAGTACCTACCAATGAAAAATGGAGATATTTGTTGTGTATAGGTAGCTAGAACGACTCGATTGTTGATGCTGATTAAGATTATATGTATAAACAATTCGAAGTATTAACTATTTTCTCATATTATTAGGAAAAGATCACTAGATCTCTTATAGTTAATGGAAATTTATTTAAAATAGTTCTGCATCTCCCACAACTTTTTCTTGAGTTCGCCTAGAGAACGAAATTCAATAATTCGATCTTATTTTCGTCACAACTTACACAGCCTTTTAAGAAAAAAAATGAACTGAAGCGAACTTCTTGAGTTTAGGTGCTTAAAATGATAATGAAGTGTTCTACCCAAGCCCATTTTTATATAGATAACAACACACATAATAAAAGCTTTAACAATTTCACTAGGTAGCTAAGATAATTGTTGTTTATATTTTGCTTTAACGCTCAAACACTTCACTCCCACTCTACTGTAAATTACCACAATTATTCTTCCTAAGCGAGGCCATAGGCCACATGGCAACAAGTGTAGCGCAGTGCCGTCAATAAGAGAAACCAGACCCACACGCTGCAAGAGAGTGGCACAAACACCAACACCAAGAAGCGTGGCTTTTGAGTTTTATGTTCTTTGTCTTCATGTTACCAGATTGCTGTTCTTGTTGTAGCTGTTGCTGTTGTTGTTGCTGTTGTCGTCGCGCTTATCGTTCAAAGTCCAATCACAACAAAAATTAAAGTCTATTTAGTTCAATGTCGTCGCGTGTTTTTTTTTTGTTTCCCCCTCAATTTGCACTTTAATTTGTTGTTATTTTGTTATGTAAATTAGCCACAACTAAAAATATACAAGAACATTTGCTCACTTACACGGCACTTGAAGTATTTTTAATATTTCTCGCTTTTTGATTTCGTTTCCGTACTAATTGGAAATAAATTAATATAATTCTAATAATATTGTGCAAATAACATAATTCCCTCAGGTTGTGGTGTCGTCCACTGTTGCCGGCAGACAAATATCAACTGAAATCTAAGGCTTTATCTCGTACCGAGTAAAACTTTGTTGTTTAGCTTCCAGACTATTTTTTATGGTTGCTATTCGCACGATTTGAAAACTGACAGCCGGTCCCCAACAAATACAAATGCAAAGCACTCTCGCTCTCCCTCTCTCTCTGTCTTGCTCTCTTTTTCCTGGTCATGTAATTGTGTGGGTGATGATGAGAGAGTGATGCCAACTATGGTGCATGAGTGGGGACACTCAATATGCATTCTTGCTTGCACATTGTACATATGTGTGAAATTATTCTACGCAAAACCTTTGGAATCTAATAAATAACAATATATAGTTCTATTTATGCAATTTAAATACATTTGATTGGTACACAGAAAGCTTAAAGAGCTTCATATAAAGAAGAGTCCCGTACGAGAGTGGTTTAAGAATTCCTTTCAAAAAACCAAAACCTATGGAACACTATTTCTTGGTCTAATGTGAACGTTTTCCCTTGATTTTGTGGTACAACCGAATTAATAATGATCTATAATACTTTTCAATTATCTGTTGATTCCATGCCATATGTCCTTAAAAGCCCTAGGTCGCCCACGCGAATGCGTGTATATTTCTCTTTAACATTCACATGATAACACATATAACCTTTAGAACATACTTGTAGAATATACTTTAATTACCCCAAAAACCCTTCAGAAAATTTTTTATGTTAAAAATCATGATTATTTTGTCAACAAAATATCAAATATCAAAATGATACTTTTTCAATATCGATATAGATATTTTTCAAATATCCGACATCCCTAGTTCAAACAATCTATCTTTAAAATTGTGGAAAATATGACTTTTTTAGATTTTGAGGGAGGCAGGGGGCGTGGTTAAAATCAAGATAAACTTGATATTTGCAGGCAGATCAAGAATTATATGTTCCAAACGCTTCAATCCACCAGCTCTTGCCATCTATAAGATCTCTTCGTTCATACGGACAGACGGACATGACCATACCGACTCGGCTGTTAATGCTGATAAAGAATATATATAGTTTACAGGGTCGAAGATGCTTCCTTCTTGCTGTTACATACATTTGCACAAATCCCATATACTCTTTGTACCTTCGGTAAGGAGTATGAAACTTAATTTAAGACCTTTCGGTGATGTCAGCTTAGCTTACTTTTCTGTAGTACCTTTTGTTGTTGGAAATGTTAATTTACAACAGTTTATCTAATAAGCAAGCTGTCATGAATACCCTAATTGTATTGATGGCCTAAGCCTTTGCTTGCCGGTCATAGAAAACAGAGCTCTAGTGAGAACAGAAATAAAACAGAGAGAGATAGACTTAAAAACAAAACAAAGACAATCTTACAAGAAAGAAAGATTGTAACATTAATTTTATTAAATTGTCATAATAATATATAATAATAGTCTCCTGTATTAAAGGAATGGAAAATGAATACATTTCGTCACAGACTAGGGAAATATAGTCTGAACGAGTGCGCTGCTTTTTGGGTTGCGACGCTGACGTTCGATGGTTTGCGTTGCGAGTCGCACATTTAATGATCACAGATAACGATTGATCTGCTTAAACCTAAAATTAGTGGCAGAGAAGAGAAGCAGAGCAGAGTTTTAGTCTAGATTAATTAGTCAATGATTTCGTGAATTTTGTTGAATGCATTATTAAAAGTCAAAGCAAATCTTTATTCCTTCCAAAAAATTAAATTAACATGTTTCACATCAAAGCCTCAAGATTGTTAACCATACTTACATATTTTTGTTTTATTTTTCATCATAGTCTTCTTTTAGGTTGATACCCATTCAAACAGAGGATTTTTTAAAGTTTCCAAAAATGGCTTGTTTGAGCTAAATTTTTTTTCCTTCGAGCCATTTTATTGTCAATTTGGGGAAAACAAAATGAAGTAGCAGGGAAGCTGATAAGTAATCAGAATTTGTTCAATACCTGATATGTAATGCTCTCCAGTGATTGTATTTCCTTATTCCAAAAAGTCCATAAAGATTATTCCATTAGTGTACCTAAAAAACATGATCTTTGGCCCCACACGTTTTTTTTTTTTTCTAGTTAGGAATCTAGATGAAATCAATGTATTGATTGCAATGCTGACATCTTGAAGCAAAAGATCGTGTGATCTAATGCAGCTGGAAGTAGGCTTTATTTGGGTAAGATACGGCCCATAGACTAAATTAAGCGAAAGGGCGCAGCAACAACAAACTGCAACTCAAGTTTGTATTAAATTTTGCAAAATAAAATCAAATTAATTTTCAAAAGAAAAGTACAAAAAAAAACCGGAATAAATAAAGCCTTTCTTAGTCTTTGTTCCATAGCTTACCTGAGGTTTAAGTGGTCCAAAATGAATAAACATTTTCGTATGTTATTCGCCATGCTAAATGAAAATGCTTCGTAAGCTGCTTTATTGGGGTTTGCGGTTTTGCATTTGTTCACATAATTATAATATATGTTTTGTATATTAATTAGGTAAGGAGAACTTGTTGTTACAGTTGCGTATAATCTAAAACATTCAAATGAATAACCAACTTCATAATCCAACTGGTTGTTGTGGTTGTAATTTATTTATCGCCAGCGCCTTGGGTGGGCGATTGGGTGGTGGTATCGGCCGCCTTCTTAAGTATATTCTTATCGCTCTCAATGATGCCCTGTTTGCGTTCCTTTTGTGCTTCCTTAATCATTTCGTCAACCTCTTCGATGGTGGGACCCAGCTCATCTTTGCCCGGGACTTTGGGTTTGGGACTGCGGCTTCTACTGCTGCTGCGGTTATGACGGTCCTCGGTTTTTTTACCATTCGGCGTGGGCGGTTCCACAGCACGTGAGACTTGCCGCGTATCGTTATTTACCCAACGAAAGCGACTGTGACCACCACGACCCCGTCCACGGGGTTTAAAACGAAATGTCGATGATGATGAGGGGTGACGTCTTGGACTGTAGCTACGTGAGCGAGAACGTGTGCGTCTATAGCGTTCCGATGGTGAGGGTGTGCGTCGGGGCACAAATGGCGAGGGCGAGCGTCGCCGGTCAAAGGAACTTGAACGCGAACGTCGTTGCTGGCGGCGGTAATGGGAGACCGAACCGCGTTTAAAGCGCGAGCCACCCTGGCGTGTGGGAGGTGTGCGTGAGCGTGAATGTGAACGATGTCTTCTTGAACGGCTACGCGAATGTGAGGGGGATCTACGTCTCGGTGAGCTGCTGCTTCTGCTGCTGCGACTGCGACGACGTCGTCTGTCATTGGTGCGTTTTCGGGGCGAAGGACTTCGACTGCGACTGCGTGAATGTGAGCTGCTGCTGGTTTTCTGTTTCTCCAACGGTGTGGCCAGACGAATTAAACCAAATTTATCCATTTGCACCGAACGCTTTTTGATTTGAAACGAAAGCTTTGGTTGCTGTGGCTGCTCATGGAATTTGGGAGCTGGTGGCACCTCCTCCCGGGCCTTAGCTGCTGCCTTAGCTGCTTTGGAAGTGCTGGGTCCCATTAGATCAATGTTATGCTTACGCATGCTAGGAGCAGGCGGTGGTGAATCCTCTCCTCCGCCTCCTCCTCCTCCTCCTCCACCACGACGTGTTTGGAAATAGTTTTGCAGCTGGGATTTCAACTGAGCCTCGCTGCTGGCCTGATTCATTAGCCTAAAAAGCCAAATGGAAATTGATTAATATGATTGGCAACTTATAAGGAAATACATACTTATCCTGTCTAGCATTTATGCATGGAGCAAAGAGTGTTAAGGAATAAACATGAACAGTTGGTTTTTGCAAAGGGATTAGGAGTCTTACCTGAATGCCTCACCAATGTCAATCTTCTTTAACAGTTCCATTGGATCCAGTTCCCGTTCTTTGGACTTTGATTTCTTTTCCTTTTTGTCCTTTTTCTTTTTGCTCTTCTTTTTGGCCTTCTTATGCCGACTGGCCTCACGCAATAGTTTCCTTACACTGGTCATGGTTCCATCATCATCGTCCAGCTTAAATTCATTGGCCTTGCGTGCATCAATGACCGACGAAACTTTGTCCTCCTCAATGGCATAGAATGGTTGACCAAAGTGTAAACGTGGCGCTGGTGGTGGCTTCTCGGCTAAAACAAAAATATGAGGAAATTGTGCAACTGGACGACTTTTTCACCTGTGGTACTTACCCTGCTGCTCTTCGTTGTTCTCACTGTCATCACTTGAGCAGCTGGAATCATCCGTTGAGGGCGCATTCTTATTATTGCTATTCCCCCTCGTTGTGGCTGTTGTTGGGTTATTGGGCAAATTCAATAGCTCTGAGCTCATTATAGGCTTTACACCGGGCGGCAACCTTTGCAGCGCATCCAACAATTGACGTGCCTGCTCATGCTGTGGCAATAAATTTAGACAATCGCTATACGCTTTAATCGCCTCGGGCAAACGATTCTCCTCCTCATAGCTACGACCCAGGGCCACCAGTGTCTCGCCCATATATTTACGCGCATTCACATGGTACTTATTCAACAAAAGTGCCTTCTCGAAATCTTGCAGACCCTTGAGAAAGCTGCCGCGATTCGCGTAGAGTGCACCGCGTGCCACCAAACCTTCAACATTGCGCGGATCAATGTTCAAAGCCTTATTCAGACACTGAAAGGCCTCGATCTGTTGGCCATTCTTAAAGTGCTCAATGCCATCAGCCACGGAGCTGATTTTGTATGATGTGTTGGTTTGTGAAAAAGATGGGAATGGTGGGACACTCTCACTGATATTCTCTTAACTATTTGTTTAATTTTTACGAACAACTCACCGGAATGCCCACTGTGAGGCCTGTTTCTGGCGCAACTCGTTGCCATAATCCGCTTTGGGAAATCCAGCCTTAATGTGACTCATCATTGTAAGATTCTCATGCGGTTGTATGCCATTCAGCTGGAAAAGTAAATCATAATTGGGATTCTGAAATTCCAAGGCAGCATTTAGACGATCCTCATAGTGTATGGCCGATGGATGTTCCAATTTTTGTATTTGACTAGTTTTGGGAAGGAGAAGAAAGGAAAAATAAAATGGTGAAAAGGTTTTCAAAAATTGTTCTTTAAATATTCAACTAAACTTGCTCCTAAAACCGGTTTTTAAATCGCAAAATATTTATGGAAGTATATCTACTTTTTTACTGCTTTCCCTGTAGATGGATTAGCATCAAAGGAAAGTAATAAAACGAAAAAGTTCTGGTAAAAGGAAACCTCTTTGTGGCTGTTTCTTGGTTCTAAATTATGAATAATTTATAAAAGAGCAAGACTGAAAAACTTAAAAATATGACCCCTTTGCGCTTACCTTCGCGCTCTTAGCAAAAGCTTTCAGTTGAAAACAGAGAGCAAGGTCCTTATCAGTTATAATTACACCATGCATACAATTATTTTCTCAGTTGCCAATGGAAAGTGCTCTACTCTCATTGCTGACCTCAGTTTTACAAAATCTATTTATTTCCTGCACTAGATTTCCAATACAGCTCTAGACCAAACGTGCCTTGAGTCTTAGACCGCATTTACACGATGAAGCAAACTTCATGATGTTTTCTAAAAAGAGCTTTTTAGAAAGTAGGAAAGAGGAGTAGAGGGGAAAGCTACCCCACCTCACCTCTTTTCCACAAACAAAAGCTTTTTGAGAAACTTCATGAAGTTTCCTTCATCGTGTAAATGCGGTCTTAGACGGGATTTACATGATAAAGCAAACTTCATGAAGTTTTCTCAGTGGGCGAGAGATTTATATGTATTTCTTTACTATTCGTTGAAAAGGTCTGAAATATTTCCTCTAAATTTCACGCCGACTAAGAAAACTTCATGAAGTTTGCTTCATGGTGTAAATGCCGACTTAGCGAGCTTTATAATACGGAGAAGTGCAAATACATAACTTTTCATCATATAAAGCAACGTTGGGCATACAATTTAAGTTTGGGAGCAGTCCAACAACAACATAATAAAAAAAAAACAACCCTTATGTCGATGCTCGAGTCGAGCAGCCGTCTGTATTTTTTTTTTTTTTCTTTTTGACTATACCATTAATGTTATTTATCTACCATCGCTACTAAAGCTAGGGGCGCTTCTGAGCTTTTTCAAGAGTTGGTCTAAAAAATTGTATGACCCCCAAGTACACTAAAAACACAGAGCATTATTATTAGAGAGAACGAAATTAGTCAACTGTTCTTTGTTATTGTCGATCTCTGTCCGTCTCGCTCTAACCACCGTGTTTTTCAGTTAAAAATTCTTCTAATCGTTTCTCAAAATTTATTGAAGATTCATGAGATAAAGAAGATGGGATATCTCATAAAATAAGTTTTTAAACACATTATGTTAAATATAAGTATCGAGTATATATTTTGTTGTTTTTGGAAAGACTGTACTGAGCTTCCACTAATGCAAAAACTTGCATCGCAAGTATTTAATGTGCCAACTTAATCAGCAACCAGTGAGAAAGTGTTTTCTACCTTCAGTGGAATTCTAGAACAAAGACGAACTACTGTATAATTTAAAAAATCTTTAAATCATTTTTTTTGTGTCAAAATCAATATTTTCGGGATTCGGAATGGGCGGGACAACATTAACACTCTCGGGATTTTGTGGTACACAACATACACATTCGAAGCATATCCCTGGCATTTGCCAATAAGGAATCAACTATAGGCAACGGGTTGTTAAATTATGGAAAAACCGCCTGCAAAGTCGGAAAACGATGAGCTCCAAGCATATTTTCAAAGCTCTTCCTAACAAAATAATAATAAATTGATTGTTGTGTAGAGCATTGCAATGTAAGCCTTCTAATTTTTTTGGGTTTAAACCTGATCGCATGATAACCAAAAAAGTTTTTCCACATTTCCCGGCAGAATTTTCCAAAACCCCGCCTTAGAACTCACATTCAGAATAAGATTAAACTATTGTGTGAACTCAGCTGCCTATGGTTAAGGTTGTGCGACGGTCACCAGACAGTCAGGTTGAACTCTTTTATATGTATGTATATTGTCAACAAGGCAAATTAAAGAATTAATTACCATGTCATTGATTTGCTCATCGAATAGCTCTCTATAAGACTTATAGGCCTTCTGAGTTGGTATCTATTTCCCTTGGTATTTTAATAAGACTAAAACTATGATTCTACCTAAGAGGTCTCAAATCTTGGTGTACAATCAGGGAATAATACCGGAACCGAAACCGTTAACCGAAATAAACCGTTTCAAGCCATGTACCGGTATCAAAACCGGAAACGATATTAAACAAAAACCGAAAAAACCGGAACCTTACCGAAACGCTAATACTGGTACTGTTTCGGTTTTTTATTATTTATTTTAATTCATTTATGATTATTTGAAATATATATTTCAACCGGTAAAATTGCAATCGCAAAATCGGACTTTTCAGAAATTCGGCCTTTAAAAAAAACCAGGATCAGTAGAAAAAATTTCTTTTGTAAATATAATCCCTCTTATTAAATCTAAGGGATTCTTTAGTCTTAGTAAAATGGTAACATAAATTTTAGAAATTCTTGAGTTAAATCAAATTTCGCTCGCAAATTTAGAAATATTATTTCCTACTTGAAGGAAATATCGTTTCAGTATTTAGAAAAATGTAATGCAAATAAAAGCTCGGACAGATTTTAGGTTTCCAAATGTTTTAGAGCTGATGTATTTTACCAGCGTATTTGGCTATTGAAAACTAGTCTTATGGGTTTAAATCTATCCAAATAACAAAATATCTATTTTTATGACAGGAATACAGAAGATTTAGAGAACGATTTTTTCGAACCATAATTAAAAAATGTTTCTGATTTTAGAAAGATTTTATATAAAATATACAGAAACGTTTAGCGAAATTGAAATCGAATAGAAATCGGTATATTTAAAAAAAACGTTATCTTCACTATGAAAATTAGAGAGCTCAATTTTAAATTAGTTTCATTCTCAAAATTAATTTTTTTAAATTTTTACTCCATTCTAAATTTTTTGTATGTAAAAAATTTCAAAAATTTTTTCAAAAAAATGTATGAGCATAGCCTTAAAATATATTTTTTTTTAATTTTAATACATCCATTTTTTTTTTATATTGTGAAACAATTTTAATGTATGAACATTAAAAAAATTATACTTGTACCGGTACGTACCGGTATACCGAAAATAAAATATGGGTACCGTATCGAAACCGAAAACCGAAATTACTTGAAAACCGAAATAGAACCTTTAACCGATATTTTCATTTAGGTACGTACTGGAACCGATATTCATTTCGGGATTAATCCCTGTGTACAATTTATCATAAAATCTTTCAATTTTCATCAAGTCATGCTACAGCTCTTTCTTTTGATTTACGGCTAGTTTCGGCTTCATTACCCCCCCTGTTAACGGGTCTGGTAAATTCTTATCCTAACCACAGAACTCATTTTCTTTAAAAATTTCTTAAAAAATTCTATTGGAGTCCACTCGGTATACCTTGGCATATTTAAGCCCTATGTGGAGAGCACACTACAGTCAAGACTCAAATGTTCCCTATATAGATAATGTTCTATATATAATTAACCTCTGAACCACCAGCTTCTCCTGGTTTAAAAAAAATAAGAAATTCACTTTCCCCGCCTCCCTTGATAATTACCGATAGTATTTGGGCAACTCTGAGATTTCGCATAGGCCCAGCTTTAAATCGGGTGACTTGTTAAACACACCAATTAAGCTCAGCGTGAGACGTTCCGCATCGGCGGATATATTGCAAACCTCGCAGCGTATTAAATCATTTAAACCATAATAGCGTGTATTTCCTTGCTTATCCAGCGGCAGAGGACCCCACAATTGCTGGGCTATGATGGCCTGAAAACAAAAAGGTCCAAAGGTAAATGAGAAGAAACAATTTTAACCTTAAATGCATTACCTTAATGGGCATATCAGCTAAATAATAGCACAGTGGCTCATCCGTACACAGAGGCTTAACTATCAAACGGTTTCCCATTGCCAATTTGACCACAGTAGCAAAAATAATATTGCCTGGTTTGAGCGTCTCCATGCGATGTGCCCAGGCTTTGCGATTGTCGCCCCTCAACTGTAGAAAGAACTCAAAAGGTGGCTGCTGCACCAGACATTCTTTGGCTAAACAAAAAAAAGGAAGAGAATTTTAAATGAAAAACAAAAGCGCGTGACCTATACTCCAGGCGGCACAAACCCTGCTTGATTACGGCAACATCCGGTATATGAACCTGCAGTTCACGATCATATAGATCTGGCGCTTTTCTGGCCAGAAACTGATGCATTTTCAGACGTTTGGCTCGCTCCTGAAAAGTAAAGAATTTCGAGCGCTCTTGGTAGACACTGAAATCGGGCTGAGTGTTTGGATCCATGAGACGTAACTCCTCCACGCCGCGCTCATCGTCCCAAATTTTTTGCAACGGTTGCCCATGATAGCCCAAGGCATTTGCTATGTAGTTGAAATTCATTCCGGTTCCGGCTTATGCTTTATGCTCTGCAAAAAATTTTGGGTGTACAGAAGGAGGGAAAGAGGGGAGACAAGTTAAAATTTGTCGACGTTGAATCCTATTGGAAAAATAATTGTTTCAACAATCATTTATTGCCACACTTACTTTGCCTATAAGTGGGCGTATTTTCAGCATATATATAAAATTGTATTTTTTAGTTTTATGTGCGTTTTTCACAATCTATTATAATTTTAAGCACTTCTAAAACAAGCAATGTGCCCCTAAATTGTAAACTCTAAAATCCGTATGGCCAGTGTGCCCGTATATGGCACATTAACAGCAGACTTTTTAAGTAAGCAGTATACTGCTTACCAATACATACTTATACTGCTTGCATTAACAGCAGACTGTAAGCAGTATGAGTGCACTGCTTGCAGTAAGCAGTACTTGTCAATACATACTTATACTGCTTGCATTAACAGCAGAAAGTAAGCAGTAAGAGTGCACTGCTTGCATTAACAGCATACATTTGTCATTATCAATACACTGCTTGCATTAACTGCATACACTTATCATTAGCAGTGTACTGCTTGCATTAAGAGCATACCGAAAGCAGTATAGTTTACTGCTTGTATTCACAGCGTGCATTTGTCATCATTAATGCACTACTTGCATTAACTGCAAACATTTATCACTAGCAGCACACTGCTTGCATTGCACACTGCTTTCGGTTTATTGCAAGCAGATTGGTTTAATTTTGAATTTCTTCTCTCTTCTTCTTCCAGCCATCAAAATCCAAGTAACCGGCAAAGGTAAATGCAAATGGATGGAAATCTTACGCAAAAACTCCGTTAACAATGAATACACACGCAGCCTATTCTATACCAGCAAAGAGATCTACGAACATAGCGAAACTGCTTTATCCGATTTTGAGCCACGCGGCCTGGAAATTTCACCGGGCGAGCATACATTCAATTTCCGTGTAGCTTTGGGTCGACAATTACCCTCCAGTTTTAAGGGCAGCAATGGTAGCATTAAATACAAAATACGTATACTAATTCAACGTCCATGGACATTTGATGAGCGTCACACCATTCCGTTTGCGGTGGTCAAAAATATGCCCCTGCCGCTTAGTCGTCGTCGAAATCCCACTCCGCTGGAAAAGCAAATAACCAAAACGATCAGTTTATTTGGTACACGACCCATCACCATGCTGGCCCAGCTACCCGAAGATTTTGCCGTGCGTGGCGAACCCTTAAGGATTTGTGTGACTGTGACCAATAATAGTACCACGCATGTGGAGAAGCTGCGCTTCACCATACTCCAGCATGTGATGTACTATAGCCATGTGCCCATGCGTGTACAGAAACAGGAGAGCATAGCCATAGCCAGCAAGGAGACGGGTTCGGTGCAGAAGAAAAGTGAACGTAGCTTTGCCCACGAGCTCCTAGTGCCGGATGGAGCTCAGCCAACGGACAAGCAATTGAGCGGTGTTATAACCATTGACTATGAGCTGCGTGTGGAGGCGGTGTTGAGAGGATTCTTTAAAAATTTGGTGCTAAATTTGCCTTTAATGGTTTACTCGCAGGACGGGTCGAATCGTCAGAGATCTGTGCGTCCCTCGCCGCCACCCAGACCCGAGAATGGTCCTCCAGGACCGGATTTTGGTGCTACAGTTAATCCCATAGAGCCCTCGTTGCCGGTTTATCCCACATTAGACTCTTCCATTGGTTCACCCTCGCACTCGTCGCAGTTTAGTGAATGCAGCTCCCTCAACTCCACCACCACCTCGGATTCATCAGCCACTACCCTAAGTCCAGCTGTAGGGGCTGGTATGGAGCTCTCCTACACTTCCGGCTCACAATCCTCGCAATATGGTAGTCCCGCCGCAAGGGCCAGTCTACGCAGCTCCAATGTTCCCTATATGCCTTATTCGTCCAGCCCCTCGATGGTGCAATCATATCCACCGCCGCATTTGCCTAGCGAGATGATGTCAGATGTGATCATAGGAAGTGGCTATAGCCAATTGCCCACAACTTTCGATTTGTCGTCGTTTCTGTTTCCACGTCAGCCACCTGGATCCCAAGAGTTGCGTAAGTTAGCCCAAATTTGAAGTATTTTGTGAATTTCTGCAAAGTTCTTTGTTTTAGCTCCCTCTTACGAAGAGATCTTTGGTCCGGCCAGTGCCCCACCTTCAGGTACACCACAATGAGCGGTACCCCCAACCCTCCTATCAACTCATTTTTATGCCGCCCAGTTACGTCCAAGCTTTGACTAGAATTAAGGCATTTTCAGGTTTACTTTATAATGTCTATATATATCGAATATATATCATACAAAAAAAAAATGGAAGAAGAAACGAACAAACATACAGAACAAACATACAAATAATTACAATTTTGTATACAAATAATGCGCAAATTTTTTTGTAGATATTTTTTATTTACATTCATATTTTAAGTGAATGCTTAAAATTTGATTAAATTAAATGACAAATAATTTTTGCAAACCCAAAAAATTTGTCTAAATTTTCAAATAGGTTTTAATAATCTGCGCAAATAATTTTTGAAAACCAAAAAAATTTGTATAAGTTTTCAAATAGGTTTTAATTATCTGTGCAAATAATTTGAGCAAATAATTTGTGCAAAAAAAAATTTGTATAAATTTTCAAATAGTAGGTAATTTGTGCAAATAATTTGTCCAAATAATTTGAGCAAATAATTTGTTAAAATATTTTGTACAAACTAAACAAATTCATTTAAATTTTCAAATATTTTGGCAAACCAAAACAATTTTTTCTAAATTTTCAAATAGGTTTAAATAATCTGAGCAAATAATTTGTGCAAATAATTTGTGCAAAACAACAAAACTTGTTTAAATTTTTAAATAGATATAATTAATCTATGCAAATAATTTGAGCAAATAATTTCTGCAAATATTTGGTGCAAACTTAAAAATGTTGTTCAAATATTCAAATATGTTTAAATAATTTGAGCAAATAATTTGTGCAAACCAAAAAATTGTTGTCTAAATTTTCAAATAGGTTTAAATAATCTGAGCAAATAATTTGTCCAAATAATTTGAGCATAAATTTTAACAAAACAAAAAATTAGTCTTAATTTTCAAATTGCATCAGTTTGGAAGCATACAATTTTATATGCGCAGCAAAGCTAGTAAACAATGCTTAACAAAAAAATTTTTCAAATGAAATTAAATAATCTGTGCAAATAATTTGTTTAAAAGAAATTTGAGCAAATATTTTGTACATACGAAACAAATTTATTTAAATTTTTAAATATGTTTAAATAATTTGGGCGAACACTTTGTGCAAAGCAAAAAAATTTGTCTAAATTTTCAAATCAGGTTTAAATAATCTGTGCAAATAATTTGTGCAAACTTAAAAATGTTGTTCAAATATGTTTAAATAATTTGTGCAAACCAAAAATAATTTCTACAAACATTTTTCTGGAAATTTAAAAAAAATGTTTTTAAAATCATTTTTGTAGTAAATATTAAAATATTGTGCTAGAAAATTTGTCATTAATTTTGTTCAATTTGCCAAAACGCTTGCATTTTTGACCAGCCAAATAATTAAAAATATCAGGCAAATGATTTGTCAAAATTTCTACACTTTGTCACGATTTTAAATCTTATCAAATATTTATCCAAATTGTATGCCAAAATGATAGAGCACAAAATTTGAGCAAATAATTTGTGCAACCAAAAAAATTTTTCTCAAATTTAAAAATATGTTTAATTAATTTCCACAAACATTTTTCTGCAATCTTTTAAAAATGTTAATAAAATAATTTTTGTAGTATTAAAATGTTGCGCTATAAAATTTGGCATTAAGTTTGTTCAATTTGCCAAACCGATTGCATTTTCGATCAGCCAAATAATTAAAAATATCTGACAAATGATTTGTAAAAGTTTTTAAAAATTTTGTCATAAATTGGAAAGTTTAATCAAATATTTACCCAAATTTTATGCCAAAAGGGTAGGGCAAATAATTTGTGCAAACCAAATAAATTTGTCTAAATTTTCAAATATGTTTAAATAATTTCTACAAACATTTTTTCGTAAATTTAAAAAATGTTGATAAAATCTAAAATCTACAAAAATTGCAGTATTAAAATGTTGTGCTAGAAAATTTGGCATTAAATTTGTTTAAATTGCCAAAACGCTTGCACTCTTTACCAGCCAAATAATAAAAAATATCAGGCAATTTGTTATAAATTAGAAAGCTTATCAAATATTTATCCAAATTCTATGCCAAAAGGGTAGAGCAGATTGATCCAAGTAGCAAAACGCAACTATTTGGAATGGAAATAAATTTACGTACCACCAACAAAATCTTCTTTTGAAGCAATGCACTTTATCCAACTTTCCTCCATCTTTTCTACATAGTCATTCGTTTCACAGATATCCAATTCATTTGTCTGAATCTCCTTTCGACAAAATTCTTGTCAAAAAACTGATCCAAGTGCTTTTCGACGGCCTCATCAGTAGACAGCGGATTTCACATATTTTCAAGTAGAATTTAATCCTAGAGGCTGAAAAAAACACAAAAAAAAATCTGCTCATCACAAAAAGTATCTTTAAAAAGAATTTACCCTGGCCTACTAGGATAAAATCTAAAAATATACAATTTGAATAGATCGAACAAACGTTAATCTAAAGGTGCAAGGTCGGGGCTTTACCATCACTTTCCAATTCAGCTCCATTCATTTCTGACGATTATATATTTGCCCAAATTATTTGCCAATTGACAACATTTAACTTAAGTCTAACTTTAGTATTGAATTTCCAAAACCAAATTTGTGTTCGCGCTTTTCTAAAGAGCGTGTTAGCATCAAACTCAGACTTTCTTTGGTTAGTTAGAGTTCTATATATATATATATTTAGTAGCAATCAAATGAAATTGACAGCATTTCACTTAATCAAAAGATTACACGAAATATTCTAAATTAGTTTAAAAGAATAATATGAATATCGAATTATGCTTGATTTTTGTTTACAAAATTGTGCGCGAATCAATGAAAGACTTTGAGGAATTACTCACAAATTTTCTTTTATCATTGTCTCATTTATTTATTATCTTTCACTTCATTGCTTTTGTATACATATTTACAAATATATTATATATATTCATAATTTTAAGTACGCATCGAATACATAAATTGATATTTTCAAGCTTTAGTGCACGTTTTTACACTGAAACTAACTCGAAACTCGGCATTGAATGTGAGTGTAAAATCAGCACCAGAATTTTATTTTATTGCTTTGAATTTAAGGGTGCTTTACATATATTTTTGAAGAACTTTCTTTCTAATTTTGTATTTGATTGATTTAAGCAATAAAATGTTAATATTTATAATTACCAAACAAAAGTGTAACCAATGTCATTTAAGGGATGTTTTATTATGGCAGGTCATGGAAGCCCCCTGTATACCACAATGTGCGAGCACTTTGTACGTGTTAAATTACGAATTCAAGTGCGTCGACATCATCTCCAACGCCCCATGCCCTTACCTGTTAACAGTGGCGGCCTTTCTAACAAGTAACGGAAGTGTTAAGTCAGCTATAATTGTTTTCTTACGTTTTTTCCTGCTTAGGTTTCAACTGCAACAGAGCCGCACAGTGGGAAACCTGTGTGGCATAAATGGAAATGCTCGTAAAGAGAAAGATAAAAGTTTACAAGCATTTAGTGAAGCCCTTTTGTCAGAGTTTTTTTTAAGTGTTGTGGTAAGCAAATGATTGTTTAACATTAATATAAGTTTCTCTCCAAACTAAATTTGGTTAAAAAGTCTATTAAACTATGTTTTTTTATAAGTAACATTTTCCGTCTGGGATTAAACAGTCATTAATTGTTTGGATCTGGCAACGCTATAGTCTTTTTGGCTCAGATTGGTTTGCCATTTTATCAAGAAAGTAAACCTCTCGAAAGTTATGTGTTTTTATAGAGGTGTTACAATATCGGTTTGGCTAAAAAGCATGGTTCTTAAATACGTTTTATTAATTAGACCTGTTTCCCTCGATACAAACCATGAACAGAACCTTCTAAATTGATCCGTTGAATCTGAACCCGAACCGGACCTCATCTGTTTGGAATAAGGTTTCTTCTATAATTTTCTGTGAATTCTCTAAGGAAGATGCGTTTTGGAAAATCAGATCCAAGTTTGGTCATTTACGAGTTTTTGGAAGGGAATTAAAGCAAAAGCCAAATATATTTCAAATATAATTATAATCCATCAAGTGCACGAATTGAAGTCGATTGATTACCGCTTGCGACATATGTTCGGCCAATGGACTGAAATCGGCTGAAAGTTAAACCATTGTTATATCCAAGGCTGCAAACCAGGTCGGAACCGAACACCTGAGAACCGGTTTGGTTCGGGTTTTTTAGATTGCCCGAACTGGACCATGAACCGAACCTCTGAATATCATGACACCTTGAACCTGAACCCAAACCGGATTATTTATTGAACAAAAAAGGTTCAATTCACAATATCAAGTAATTTTGCCGACGAAAAAAATTCCTACCAGATGATATAAATATTTATTTAGGCAAAATATTTCAAATGAATAGAAACCAGGGACGGAATATAATAGTAAGTTTCAAAAAACTCTTATAGGACTTTTTTTTGCTGATTTTTAT
Organism: Lordiphosa mommai; assembly: GCA_018904225.1. Classification (NCBI taxonomy): domain Eukaryota; kingdom Metazoa; phylum Arthropoda; class Insecta; order Diptera; family Drosophilidae; genus Lordiphosa; species Lordiphosa mommai. The sequence continues at coordinate 160,967 of JAEIFT010000234.1, forward strand.
TGTAATGGTCCAAAATAAGAGTTATTTTTTATCGTTATAATAATACACCTAATTCTGTTTTTACACGGTAGATACGTTCCAGAAAAACCGTGTAAAAAAACCGTCTAAAAAAAGACATGAATTACATAGATAAAAAGGGGATTGGTTCCATATCCTTCTACCATCAAAGCAAAAATGAAAATATATAATTCATTCATGCATTTAATGCACAGTCTATTACAGAAAACAAAAAACATTCTTTTTAAAGTAAAAGTAAAATAAATATAAAATTATAGCAATTCTGAACTAAAAACTCGTATAAGAAAACACACATTAAAATCAATAAAAAAACAAATCATTAATTTTCAAGTCAAGTGCTGAAAATAACACAACTCTATTCGCTTTCTTATCTGATATTAACGCGTCCTTTTATTATCACGTACTAATTGTTAATTGTCTTTCCCGTGATTAGTACTGGTTTGCTCAAATCGGTTATCGTTTGATCCATTTTATAGCTTCTTGTAAAAATTCATGATTACGAGTCATACAAGACTTCAGAGCACGTTGAAACTGCGCAGCCCTTTTGTCAATAGGATCGAGAAGAATTAAACTTGCAGGTAGTTTGGCCGGTTCATCACTATCACGGCTATCTGTGGAATCAACAGTCTCTAAAGCAACTTCGATAACATATAAGAGACTGAACCACTTACATACTAAAGCTGCTAAAAATAAATTGGAAAGAGGAAATTCCCTAACTAAATTTTTAAAAATTCTTTCAAATTTCAATCAATGAAATTTTTTTAAATCGTGCTATTTCGAATGAAATTGTGTAAAAACAGAATAAAATTTTGACCGTGTAAAAACAGAATTAGGTGTACTCAGTAAATAACAGTTAATAAAAACTTTTTTTAATTTCACAGTTAATAACAGTTATTGGAAGACTTGTATAGCTAAACTCATATAACGACAGTTTTTTTAAGACTTTTATTAAAAAGATAATAAATACCATTTACTAAAGACTTTTATTTTATTAATCAGAAAAAAGAGTTATCAAAAGACTTTTATTATAAAATTCAGTAAACAAAACTCACTTAAAGACTTTAATTTATTACAGCTTCTGCGGTTTGCTCTGCTTAAATGATCCATTTATATCAGTGTAGGGCAAACAATACAATCACATTTTAGCTATGTATGTGTGCGTGTTCACAGCAGCGCAGCGTGCTTATAGTGTTTGTGTGCTACAGCAACCTTTGCCTATGCATTCGCTATACGGACGCGCCCTACACTGATTCATATCATTAACAGCGCTAAATAAAGAAGATTTTTATATTGTGATTTAAAAATATAAGTCACTGACTGAGTTTTATTCACTGAGTTAAATAATAAAAGTCTTTCGATAACTCTTATTTTCAGAGTAATAAAATAAAAATCTTTAATAACTGTTATTTCGGAGTAATAAGACAAAAGTCTTTAGTAACTCTTATTTATTGACTTTTTAATAAAAGTCTTTCTACAACTGTTATTGACTGAGTAATATAATAAAAGTCTTTAATAACTGGTATACTCGGAGCCAAAAAATAAAAGTTTTGAATAACTGTTTAGTGTAGAGTAAAAAAATGAGAAGGCAAAGCTAACTTTGACTGTGCCGAAGTTTTAATACACTTGAAAAACTTTACTCCAACTGATATAACCGGTAAAATATATATAGGATATAGATATCAGATATTTAAAATTTTTAAATCATTGATACGTATAGTGACATCGATTTGCAGTATATCGAGCCAAGCTGGATGCCACAAAAAATTATAAGTGTAATTAAGGTCTGTTTTGAGTGCTTCCTTACAGATATGATAATTCAAATAAATTTAACAAAAGAATAATATTATAATTAATCTGTTTACAAAAATCTATCAATTATATTTTCTTGAAACCAATTGAACTCTTTAAATAAGTCCAAAAGGCAAATCGGCCTATTTTGTTTAAGTGAACCCAGATTCGAAACAAAACCTGCGGTTCAGGGTTCCAGCAAACGGTCCGATAACCGAACACATAGATTCCTCAACGGTTCGAACTCCCGAACCGAAGCTCATCCAAAATTGTTTGAAGGTTTGCTGCCTTGGTTGTATTACAAATTTCTGTTCAGGGAGGCTCATTTATCGCTCATGAAATTCGGGGTCCCGAATTGAAATGCTTCCTTACACTGTACAGAAAATATCTTAAAATACTCCAAATGAACTTAGAATTACGAAATTAAAGCAATTTCATATAGTTTCCTACAGAAAATGTAGATTTCAAATTCGCAAAAATTCTTGACTGGATTCTCCCGCTCCCAACTCTTGTTACATTTATAAAAATGCACTGTTTGCCTTATGGGCCGATGTAATAATTGGTTCTAACGACGGGAAAGTTACCGTCTAAAGAGCATGCTTGTTCCATCATTTTTCAATTCGACAATATATGAAACATACGAAAGCTACATCAACAAAGCGCCAAGTCTTTCGTTCAGTTGTCGCTTTTCGGCTCGTGAGTGCTTATCGCTGTCAAACAGCCGTAAAAGAACCGATTTTTGCTTTATGCAAATTATAGCCTAAGGAAACATCGATTCATAACATAGACTTATTATTTTAACTAATTTGATTATTATTGGAAAAGAAAACCTAACCTTAAATTATGTTAATTTTTAGTTGTTCTTTAGCTTTTCAGTTCACTAATACAGACATTTGTAACTAAAATAGCCCACCGTGCACGAGAATCAAGCACGACAATTTAGTTTCTCGCTCGGAGTAACCATAAATTATAAGTACGTATTTCATATGGGGGTGACTTTCGTGGGGGACGACCATAAACCAAATTGTTAAATAATAGCGACATTTAACGGAAGTGTAATGCCTTTCATTCTGCAACTCAACACGCGCGACAAATGATCGAGCTCTCGACTGGGGTTTGTTTCCTTATTTTTACTTTATTTTTTTTTTTTTGTCAAATTATAAGGGTAACCACCTCCCCCCGCGCCAATGACCTGTGCTCTTTAATGTCTTAATCGTTTGTTGGTCTAACCTCCATTACGAGACAAATGGCCTGGGTTAAATGATTTAGCCTGACCGCCACGTAACAATGTAACAATTTGAAGCTTTGGGATTTGATATTAAAACGTGCCTCCCAACTGATATTAAGTAAGTAAATGCCACATGTGTGACTCCAATGGTTACAGTATTGATAAACACGTACGTAAATAACTGCAATATGTACAAGAATTATGAAAGTATAAATTAAATTGGGTTGTGTATGTAGGTGGAACAATTTTATACGGAAAGTAAGTGGTTTTTAGAAATTGGTTTGCAAACCTTATCAAATTTGGAACCTGGGATTTGTTTTGTGATGCAGAGCATGCTTAGAATGCCTAGAGGGTTCTGGATCAATGCCTTGCCTAGTGAGGAGGCGTTTTGGGAATTTTATTAATATTCAGAAATTAAGACTTTGAGAGAGGAAATAAATACAATACAAGACGTGAGAACATAGTGGTAAATTTTGTCTCCCAATTTCACAGGCCAGGAACTTTTTGAAAGAGCACGTTTGAATAATGAGGTAAATTCAACAAAAATATTGGCAAAGAGTGCTCCATTTAAACTGATTTGTCAAAATCGACCGAACATAATTTCAAAAATCTTTCAACTGTCGAAGAGGAATTTTATTTACGTCACGCACGCTTAACGTAATGAAAATCTCTTTACGCTCTTTTTGATGCTTTTCGCGTTTCACGCACGATTCATGCACGAGTTAAGGTGCCGTTATGAATTATCACCTACGATACGAATGCATCTGAATGATAATTTATTTAGCAAAATACATCGAAATTTTTTTAAGGGTGATTCATTAAGCGTTTTTTTTTTCAATATTGTTTTTCAGATATCTCGCGTGCTGGTATCATTTTGACATATTATTTTTGCTAAGAAAAGACTCACACCGCAACAATGTCTCCAAATTATTCAGCTGTATTTCGGAAATCAGCGTTCTGTGAAAAATGTTTTTCGTGTACTTCTAACTACATATGGTTCTTTCGAGACCACTATTCGCAAAACCATCGACAAATTTGAGTCTCAATGTACGTTATTATATGATATCCGCACAAATAGACCACATCCTGACTGCGGGAATCATCGGGTAGGGACCATAGGTATCGGTATCGGACCATATTTCTTAAAAAATGAGGCCGGTCAGAACGTTACCGTCAATGGCGAGCGCTACGGCACCATGATAAATCACTTTTTGTTCCCCTTGATGTCGGCGACATTTGGTTTCAGCAAGACGGTGCTACGGCACTCACATCGCGTGAAACAATGGCTTTAAGGAGACATCATTTCGGTGAGCAGCTTAGGAACTGGCCGCCTATATCATGTGATATCACACACAGAAAAAAAATGGGGAGATATATTCAATCTTTTTATTCGAAGTTTTAGCCTGTCATGGGCTTAAAAATTCAAGCTCGTTTTTGAGGATATTGTGCACAATTCAAGCTTTTATGCTTGGCCCAATCCAATCAATCTGAATGTTCTGACTTCAATCCGATCTGAGATCACATACAGAAATATATAAGTAGCACCTCATAGCCCCTTTCCACTGGCAACATTTCTAACATTTTTATTTCTTTACGACTTTGCCGTTTCCATTGGCAAAAACTCATTTTGTTGACATTCACAATGACACGTACCGCTTTCAAACTCTTGTGGACGTCAATCTCGGGGCGAATGTGTCATTTTTGAAATTTTGTCGGAAATGTTCCTCTTTTCTCTAAAAAAAAAACGTATGGCAGAAATGTTGACATTTCGTACATTTTTGTAATTCTCATGAAATGTTGCAACATTTCTTTGGTGGAAATTGGCTATAAGACGCGTAATGACAAACGCGAGCGACGGTGCAGCGCGTTGAGATGCGATTCAATTCAAGTTCAGTGCAAAAGTCTTGGGTTCGATTCCCAGACAAAGTTAAGTTTTTATATTTCTTTCTTTGTATTTCAGAAAACTTAATTGAACCAATGTGTGATGAGGGCCCTTTGACATGTGTGAAGTGTGTGATTTGTCCCTTAATTGGAGGGGTTTGGGGGGAAAGCGAAAGAATATCTAGAACTTGTGGAGAATAGAAGTTTGTTTTAAGGTATCATCCACTCTTAATCCAACGAAGTGTTGGCCTACTTCGAATCCCCCAAAATGTGGACTTCTGCCAAAACCAACCTTCCCGTCCGGGGTGTTTGTTGACACTTTCTAAAAAAATAAAAAATACTTAAAATTACTTAACATTTTTAAGTAAAAACCAGGAAACCATCATTCAAAACCCGAACCGATTAAAAATCAGAACCGGAACTGGAACCGATATAAGAATTATTTTCGGTATTCGAGAACCGATATTTTTGGAACAGAAATGATCAGAAAGTACCAAAACATCTTTTCCTTAAAATTAACAAAATGTACTTAAATACTATTCCATAAAATATCAAAAGTTCTTCTTGATTTTACAGCTACAGAAATAGATTATATAGCTGTCATAGGAACAATTGGTCAAAAAACTTGTTCTAGTTAGAAAAACTTTTGTAATTTTTTCTGCCACATTTGATCAAAATCGGAAAACAATAGCATATAGCTACCATAGAACCAATTGGTCCGAAAACTAGTTATTGTGGGAAAAACTTTCTAGTTTGCAATGGTATGGTCTTCAAACTTGGCATTTATTAGTTCAATAAGCATCCCCATAATTCTGTCTAAACTGTTCAAAATCGGGCGACTTTATCTCATTACGGTCATGCAACCGATCGGTCTTAAAATTGGTCTTAAAGAGAAAAACTTTTTTATTTTTAATAATTGCGATTTTATACTTTATAATCGTAAATATCCTAGTTTGATCAAAATCGGATTAAAGTATCGTATAGCTTCCATACGACAATTGTCTTCTGAGTTAGAAATAGTGGCGCCATCTGTTGGGTAGTTCGGGAAATCACTCAAGGAAGACTCAATAAGGAACACAATTCATTGTCTTGGTATAGTCAAGCTGACATGTGAAGGTCCCACGACCCAATCAATGCCCTCCATTTATGTGCACACAATGTAAGATGCTCACTAAACCACCCTCTAGTTAGGGTTTTTTTTTTTTTTTTTGCTAGGACGCATATGGCTAGCGTACAATAATCAACTTTATATTAAAACTTGAGCACATGTTTCAACTCTCCCACCACAGAGCATCTGCGTCCGTGCAAAGGTCTGGGAATTAGTAAAAGTTAAAAGAAAGTAATGCGAAAATAACCAAATCAAAACTAATCAAGCAGAAGTTACGGCAGCAGCAGGTGGTCCCCATCCCCATTTTGGTCTCCGTCTCTGTTTGAATCCTGGCCACAGTGAAAATGGTTTTAAATTGCCGCCTGATTGTCTTTCAAGTTGGCTTCCACTTGTGGAGTTAAATTTAATCAAGCGTAAAGATTTTTGCACGTATTTCTATTTCTATCATATTCAATGGCCGCACCAATTTCTGGCTTTTGGTCACATGTGTCGTTTGGCTTCCACTTCCTGTGTGGCAAGAACTTCACGTGCGTGTGGGACCAACAGTTGGCAAAGACTGTGACCTTTTTTTTTTTTTTTTTTTTGTTGGCCAAATTGGCGGTGAACTGAGGGAAGGCAGTGGCTTCATTAAGCTTTTTTTGTTGCCAAACTCCAGCTGTGACGGATGGAAGTTCAGCATGAATGACGAATGCAACTGCAGGAGGAGGGAGGTAAAGAGTACATGAAATCATCATGTTGAAGGTGTTAAAGCCGTGGATATGGCAAAATAGTTGATTTGTCTTTGAACAGAATTATTTACACTTTTGAGGAATTTTGAATTTTGAAGAGTTAGAAAAAATAATAATAAATAATAATAAATAAAATTCACTCTAAAAAAATATGTAAAATAAATATTTCAATTTATTTTTCACAAACATTTCTTTAATATCATTGCGTCACAAAACTGTTGTTGGTCTTGCTTTGATTCTCTGCCTCCACTTTTTCGTGCAATTTGATTGCAAAACCACACACGCACGCCCCTCTGGACACAATATGTTGCAATTTCTGTTAATTTTGTTATTGAGACACGTTCGCACGAATTTGTGGCGACAGCTGTTGAAAGAAGAATTGCATTGCAAGTGGGGGGGTGTGGGAGGGCTGGAGGGTGGTAAGGACTTTAGACTCAGACCTGAGGTTTAACCCAAGTCAAGCTGATTGATGGCAGACTGTATGCTTTATTGGCAAAAAGAAGCCACAGCAAACGCTTGCGGTAAGCATAAAATTTTATATGCCAATGCCTTTATTTTTTTTCACCCGATTCTTGCTTAAAGAAAATGCCACAACAAAGCACATGCCAGTGGCAAACTGGCAGCTAACTTAAGCAAAGCAATTTGTGTGCATTTGAGATTTATATATTATATATACATACATATATTTTTTTTGTACTGCCACACTGCGTATGCGTAATTTAGTTTCATTTGCCGATTAAAAATCCTGGTGACTGGCAAAATATTTGCTTTCAGTTTTTTTTCTATTGTTGATTTTAAATCAACATTATGCAATTAATGTGCAAAAATCAACATAATCAAATTATCATATTGTTGGTAAAAAAAAAAATCATACCACATACTAACCCACTGTTATAATCACTGCGGTTTACACACACCCACTCACGCACATTCACATATTTAGTCTTTTAGAGCGTGCAATTTTCCATTAAATTGAATTAAAGATATTTACACAAGAATATAAAAAAAACCGTGAAAAAACAAAATTTAATTTATTGCAGTTAACTTGTTAAAATGTTAACTTTTAATCAAATCAAAACCAGCCAACAAAAAAAAAAAAAATGATACAAATATCTGACCAGAAAATGTTATAAATATTGAATAATATTTCTTTAGAACACAAAAAAAGTGAGTAAATAAATAAATATTAAACAAAAAAAAAATAGTATACAAATATAATTAGTTGACAAGCAAACGATGAAATTTCATTTGATGGGCAAAAGGGACTAAAATTAAATTAATTGCAAATCCAGATGAAGTATGAAAGTGAGCAAATAAGATGAGGAAATATGATAAATATAAATTCAATTTTTTAAACTCTGTACCGAAGGTACAAAAAGTATATTGAGTTTGTGCAAATGTTACATACATACAGGCAGAAGGAAGCATCTCCGACCCTATAAACTAATATATATTCTTGATCAGCATCAACAGCCGAGTCTATATAGCCATGTCCGTCTGTCCGTCCGTCCGCTGAGATCTCAGAGATGGTTAGGTCTAGAGGGTTGAAGTGTATGGAACATATAATTCTTATACTTCCAGGCAGATCAAGTTTAGTTTTAATTTGAAAAAAACTTCAAAACTCCCACAATTTTAGAGATAGATAGTTCGAACCTCTTAAACATATATTTTACCCATCATTATTTATCGAGCCACCATACATTGTTTTCCGATCAAATGAACGATAGTAGAGTTGCCACAATTTTAAAAAAACCTCAAGACTCCCACAATTTTAAGGATAGATTTATCGAACCTTCAAAAGATATATTCTACACAGCATTACTTATCGAGCCCCCAAAAAGCGATTTCCGATCAGATGAACGATGAAAGAGTTGCCACCCCCACAATTTTAAAGATAGACTTATATTCTTCTCATCAAAACTTATCAAACCCCCATAATCGTTTTCCGATCAGATGAACAATAGCAGAGTTGCCACCCACAATTTAAAAAAGTCATATCTCTATAATTTTAAAGATAGATTACTGAAACCAGGGAATAGTACCGGAACCGCAAAAATATATATATATTTATATAATATATTACATTTTTTTTGAACGAACCGACAGACCGTTAACCGTTATATAGACCGAAAAAAATAAATACGAAAAAACGGATGTTGGTTTCAACCACAACTGGTAAAATTGCAATACATACACTGAGAAAAAGTCTTACATTTCAGAAATTCGCCTTACAGAATAATCAGAATCATATCCTCTTTTAAAGGTATATAATTAGAAAAAAATGTCTATAAATAAGTTGTTAAAACTTTTCTTTGCTAAATATAAGTCCTCTAATTAAATGTAAAGGATTTCTAAGTCTTCGCCAGAAAAATATCCGTGCTTAAAAATAGAAATGCTAGAAAAATTATAATATCAATTTTAGAAATAATGTTTCAGGATTTTATTTAAATTTGGCTCTACAAAAAAATCTGGTTTAATATTTCCGGAAAATGTATTATCAGGTAAAGCTAAAGCAGATTTTATGTTACCAACTATTTTTGTGCTTTTTAGAGCTGATATACCTGATATTTGAGTATTTTACCAGCCTTTTATGAGTTATTTTGGACCGTAGTCTTATAGTAGGGTTCAAATCTATCCAAATCAATAAGGATCTCTATTTTTGGCGAAAATACGGCAGATTTTAGGGCGACACAAGAATAGAGAATTCCCCTAATTCTTGGTTTTGGGGATACCACTGAAAGCCTGGCAAAAGCAGTTTCGAAATTGTTCGCCCAAAAATAAAAATGTTAGAAATCGGTAAAAAAAAAAAAAAATTTATGTAAATCAAATTTGTATGTAATTAATAAAATATACTGGTACCGGTATGTACCGGTCTACCGAAATAAAAATCTGCGTACCGTATCGAAACCGAAAACCGAAATAAACTGAAAACCGAAATAGAACCTTTAACCGAAATTCACTTTTTGGTACGTACCGGAACCGGTACCGGAACCTATATTCGTTTCGGGATTAATCCCTGGTTCAAACCCTTTAGGCATACATTTTAATCGTCATTTCAAATCGATCCACCATACACCATATACAAGCATCTCCGACCCCATAAATTATATATATTCTTGAACAGCATGACGAGCTAAGTCGATATAGCCATGTCCGTCTGTCTGTCTGTTTCTATACTATATTCTCCCTCAGTTTTAAAGCTCTCTTGACAAAACTCTGCAAAAAGTCTTTAAATACACATAGGCTGCATATATGTCGGAATCGGCCGGATCGGATGACTACATCATAGAGCTGCCATAGGAACGATCGGTCAAAAAACTAGTTCTAGTGAGAAAAACTTTTCTGTTTTCTATCGTAGCGTCACCAATCGTAGAATTTATTAGTTTTATATGCTTCCACACAATTCTGGAAAAATGTATCTAAATCGGATGACTATAGCATATAGCTGCCATATAAACGGTCGGTCCAAAATCTAGTTTTAGTGGGGAAAACTTTTTTGTTTTCCATCGTAGCGTCACCAATCGTATTAGTTTTATATGCTTCCACATAGTTCTGGAAAAAATGATCAAAATCGGATGACTATAGCATATAGCTGCCATAGGAACAATCGGTCTAAAAACTAATTCTAGCGAGAAAAATTTGTTTGTTATCAATGGTAGCGTCTTTCAAATACTGCAAGGGTATTGTCAAAACAGTTACATAGTTACTACGCTAAATTCTTTTGATATCATTTAAAAGTAAAGAATTAGAATTATTTGTGTAACATTTAGTTTTAATGAAACAAATTCTGTTCTCAGGACGAAATGGAATTCAAATTTAAATTCCCGCCTAATTAAAAAAATAAATGCAAAATAGAATTGTCTTGTCTTCCAACCGAAATGCCAAATTAGACCGCAACTCAAACTAAGCAGCGAACCGAAGTGATGAAATGAATTTGACAAATTTGCGAAAGTCTCAGCTAAATCAAATTAACCAAGAATGTGATTTCCTTTTTTTCGTCAGTCGAAAAAATTCTTGTCTAGAAATGTCCAAGGTTTCTGCTGCTGTCAACCGCATTCCTGAGGTTTCTCTTCGGTTCCTGGGCAAATGGCCCAAAATTAATAATATACAAATATGCAAACAGTGCTGCTGAAAAGTTAACCAACAGTTGATTAGTCTGCCGATGCCAAATGTTTCGAATTTTTTACATACAATGCAAATTGATTCAATTATTGGCATTTAATTAAATGCAAATAGACGACACCTGGGCGAGGGCCCCCATCCCATCTCCCCGCCAAAAGAACTTCATTAAAATGCCAACCGTTGAAGAGAGTCCAGGCTGAAAACCAAAACCAAATGCCTCTTCTTCATTTTACATTTTGTAAATTTAAATGCCAGTTGACAAAGCCTAAAAACCCAGACCAACTCCGGGCCGCATTACCCTACCCCTAATCTCTCTTCTCCCTGCAGTATCCACTTCAAAATGCCATGTAATTGTTGTCGGCCTGAAGCAGCCCTGCAGTTATTTGCATTCAAATCGCAATTTTTGTCTCATTAGAAAGCGGAGGGGAGACAACGTTGTCACATTTTTGGCCCTGCCTGGCCAGACATGGCCGAGGACAACGGCGACGACGACGCTTAAGTGTCCCCAAGTTGTGCCGGCCACAGAGCTAAATGAATGCCAACAAGTCGGGCTGGAAAGCCAGTCGTTATCACCCTGGGGGGCTTTAGTTTAATTTCACTCCAATTTTCATTGTACAATTTTCACATTTTTCGATATGTTTGCGCAAGGGGGGGGGGGGTGGAGGAGGGGGGGGGGGGTCGGCTGCTTTGTAGACTGATATTGCCTTTTAAGTAAATCAATATCAAATGCTTTGGATTTAAGTTTACCAAGCACAAAAGAAAATATCTTACAAACTTGTTTTGCTTAAAGAAAGCCGAAAATTTAATGCTCTCTTTAAATAAGGCAGCAGCTGCTCAGCAGCATGCGTAGTTTACTACAGCTTTAGGTTAATAAAAAAGTAAAACAATGTAGTATATACTATCGGCAGTTGCCTGACTCGACGCGATATACCACACCGTTTTCTACAATGATGCAGATGAATATATTCCGTCCCCCCAATCATTATATATTATGTTCTCCTGTCTATATTATGTGGCCTCCTTCAGATTTTAGATAAGATTGGAACTATTCATTCGGTCGAACAATTCTTTTGATTCCAGGGCCCATTCCAGGGTCTATTACGCTACCGTTTTCTAAGAGATTTATTAATGATTTTTGACTTTAAGGAACCATGGTTATATTTGTTAATATTGTTTAGAGCGGTTTCCAAATTATACCTTGTTTCAGGTCAAATTTTTATATAATATTGAATGTATGTTGGTGCAATAAAAGCCCGTGAATGTCACTATCGTATAAAAGTTATCTGTTATCGTATAAAGTTTTCATCAAAGGATCTGCGCTACTTGAACTCATTATTAAAGCGATTTACAGTGATTTAGTGTGGTGTTTAATTTTAATGGTGTTATGCCCGAAAATGTGAGACCTTATTGTGGAAATCAATCAAATCTCAACTTTATTAATTTAATTTTTAGTACATCATTTTATTGCCTTTTTATCGCTCTTCGAGATATTGTCGTTCCAAAGTGATTTCCCATCCAATATCATGCCGGAGCATTTGGCTCTATGACTAAATTCTAGATTGTTTTAACTTAGTCTAGGGTATTGCTTCAATTCGTACTGTGAATTCCCGACATTTTTTACTGTGAACCGAACTATATTATAGTCTAGATTTTGCAAATTTTTCTTTCAATAGTTCTCAACACTAATAAGGACGGTACCAAAAAGAAACTGCACGCATACTTTTGCTTATAACTTAAAGATTTCTACTTTGATTTGAACAATTTAGTTTTGTATTTAAGATAATGATATTTACTTTAAATATTGCCCAAACTTATTGAAAAAAAGCATTCCCTAATTTAAGGAAATTTTTTTCCCTTTCATTTAAATTTGGAATTTTTTGATTTTCTACTTTCACTGTTATATTTGGTCACTTATGTTTTCAGCAACTCCACTATCCTTTCTTAAATGCCCAATATCGATCTATTGGTTGAAGCTGTGGAGCATTTTGTGTCTTCTCCTTTTGAGCAAAAAAATTTAGTTTTTTTGCATTAAGCAAAATTCGAGATCAACGGGCATATTTTGCGGTATTCAGATCTGTTCAAAATATTGTTGTCATATTGTTTTAACGATAAAATGTTAAAATGTGTTTTTTAAACACCTTCTTCATGTTAATAACGGCGCCTACAAAGTCCTGTTTAAAAATAACAGGAAAACTTCTGATTCAATTTTTGATCTTGAATTGGTCAACAAAACCACCTTTTTGCTTTGTAAAAAATTAAGTAGCGGGTAATTTGTTTAAGTCCACATTTTCACAAGTTTCGTCGTCCATTACAATGCAGATTTAAAAGGTTTAAAAAAAAAAGACAGACTTTCGTGCGTGTGTATCCGTGAACCGTGCATGTTAAAGATTAACATTGTGAATATAAGTCATCCAGTATTCACGAAATGTTGTTTCTATTATATTTAATACATAACATTATTCATAAAACTCATTTGCTTTTGATTAGCAAAAGCTGCTCGCAGCTGCTCCATACAAAAGTCTGGCCTTGAAACCCATGATAGAATTTAGGCCGCTCCACGCAATATTTCGGCGATGGTTAATCGAGCGTGATCATTCGTGAGCCCTCCTTTAATCGTGCATGAATCGTGAGTGACGCAAGACGGTCAAAAAGTTGTGGGCGTGAATCGTGCGTCAATAGATTTTTTTCGTGAATCGTGCGTTACGTGAGGGAAAAATCACTCACGCGCGAACTCAATATTACCCAATTTCTATATCTTGTTGTTTGGATTTTTAAAGTCTTTGAGTAATGCTGTTGATTCAATCTTTGAATCATAGAGACAGTCGATTCGGTTTTTTGTTCAAATATCGGAAAAACATTGTTTTGTTTCTGTTGTTAAAGGGTTAGGCTGAGTTCACACTGTTCAACGCATGAGACATGATTATCTAGTAGACCCTTATGTTGTCTTGTTTTCATTGAGAATAATTTGTTATTTGACAATTATATCAATACAACATGAAGGCTAACTAGATTGTCATGTCTCATGAACCAGTGACTTATATTTTTTTTTTTTCAAGATTCTGATTCTTAGGAACTTTCTTCTACCGATTTTTTTGAAAATATTTGAAGAACAGGTAAAATGCGTAAAATGAAGAGAATCGTTTTCTAACGGTACTTCGTATGTCATGAAGCGATGGTCGCACTGCGAGAAATGTGCGATTAAAAGGGTGCAGTTTCTTTTTGGTACAGTCCTTAATTATAATTATTATAGCATCAATGCCTTGCAACCAATATTACCATGGGATGTTAAAAAATATTTCAATTACTGTTATAGGAATAAAAACAACATACATATATTTTTCGATCATACCGAATTGCCCATTTTGAATTTGGGGTTTTTTTTTTAAAGAATATAAAATGGTTTTTGCGGCAATACAATTGTGCAGATGGACATAAAGTTTATCCAATAATATTTTAATAATATTTAATATGTATATAGAAAGTGTGGGGACATCTTAGGTCTTTCATTTGACGGAAAGAAAATGTAAATCAGATTATTGGTTCAGATATTTTGACAGCTAATGTAAGCCTATCTTTTTAAAAATACCAAAAAGTGTACTAAAATAAATACACTAAAAAAGTTGGGATATGTAAAATGGGCATTTTGTGGTGTCGACTTAAATTTGCGGTCATTTCTAAGATCTAAAATTTCTTTTATTTTTTTTCTCTTTCTCTCTTTATTTTTTTTTTTTTCTCTTTTTCTTCCTTAAAAAAAATCAAGCCTGAATTTAAGAATTTAAGCCGAGGAAATTCGAGTATTTACGATCTTAAAAGCTGAATTTCCACATCTGAGAACAATATTCTCAGAGTAATAAGAGTGAAAATTTCATTAAATAAACTTCGTTGTGTAAATGCGGACCTACTTTCTACTTTCACGCAAACATTTGCTTTTTCGTTTTTTAATAAATTAAATTAATTTATTGCTGATTTCCCGGAACCATTTTTAAAACGAGTTCATAGTTCGTTCATCGACTTAGAACGAATGGTGGGCATATTTTTAAAAGTAAGAAATTTGTATTGCCTTTTAGAACGCCATTTTCAACTGAGTGTAGTCCCATTCTTTGACAATTTTAACACTCTTGCTTTTTATTTGTTTCTTATTTCTTTGTTCTAAACTTTATTTGTTTGCACTGACCTACTTTATATATGTACTTTGTACATAAGTATAATGTTTTGATAACTTTTCAAATTCATATGCCCTTTGGCAATCTCATACTCTATCCTGGCCTTCGATTGTGTTGGCAAAATTTTGCGATGATGAATGAAAATGTTCGCTTTCTGTTTATATATACATTCTCTCTTTTTTTTTTTTGTGTATATTTTATGTGCGCGTTTTTAATTTTCCAAAGTGAAAAGCAAATTTGTCACATTTTCTCGTCACATTATTGGATTGAGTCGCATTTGATGAAGCCTGCGTGGCGGGATCAAGTCGTTGCGGGGTTAATGTTAATGCTAATAAATTATACGACAGCCTTCAAATTGAAATCCGCGACGACAACTCAAACGAATTTAATTGAAAAACTGTTTTTGCTATCGCGTTTTGCATATAAATCAGTCATTCAGTTAGGGGGAGTGTATGTAAAGTGGGTAGCGCGGCAGCCTCAGGTGAGGGGGTAGGGGATGTCCATGGCATAGTCGAGCGTTAGGCGAATGCACGTAGTGCATTTGGGCAAACAAACGCGAACCGCTCGGGTCACTGCATATTGAGAGCAAATGGGGGAGGGGTGGAGGCCACGCCCAATACCTCCATGTAAAGTTTCTGAGCTCTTTCAATTAGCAATTTGTCAGCGGGAATTTAGCATAGAGTTCACAAAAAAATATATATATGCACGGGGTACTGTATGAAAAGCCGTTGTAATTCAATTATGCAGAAAAAAAAAATCCAAAAACATTTCCATAAACAAAATGTCCCTTGCTCTGTGTGCGCAGAGATTTCATTTTAGAAAAATCCACACAAAGCTAAATTTTTTTTAATTTAGTGCGGATTTTAGAGAGAGTCAAAAATAGTTTTATCAATTTCTGTTATAAACTGCGAAAATTGAGTAGCTGACAACCAAATGTAAATGTCGTGGTATTTTGTTAGATAAATAACTCATATGTTTGTGCTTAACACAGCTTCAACAGTTTTAATTAGAAGCTAACAGAACAAATTAGCAAACTAAACACAACAAACAACCAATTAACAAAATATTTCAGCGTGTTTTCCGACCTCAAAACTCATGTATGGAAAAGCCCTTGACACAATTAAGAGTTGGTTAGTCTTTCAGAATTCCGAACAAAATCATAGATTTAATAAGATATCCTAATACCGACTACAACTATCGTGATTGATGTACAGGACAAAACAGTGCCATTATTCCTAAACCAATTCTTGGGGTACATTTATACCCCAAAAATCTTTTAACGCAGAATAAATAAAAATCAATTAACGTTTACGAAATAATTCTATAAATATATAGCTTACGTAAATGTTCGCTAAATATCCTTGGGGTACAATTTTACCCCAGTATGAGAAGTTAGTACAGAATGGTGGGCAATGCCAGCGGTTACTAAAAAATGTAGAACCGAAGCTCTTGCTGCTAATCGAAATGCTGTCAGCAAAACTAATTTTTCATAAAAATTATGACGTTCCCAATTCTATTTTACTTAATAACCTTAAATAATCGAGGAGATTTTGACTTGCCCGACGAGTGTAAATGAATGATTGGCAAAGACCTTGAATGCATTTTTCGGGTCTTGAATTCTTTATGGAGTGGGATATATTTATGAAATATGTTTTGTATGCAGTCAAATTACACAAAATACAACAATGTTATAAACACCTTCAAAATCTTTTCGAATTTGATTGATTCCCATATAAATTTCCTGGGTTAAAAATGTACCCTAAAGACGGTGCACGTTAGTTTTGTCCTTAGACGGATTTTTTGCGAATGTGGTCAACATTTTGGTTTAAGACAGGCATGTTCTTATCCTATTTCTTCGTATAGTTTTATACAGTGTCCCTCGATTTCTTTTTCTTCTGTTCTGAATGGCTAACTTTCGCTGAAGTCGAATCTTTTTCCTGGTCCGGATAATGTGCTTTCGTGCATCTTAAAGCAATGTGCATACTCCCTCGCTTATCCTATCCACATTTGGTTTTCCCAGTCACTTGAACAGCGCCATGGAAAGAATCTTTCATAATTCCCATGCATAAAAAGGGAACACGCTCTGACGTCTCCAACTTAACTTACGTCTGACGTCTCCTTAACTCTTTGAACAAATAATAACATCTCACTTGCTACACTCTTGTTTTCCAATTATCTCATCTTATCAGTAAGATTTTGTTAAAAAACAGATCCATCTTTACAAACCTACTTGAATTAACCACTACGGTTATCTAAGGATTTAGTAATGGTAAACAAACTCATGTTATTTTCACGGATTTTAGTAAAGCTTTCGACTGCGTTTCTCACTCTCTATTGGTTATAAAATTGCGTCTGTTGGGATTTCCATTAGTTCTTCTTAAAGGGATCTCGTCTTATCTACGTCTTATCTACAATAGTTGCACTTCCTCTCCGGTCTATGTGACTTCTGGTGTTCCTCAGGGCAGCCATCTTGGTCCTCTTTTCTTCCTGCTATTTATTAATGACAAGCCTAATGTGATTAAGCATTCTCGCGCACTCTTGTACGCAGATGATTTAAATATATTTCTAAGCCACAACTCGCCTTACGAATCTGCCTTGCTTCAAGTTGATTTAAATTCATTATTTATATGGTGTTCCAACAACTTGTTGCATTTAAACAACGATGTAAGTCGATGACGTTTTATCGTAGAACGCCCCTTCCGACTAACTATTTTTTAAATTCTTATCAGCTGGAACAAGTTGAATCTTTTATCGATTTAGGTATTGCCCTCGACCATAAATTATCTTTTGGCGCTCACATTAAACTCACTGTGAATAAAGCCATGGGTACGCTAGGTTTAAGGAGTTTAATAATCCTTACACGACCAAGCTCTAATACACATCTCTCGTGAGGCCGATATTAGAGTTCGGATCCTGTATCTGGAATACCCAATCGGATATTCTTTGAAAATGGATCAATTCAGTCTAGAAGCAGTTTCTCTTTTTAGCTCTGCGTAACCTTGGCTGGGACCCACTTTTGAAACTCCCGCCGTATAAATCTAGACTAAAACTTATAGACTTACCTACACTTGAACATAGACACACTATGTTGGGTATTTTGTTCATGCAAAAGCTTATAAAGGGTAATATTGATGCAGAGAACCTACTTAGTAGTGTGAACTTTTTTTGTCCCAGCAAGACATACAAGGAATTTTACACCCTTCCCATTGCGTCTTCATCATATGCCTCGAACTGTCCATTTCGTATGCTCTTCAGGGATTACAATAAGTTCTATCCTCTTCTCAGTGGAAACATCTCAGACGAGTGTTTTAGATCCCTTATCCTACACAATCCTGCTCTTGCATAGCTACCCTTCTCTATATCAACACTACATTTAAGGAACTCTTTCGATCAAATATGTTGCGAGCTGGTTATTAAGACTAACTGAAGTACCTACACCGGATCGGAAGAAGTTTCTTTTTTTCTTCTGTTTTCGCTTTTATCTTAATGTTTTATATATCCTACTCTCTCTGTTTTTCATTTATATATCATGTAAATGTTATATTATATGGTAGTTAGACACTTCAAAAATCAATTTAGTCATGGGATGTAAACTTGACCATATTAATAAATCAAAAATATTTTGTTTATCAAGGATCAAGTCGATTTGCTGAATGCAAGTAGAAAATATTCATCACGTATTTGTGATTTTTAACTATTCTTTAGTTGTAAGACAGTTTGGTTTAAGCTTGCGCGTATTTTTTTAATTTTTCTTCGCAAGTTTTCCCATTTGATTCCCTTAATTTGCTACCCATCTCTCTGCGCATTTTGGTCGCTGTATAAACATTCTCACGGTCAATGGTTTTTAATTAGCAATTTGGCTGCAGGAAATGGTGCAAGCAAAAAGTGCATTTGAATAGCAAGTGCACACTTTTAGGCGCATAATCAAATAATTTATATTGCTTCATTTCGTGGCCCATTTTCTTTTTAAGGTGCTAAAATTCAATTTGATATTGGCAATTTATGATGCACATTCAATTTGATTGCCTGCCAACTGAACTTTTTTGGTTAACTCAATTGGCAGAGAACTGCAGTGCAGGGGACCTAATTATGCCATAACAATTCCTGCGGGTGAAATGCTGGCACTGGGTTAAATAAATTGGTTGGATTAGCCTGTTAGATGTGAGTGTGTATGAGTTGTAGCTTACGTGCTTAACCCTGGATGGGCAGTCCTTTTTTGTGATTAGCTAACTTATCATAATGAATATAAATGAGCAGATTGCTTGTATCTTAATGTTTATAATGTTTTTTTTTTATTTCTGTTATAAGAGAGTTTAGAATAAATTTTGAATCAGTTAAGAACTGGAACTGAATTGGATCTAAAGCTAAATCCATGTTTTTGAAATAATCCAATAATTTCAGGAATGGAAAATCCGTACTAAAGGCAATCCTGGGTACTTGGTTTGAAAAAATTGTGTCTTCCTGAAGCTGTTCATCTCTTCTAGCTCTTAGATTGGAAAGAACAAACTTTAGTATGGTGAATTCTTGTAAAACTGTTACCTGAAACAGCGTTTAAGACCATTCCAAAGTTGGAAAACATTGGTCGATGTATGTATGAGCTCTTGGACATTTTTCGAATAAATCTTGAAACTCATTGGCTGATTTTTAATTTGTAATAATTTTTTTTGTTTTCTATTGCTCTCATAATCCTTCATTCTAAATACTTTTATTAAAAATTTGGTTGGTTGGAAAAATTTCTTCATATTATAAACCGAACCGGTCCGGATAAGTGGTCCGGTACGGGTTCGAGGTCAAAAATATAAATGGTTCGATTTATAATCCAGTTCGGGCACATCGATAATCACGAACCGAACCGGTTTTCTGGGGTTCGGTTCCGAACCAGTTTGTACCCTTGTTACTATGTCTTAGTTATGGCTCCAAAAGACTTTTTCTCCGTATGAAAACGCACGTGACTTTGGCAACCGGTGACTATGAATTGGCCTGCCCTTGTCATGATGCAATAACCAGCCGGAGCAGCCCCGCCACGTTGTCAACTGAAAGCATGAGTCGCAGCGAAAGGGGCTGCACACAAATTTTGTATGTATGTGTGCGTGGTTCGCATTATATTCCAGTTCAAGGGACTCAAAAAACCTGAACCTAACAGTTTGAACCAGGTTCGGTGCTAAACCGATTTGCAGCCTTGTTAAGAATGTTAAAAGGGTTAAGCGTTATTCCATTTAAATAAGTTTATGTGGTGTACATTCCCACAAGTCTTTTGTTTTCAAGTATTAAAAGTGGAATTAGTTTATTTCTTTCTTTATTTTCATATGCAAAATTATGGCACATTAGCTGCATGATGTATTTATAACTTTTAGTTGAGTGCTGGCAAAGGAAAAGTGCCGCAGGGCTTAAGCATAATACATATGCAACACACACACACAAACACACAAAGAGCTATACTCGTTACACCTAGGACTAGTCAAACAATATAGCGACGGAAGTAGCAAATAAAATTCAAATTTGTGCCAAAGTGTTTCGTGGCAGTGGAAATTTCCATGCAATACTCCAAACGCTAATGTGCACCATGAATGTCTATACATAGACAAGTATGTGTGAGGCTTTATGGGCCTGAGAGCGTGTGTGTGTGTGTGTTAGCTGGGTTGGTAGTAATAAATTTCCCTCGCTGTGCTATATTCGCCTATCATTTTGACTTTATTCCTGCTGTTGCGCGCACAATACGGGAATGCAATATGCATTATTATGCTAATTATCTTTTTGATATTTCAATTGCAATTGCAATTGTCTGCTGAGAATTGCCGACGTTGATTAACTTTGAAAATACACCAAGTTAATAAGCATGGAGATTGCCGAGTGGCTGTCAAACTGTAAATGGTTTAATGTTATTGTCAAATTGTATACACTCAATAACAAAATGGAAAATATCCCAAAAAAAATTTAAACTTAAATTCATTTGCAAATACACCCAAGTCGAATAGCTCTTTAACTGCATCTGTTTATTTATGCATGTCAGACGGTCAACAGACCAAATTCTCAAAGGAAAGTTTAACAAGAATTTAATCAAAACACAAACAAAGATTGGAAATTAAAAATTCACCAGGTCAATAAGGAATTGCTTAAAAAGTGAGTTTAAAGATGATCGGATGAAAAAAAGGGGTTTCCATGGAGTTTAGTTTCCACTTTTAGCACATATAAAAATTACTGTCCAAGCTGCTCCTTCCTATCTATAAACATTTATATATTTTAGAACAAACTCTTTTATATATAGAGAAGATAAATTGAAACGTTGGTTGGCGGGGACTAAGATTTTATTATATACAGGGTTCTTGTGAAAGTTTTATTTATTTTACAAAAATAAAAGTCAATAAGCATGAAGTAAGCTTTGTGATCCTCAAACTGTCTCCACGTATTTGTGCATATTAAACTGTGTGCAGATCAAACATAACATTAAAAATATCTCACTTAATGAATCTAATATCAGTTTTGATTCTTAATTGTTAGGCTGGGTTCACACTGTTCGACGCATGAGACATGACAATCTAGTAGGCCTTATGTTGTCTTGATTTCATTGTGAATAGCTTTTCCTTTGACATTCAAAACAATACGTCGAACGATGTGAACACACCCTTAGTTTATGTACCCGCCTACTAGAATGACTGAACAAACAGCGAAATCCGGAAATGAAATTGTATTTCTGTTTTGGTTATATTTTTTTTGGATCGGTTGCGTATCGGTAACTTGATTCATATTTTGGTGTAGCCGCATATGCCGGAAAAATTAAAAAATGTTTTCGAATTTCGTATCGATTAATCGATATATCGACCGCTTTATTTGATGATATGATATTTCTTGTGGCGATATAATCGATCATCCATATTATTTTTGTACAATATATCAGAATATAATTTGATAGTTTTACTTTGACAATCGTTTCTGATTCTAAATGGTTCTGTCTGGTTTCACCGAATCGAAGCTACATACAATGATTGCTTAAGGAATGATCAACCTTAACATGTTAAGGTTGGTCGGTCCACTACTTGGAAAAGACCTGTTGATGAATTTACTTCATCTAGTAAAGGGGGCTTAAAAAAAGAAATTTTTTGTAAATTTTTATTATAAAACTACTTTCTTAATTGTTTCAAAATTTTATGAGTATATTTATACGTATTTTATAAACATACAGCGAAATTTATTTGATATTTTTAAGTTTTTCCTGAATGATCTAAAAATGTTCGTTAAACTGAGATATATATCAAATTGAAAAATGAAAAAAGTTTATTTGGTCGTTTTTAAATAATTTTTATCGTAAAAATGATTTGTATGGGGAAAAGAAATATGAAAATTTGGTGTATCGTGAAATTCAATTTGACGACAGAAAAAACTTCCTAGCTGCGAGCGGCTCTTAAAATTATTTAAAAAAATAGATTTGAAATTTTAATGTTATTTTTAAAAGCTGAAAAAGAAATTTTTGGAAATTTAAAATCAATTAAAAAAATTTCAATTTATAAAACTGATTTTTAAAAATATGTTTATAAATTGATCAATAATTTGCGAATTGAAGCAACAATCAGTGAAAAAATCCGCTTTGAGGCTTAAATTTTGAAATATTACCTAATTTAAGCAAAATCAGACATCTATATCTTTTCTTTGTATAAAAAAAATTTTTAGCAAAAAGCAGAGCTGAGGAAATTCTACCCTAAAAAAGTTGGAAAACTCCCGAAAAATCGTTGTTTTTCATCCGATTGACTTTAAATTCGGTTTGTTAGTGAAGTAAGCAAAATAATTGAACACGTGTTCTTCCCGAATTCGAAAAATGGACGGAAAAATCTTTATGGAAAATACCGTATGTCATGCGATTAAATTCAAACACGTTTTGTAAGCATAAATTTTACTGTTACAACAGTTTTCGGTTCGTTTTCGGATTAGCTTCAAAGAAGACTTTGACGCCGGAAGAGTCCACATGTACGAAAAAACTGAGTGGTTATATTTATTATTGTACCTTTTATTCTTGTGCGAAGTTTCCGAAGAAGTTTACGTGTACTCATCCAATCTTATTTGCAGCTTTACTAACAAACATGTAATGATATAGGAGATATAACATTTAAGCTAGAGCTGGTCACAGGCCAGGCTTGACTGGGGTTTTCTGGGATTTTAGGTTCCGGTCGATATAGGGAGGGGTTGGTCTTTGGGCTTCGTCCTTTTCGGTTTAGGTACTCTCCCGCGCGAAACCACACCCGATATGGATTTCAGAGACCGGAAAGGGCGAATGAAGCCCGGCTCGGTCCGCGACCACCTTTAATTTGAACATACGCTATAAAACCATGTGAAGCATCAGTGGGTATTAAATTTGAGTTTAGGAGCAGTCCAAAAACAGCAGAAAAAAAACAACCGTTATAAGCGAGGCTCGAGTTAAGCAGCCGTCTGTCTTGTTTTGTTCTTGCTTCCGTCTGCTTGTTGCGATTTGGCGCCACATTTGCGTTCATTTTGTTTTTCTTTTCGAAGCGTCGCAATTGGATGTGCGACTGAAAGGCGTCCAAATAAATTAAAGAAATAACGAATTGGGCCAAAAGAGCTAAGGGCAGCCCATCGCTGATGCAAGTCCATTTGCAGAATTCTGCGAAATTTCTTGAAAACAAATTCGTCAAAAATAACCCAAACTCAAGCGAAACAATTCTTCTGTTCAGAAAGGATCTTGTTGGCTTAAAGAATATCAGTTCTAAGGTTTTGGTTCTCAGTTTTAAGTGTTCCAGTTTGATGCTAGGTTCCTTTTAGTTTTAAACGATTTGTAAACAAAATTGGATTTAAAACTGTTAAATTTATACGCCTCGTCATGGCCCATCAATATAAAGGCTATTAAAATGGTATGTGCCACATTTTGTGGCTGGGAAGTGCGGTATTAATGCAAAAACGCAGCTGCTTATTAACAATAATTTCCCCAAATGTGTGGTTACGTTTAAGCCAACAAACGCCAAAAACGCGCAACAATAATAATGTCTGCCTGTGCCTTGTGTGTGTGTGTGTGTGTGTGTGAGAGTATCTACAATTATTAACTTGTATGTGTGTATGTGGCATTCCGAACATGGGTTCAATTCCCTCGAATGCGGAACAACAACAAATGTGGGAAACAATAACAATGCCAATGCGCGGGCGTTTGTATGTGTGTGTGTTTGGTGTGTGTTTGTATGAATAATGATAAATGTGTGGGTAAGGCTGGGATATCCTCCTGTTGTTGCTTTGGGCCACATTGTTGCTCCTTTTGGCCTTTTGTTGGGCAATTAAATTAAACTTAACACTGCCCATGGTCCAAAATGGTGCCAGAAAGAGGCAGATCTCTTTGTAGGTGTGTGTGTGTGTTCTTACACACACAACAGCTGCCTCATGTGGATGGTCATTCAGCAGTTACAGCAGCTAATTATGTATAGACTTGTTTAATGACGCTCTAGAGATTTCGTTGCAGGCAAAAAAAAAACAAAAAAAAATAAACAAAAGCAATTTCGCTTTAATTTAACTTATTAAACTGCCAAAACACTAGGGTTATCTTTCGTTATTATATGAGTTGGAGATTCGTATTTTAAGTAAATTTGATTCCAGATTCGATCATTAAGCAGTACGGGTTCGAAACTCCAAACTGAGCTTTCTTTCTTCACAAAAAAAAAACAAGTAAGAAAGTCTGTCAAGCCCGACTGTAATATACTCTGTACCTGTTTGTATATAACTGATAATTTTAAAGGGTGGGGTCACACAAGCTGTGCAAGTGCTGCCCATCACGATTACCCAGCGTAACTATTTGATTTGCTTATAACTCTTATATAGTTCATCTGATCTGAAAACAGTGTATGGTGGATCGATAAGTAATGACGATTAAAATATATGCCTCAAAGGTTCAAACAATCTGTCTTTAAAATTGTGGAAAATATGAGATTTTTTTCAAATTGTGGGGGTGGCAACTCTATTATCGTCCATCTGATCGGAAAACAATATATGGGGGTTCGATAAGTAATGATGAGTAGAATATATGTCTTAGGGGTTCGAACAACCTAACTCCAAAGTTATAGAAGATGTGAAGTTTTTTTTTTCAATTTGCGGGGAGGCATGTCTATATCTGTTGATGCTGATGAAGAATATATATACTTTATAGGGTCGGAGATGCTTCCTTCAGGCTGTTACATACATTTGCACAAACCCAATATACTCTTTGTACCTTCGGTACAGAGTATAAAAATTAAACGATTAACCAAACAGAAGAAAAGCTATTACGTAATTTTTTGGTAGCAGCATTCATTAGCCACCCTATATGGTAATTTCATTGTTTTAAAATTCTCAAAAATTCAATATAATGTTTCTGTAAGATTTCTGAAATCACAAAATATAAAATATATATAAAATATAAATAAGAATTCTTATAACTATTTTAAATTAGAAAGCTAAAATCTTTTCCTACTTTCAATAAAATTTATAGCACTGCAACAATTGACTGCCATTTTTGCTTAGATTTATTGAACTGCATTAAATTTCCATTAATGTTAAAACTAAACAAATACAACAAGTACATTAAATAAGTCTAAGGTATAAGGACTCAAAGTTGGCTTTTAACGAGTAACTGAAATCTATTTGTGGCCTGGTCAATGAAATGAACAAACACAGATGGAGAATGAACAAAATAGCTAACAAACAAAATTACACAATGGACAAAAGCCCAACCCGGCGGCATTTCTATGACAATTTGGTTGTAAAATATTGAAAGGGCTTAAAATGTTGTAAGTGGTTGTATCCATTTCCATGTATCCATTCATCTTCAAATATTATGAGTGTTTTTCAATACATTTTGCTGTTGTCCTTGTACATAAATATTTGCTTAATAAATTGTCGAGTAAATCTTTTGGCTCCACAATGTTGTGTTAATTGACACAAAAAAAAAAAAAGAAAACAGAAATCACTGCATAAAACTAATTTTCTTCTATTTTCATTTGCTTAAAAATGCATTTTAAATGCTTTCAACTTGAATTTTACTGCGTTGATAAATTGCTGCATATATATGAGTATGAATGCATTTTGGTCATTTAGACAAAAATTATGATTTTCCTGGACTTAAAAGACCAGCTTGTTATATATAAATAAATGCATAATAAATCAGGAGTTGGACATCATTTTGCTAGAGCTAAAAGTTTTGCTTTAAATTATATTAGAAGCCACACATACAGAGCAACAGTTTTTTTTTTAATTAAGAATACTGCAATAAAATTTCATTTCATTTTAAAGTTTAGAGCATAAAATAAATAAGAACAATTTAATTGAAACACAAAAAAAAATGTATATTCTTGGTGAGGCAAAAGCCTTTATCCAGATGACATTCAAATTTATGTCGGTAAAATACTTCATATGAATCAGGGAATAATACCGTAACCGGTACCGGAACCGTTAGCCGAAATAAACCGTTTCAAGCCACGGACCGGTAAGGAATTCTCTATTCTTATGTCGCCCAGACTAATTCGCTTTAGGGCCATTTCTCATAAAGCTGACAAATATTTTGTTATAATGGTAATAATCCGTATATAATCCGGTAATATCCGTTAAAAATAGAGATCTTTAGCGATTTGGATAGATTTTAACCCATACTATAAGACTACGTACCAATATAGCTCATAATACGCTGGTATATCAGCTCTTAAAAACACAAAAATAGATTAAAACATCAATTCTGCCTTAGCTTTTCCTGACATTCAATTTTTCGAAATATAAAAGCAGAATTTTGTTGGGGCGATATTAGATTAAAATCCAGAAACTTTAATTCTAAAATTTAAATTTTCATTTTTCAAACATTTCAATATTTAAGGTTGGATTCTTTTAAAGAATTCAAAATCCTTTACATCCTATACAGCTTTGCCGCTTTTTAGAAATTTTGTTCTATATCTTATATATCTTAAAAAGAGAATACGATTCTGTATATTCTTTAAGGGCGAATTTCTAAAATTTTAGACTCTTTTTCGACTCTATTTTACCAGCGTGGAAGCGTGGATATAAAAATTTTTGGATATCTTGAAATAATTTCATTTTTTTAATATTAAAAAAAAATATACTTGTACCAGTACGTACCGGTATACCGAAATAAACATCTGATTGCCGTATCGGAACCTAAAACCGAAATAAACTGAAAACCGTAATAGAACCTTTAACCGATATTCTCATTTCGGTACGTACCGAAACCGGTACCGGTACCGATATTCGTTTCGGGATTAATCCCTGATATGAATAGATACACTTTCCACAAGTCTAAAAGCTAAGTTCTTTTGAAAAGCTGTCTTATTCACATGAAGCAAGTGCCGAAATAAATTGTTATGTCATCTGGAATGAGGCCTTATATCAGAATACACATATACTAGATGAACTTGAAATTTGATGTGTAAGTTAGAAATAAGAAGTTCGACTTTTTATTGTTCGAAGACCGGATCCGAACAGAATTAAGCCGGCTTCTGCCTTACTGCCTTCACAGCCTTATTAAATAAATTCGAAGCGTTGGTTGGTAATATTCTTTTTTGGGTCCTTATTCCCTCGAGGTAATAAAGAATTACATATTTTACTGGTTCACAACCAGTTCGAACCAGTTTAAGTAAATCTTTAAAATGATTAATGCTATGAACTTCATATTTCGTATTTAGGTTGGTAATAAAGTGTTAGACATTTTACTGGATTAGGACCGGCTTTGAACCAGATTAAACCAGTTCCAAAGAGGTTCACAGCTTTAGTAATATGCAGTAAGATATTATACTGGTTCAAGACTGGTTTCGAACGAGTTTAAATAAGTGGTTCAGAGCCATATCTCAAAAATGATTAAAGCAATTAGCTTGAAATTTGAATCTGAAATTCGATGTGCATGTTAGTTATATAAAGTTGGACATATTACGCTGAAGCAGATTGGACCGGTTCGAAAGTGGTTAAAAGACTTATTTTCGGGGGTAACTGAGAAATCTCTAGAGATTTTGATAGCGGTTGGTTTGAAAATCTTCCAAAATAATCGTCGGTGCCACAGAACTTCAAGAGCTTTTAAATTCATATTGGAAAGTCGGTATATCAGTATGTGGTCTAAATGCCATAATAGGGTTTCGCCTTTCGGAAATAAAAACATTTTTTTTTTAGCTAAACAAATTTTTCCAATGATCGGTCCTATGGCAGCTATATGTTATAGTCATCTAGTTTTAATAAAACCTTCCAGGATTGTGTGGAACCATATGAAACTAATATATTTCAAGTTTGGTGACACTACGATGGAAAACAAAAAAGTTTTTGTCACTAAAACTAATTTTTGGACCGACCGTTTCTGTGGCAGCTATATGCTATAGTCATCTGATTTTGATAAATTTTTCCAGAATTATTATTAATAGATGGACATGGCTATATCAACTCAGCTGGTCATGCTGATCAAGAATATATATAATTTATGGGGTCGTATATGCTTCCTTCTATGCGTTACAAACATCGTGAAAATTTTTATATACCCTCTGCAAGGGTATGTCCATTGAAAATGATGTTGTACCCGTGAAGTTTCGTTTTGAACTTCCATTGATTACTTCGTGTTCCCACACTCGTCCCCATAGCAGAGCACGGCTCTACTTATGGCATTAAAAACATTTAATTTTCAGGCTATCGTTGCTTAAAAATGTATCCCATACGGAGTTTATGCTTCCTTTACCCTCGTTTACCTTGATAGCTACATTTTTTGTAGGTCATTGTGGGTGTTAATATGACTACAAGATACCTTAATTCCGAGACAATTTGCACAGCCTTCGTCCGAAAAAGATCATTTTCTGTTGAAGCCTGTCTTCCTCCTTTGCGAAAAACCTTAAAATAAAATAAAATTTGTTCCGTTCCAATAACAAGACCGGATGGTTCTTAAATGCGGATCGTCCTGTCTTAATAAAAGCGTTCCTACTAGAGGTGCGCACGAAGCGATTTTTTATTCATTATCTATCCCCTCTCGACTTTATTCTTATAGGATATAAACATGTCCATTTGGGAGCGATTTTTCCTTTGAGAGCAACTCTACTATAGCTCATCTACGATATAATAATTATTAAAAAAGGGTTCAAACAATATATTTTCATTTAATATATTTCAATGCGGGGGGAATCTGAGTTCATCGGATCGAAATATATACATATTGAGGATTAAGAATATGTCTAATTTGAAAGTCTATTTTAAAAATTTAATATAAAGTTTTTTTCATTGGGGGAATTTTCGTCTTCTCGATCATATTATTGATCATATATTATTAAAATTTTCTGAGGTTCAAATCTATTTTCATTTAAATATATTTTCAATTGGAATCACTTAGTTCATCGGATCGAATTTTATCGATTAATGAGATTTAATATTGTCAAGTTCGAAAATCTATTTTCAAAATTTAATAATTTTTTCATATTGCGGGGCGGGAGGGGGCGGAAAAATTTGAAACAAACTTGATCTGCTGCAGACAAAACAAGTCTACACTGAAAAAATGGTAGCTCTAGCTCTTATAGTCTCTGAGATCTAGGTGTTAACAGACGCACAGACTGACGCGGACGGACACGACACGATTACGCGAACGGCACGACAGACTAAGACTCTATAGCTGTAAATAGTCGGGCACGCTTCAAGGCACAGACACGTGCGTGCACGATTAAAAAGAGGTCACTAATGATCACACACAATTAACCACCCCTGAATTTTTTTCGTGGAGAGACCTTAATTCTATCATGGGTGTCATGGCCACACTGCGCTTTTTGTATGAAGCAGCTGCGAGCAGAGGATTCACTAGATCAAAAACAAATCAGTTTTGGATTAATAAAATATAATAGAAAAAAATTTTTTTCTGAATACTGAATGACTTATATTAACGAGGTACAACTTTAACACGCACGAATCACACAGGGATCACGGATGGACAGTAAAGCTAATAAATAGTTATCGAATTTGCGCTTAATTGGTTTTAGTTTGGGAACTAAGTTTAAATAAAGTTTGGTTTTTTTTTTAAATACTTAATAAAATGAAAACCTACAACGAATTCCAAATTCATGCCTAATGCTGCTCTGGCTCCACAACCCCAGACCACATATGTACTTACTAGTACATTAAGAGACCCCCTTGCTCGTCATTGGTTGTCGCTTGAATAATTTTCGAAGTTTTTGTTTCGCCAATACTTTGAGGGATTTATGCATAAGATGAAGAATCCATCAACATCTCATTGCCGTCGTTTAGCGCGCATAACTTCACACACACACTTGTAAAAACCATCATCGGATCCTCGACTGGGTACACCTTAATGCTTTTACCATTACCATATGGCATACGCGTATTCGGCATTCTACATCCTATCCACCTCCATGCTTCCTGACAGCAACCTGGCTGTGTTTGTTTGTTGATTTTGCGTTTTTGGTTTTCTGGTTTTTGTTTGCTTTGCTGTGGGTGCCTGGCCGACGACTCCGGCACCGACTCGCTGACGGCAGTTAATGTTACGTGTAAATGCGCATTTCCGTTTCCTGCGGCTGCCTTACACCCCAGCAGACCGCACTGTAGTCACCCCTTTCCACGCCGACACAACTGGCACACATATGTCATTTGGTGGTTTGTCAAAAAGCCAACTGTTTGACAGGAAGCTGCGCAAAGAATTTTTGCCGCCTGTTGAAATAGTCTTAAGGAAATGGGGAGCGGTTAAAATAATTGAAAAACACGAATTCTCATAGTTCGATGACATTTGAAAAATCACAGAAAATTTAATTCGTTTTCTATTTGTTGCTGATTCGTTGAAAATTAATTTAAATTCGCTGTTAAATGCCTAAAAGTGAATTTAGCTGTCTTTCTCCTTTTTTTCTGTTTGGTTTTTGTTTGTTGCCTTCCACTGCATTTCTTTGCCAGCTGTCGCCTACTCCTTCGCCCTCTCCTCGAATGTCGTTACTTTCATTAGCAGCTACGTTTCCATACCCTAGCAGAGGGTATAAATAAATTGGTATGATGTTTGTAACGCTAGGTCCGACTCAATTAGGTTTAAATATTCTTGGGACAATAATGTCACAGAACCATTAAATCTAAAAAGGGATCAAAATTATAATTATAATATATATTGAACAAAAGTGGAAAATTAGTAAGTGTAAGCGGGACAATTTTTTTCACACTAATGTATATTGTTTTCATATTCAGGTTTTTAAAGAAAATGTAAATACATACTAGTGTTACGTGGTACGAACACATTACAATTTCACCGCAACCGAATTCGAAACCGATAATTTGCATTTTTAGGAACCGGTATTTGAGAACCATTATTTTTGGAACTGAAGTGACCGAAAGGGAATCGGTACAGTTTCGGTTCTGAGAATTTTTCTTATTTAAGTTTTATTGCTTACAAAATTAAAGAAAAATGTACCTAAATGATGGTCGGTAAAGTTCTGAAAACTATATACAGTAGATTTGATAATCCATAAAATATCAAATATTCTTCTTGCTCTTTCAGTTACACAAGTAAGATGAGGACATTTATTTTCCGAGAAAAATGTTTACTATTTAATATTTTCTTAACCTTCTTTATAGCTAAATTCTTTACTATCGTTGAATAAAATTCTTATATTACTACACATATGTATAGGTTGCTACCTACACTGACAAATAACGGTTTTAAAGAATTTTGAAATTATTCTGATACTTTAGGTGAAAAAATAGTTTTAAGAATTAAGTTTTAATAGACGCGTCAAGGGGTTACGTGGGTTGCTATTAAAGTTTCTGACCTAGGTCACTTCTAGCCATTTTAGGACCAATGGGTCTTTTCCCAAAAAAAAGTTTGGACTTTTATCGATAAAAGATCCATACAACTCTTTCATGTGGGACCACGTTTGATATCGATTAACGATAAATCAAAAACTTAACTCGTGAACATTTTCGTGCTATCATTTTTCACAACTTTCGACGTGGATTATCACGACAAGAGTGCAACGATGAACTTAAATCTTTGTATGGCAATGAAGCACCATCCTATAGCACTGTGAAAAATTGGTTTAATGAATTCAATCGCGGGCGACGCTCGCTCGAAGACGAAGGTCGTGAAGGTCGTACAAAAACAGTCGTTGTGCCAGAAAACATTGATGCCGTGCGTGAACTGATAATGCAAGATTGTCATGTGACATACCGTGAGATAGAGGCATCCTTGGGCATTTCTTCCACCAGCATACATTCGATATTGCATGAACACCTGGGCGTAAAAAAGTTTTGTTCTCGTTGGATCCCGCACAATTTGACAATCGCTCAAAAAAAAAAGGCTCGTGTGAATTGGTGCAAAGAAATTTTGAAAAAATATAATCGCGGTGTTTCAAAAAACGTTTATATGAACGTCACAGGTGACGAATCATGGATCTATGCTTATGAGCCCGAAACAAAACAGCAATCGACCGTGTGGGTCTTCGAAGACGAGCCAAATCCAACGAAAGTCGTTCGTGGAAGAAGCACTTCGAAGCAAATAGTCGCCCGTTTTTTCGGTAAAACTGGTCATGTGGCGACTGTTCCGCTTGAGCAACGTAGGACGTTCAATTTTGAGTGGTACACCACAATTTGTTTGTCTGAAGTCTTCGAAGAAATTCGAAAAACGAACAAGAAAAGACAGACCATGACAATGCGAGCTCTCACACGTCGGCTCACACCATCGCCATTTTGACCGCCCAAAACGTCGAATTGATGGGTCATCCGCCGTACAGCCCTTACTTGGCACCCAATGACTTCTTTTTATTCCCGCAAATCAAGGGAAAAATGCGTGGTCAACGATTTTCGTCGCCAGAAGATGCGTATGAACATTTTTATACACTTGAAAAGTGTATATTAATTTTGCCCAGAAGTTTGTAACTCATAGAAATATTCATTTCCGACCATAAAATATATATATTCTTGATCAGGACGATGAGCTGAGTTCATTTCCGCTTGTCCGTCCGTCCGTCTGTCTGTCTGTCCGTCTGTCCGTCTGTCTGTCTGTTTCTACGCGAACTAGTCTCTCAGTTTTAAAGCTATCGAGCTGAAATTTTGCACAGAGTCTTCTTTTTACTGCACTCAACTAATATGTCGGAACCGGACGGATCGGATGACTATATCTTATAGCTGCCATAGGAACGATCGGTCGAAAAATAAGTCTTTGTGAGAAAAACTTTTTTGATTTCCAATGTAGCGTCACCAATCTTGGTATATATTAGTTTTATATCTTTTCAGACAATTCTGGAGAAATTTATCAAAATCGGATGATTATAGCATATAGCTGCCATATAAACGGTCGGTCAAAAAACTACACAGAAAAAAAAAACTGTGCCATTTGGGCTCAACTCAACACCAAACGGGCTCAATAATGGGTTGATCCCGGAATGGCTTAAACTGAGCCCTAGTCGGGATAGTCGCCCGATAAAAGTTCAAAAAATTTAGAACCCCCGAAGAGAGATTTTTTTTCTTATAAATTTGCAAATATATTAATAATTGTATATTTCGGACCTAACGTTATAACATTCAAATAAATCTCTTATAACAATTTTTCTTTTTTTCTTCTCTTACTTTATTTTTAACATTTTTTAAAACTCTTTTTTTAGCTCAAATAAAATCCAAATATTTTTCTTTTAAAATAAAACTCAAATACTTTTTTCAAAATAAAATCTTAATAAGAGTTATTGAAGGATTTTTAAATATAACACTGAAATAACTTTTTTTTGAGCTTAAAATAAAAATCTAATAAGTTTTTTTGATTTTATTAAACTAAAAACTTTATTTTTTTTAAAAATATAAATCTAATAAGAGTTTTAATGATTTTTAAAAAATCTAAAAATAACGATTTTTTTTGATCAAAATAAAAATCTAAATAAAGTTTTTGATTTTTATTTTTTTCCTCAATAAAACAAATCAAATAACAGCTTTTTTGAGATGTATGTCCATGATTGCATATGGGTAAAACTAGGTCACCCCAGCAATTTAAAAAAAAAATTCCTTTTTTACACTCAAGTGTTTTAATTTGAGTTTTAACGCATAAATATTCTTTCCACCCCTAAACTATATATTCTTTCGGCCACGAGCTGAGTCGTCTGTCTATGTTGTCTTATTTAAAAAAATGGTTGCTTCTCCGATCTTCTCAAGCCATCACTTTTATTTCTACTCTCCCTTAGATTGTCGGCTTTCATCAATTCTACTTTTCGGTTTGGAACTCCCCTGTTTGTTTGCATCCGCGTACTCAAATCGTTTGAGCGTTTGCTGTCTCACACAAACGTTACCTAACCACGTTAATCCATCCTCTAAAAATTTGTTTTGTTCTTTTATTCCTCTTGATATATCATACTCCCATACAACAATCAGTTTGACTTTTGACCAGTTTACTTTTCAACTTCTTCTTAGCGATAAAATTTTTGTTTAAAATGACCTCACTTATTGTTTTAAATTGTAGTTTCCTCCTTTTCTTTATATCCGTTTTATTATTAGTCTTAACACTTAATTAACCTATTTTTTTTTTTTGACTTTGAAATCTTTAACTAAATTCCCTTTTTCATCTATTTTTTTCTATTCCCAAACCTTAACTAAATATTTTTACATTTTTTTCTTTATTTTGATTTTACCTTTTTATACTTATTCCCTTCTTCTAAACTTTTTTTTTTGTTTTTTTTTGGATTTTTTTTTTTTTTTTTTTTTGATCAATTTTTTTTTTTTTTTTTAATTTAATTTTTTTTTTTTTTTTTACTCAAATTGTTTTTTTTTTTTAAAATCATAAAATACTTTTTCATTTTTTTTTATGCTCAAAAATTATTTTTGTGTTATATTTAAAATCCTTCAATAACTCTTATTTAAGATTCACTAATAATCGGTATTTCTTTAATTTTAAGAAACGTAAATAAACTCTTATTGTAATTTATTAATAATAATAGTTATTTCTTGAGTTTTAAATATGTTAATTAATCGTTATTTTTGTTATCAAAATTGGGAATCGAACTCGGGACCTTTTTGTTTTCTATCGTGGCGTCCCCAATCTTGGTAAATATTAGTTTTATATGCTTTCACATCATTTTGAAAAAAACTTATTAAAATCGGATGACTATAGCATATAGCTGCCATAGGACTGATCGGTCGGAAAATGTGTTTTACTAAGAAAAGTTTTTTTTATGGTATCAAATTTTTATTATCAATGATTTAAAAATTTTAAATATCTGATATCTCTATCCAATATATATTTTACCGGTTATATCAGTTGGAGTAAAGTTTTCAAGGTATTAAAACTTCGGCATAGGCGAAGTTAGCTTTGCGTTCTCGTTTTTTTTTTTTTTAAATTTCCGTTTCTCATTCTTTCATGAATCAGATCAATCAGATTTTTGACAATGTTTGGGAAAAATCGATTTTTATAGTATTTTTATTTTGGAACAGAGTACGATATTAAAATTTTTGGGGTGTACTTTGGAACTGTTATTTTGGAATCACGCGTTTTTCATTAAATTATATTTAAACTTTTATTGGCAGAAGTTTTAAACCACTTACTTTTTTTTCAATTTTCTTTAAAGTAAAAAAAAAATATATTTTAGTTTTTTTATTTAAATAAAATGTTATAAATATAAATTATCTGCTCAAAAAGTTCTGATAAATTCCTTATTTAGGCCTATATTGCCAAATTTTCATCAAAATTTGAAGCAAATTATTTGCCTGTGTAAACTCAGCTTTAGGGTATAAATGATTCGTTGTGTCAAAATTAATTTGCCTTAATTTTTTGTTTCTGTTTTTGTTGTTGCTTGTGTGCGCTTCCTGTGCCCGAAATTGAATTACAACGTTGTCGCTGCAGTTGCCTCTGCTTTTTGTAGCTGGACATTTTTTTGTGTGTAATCAAATTGTAGAGGCAATTTTTTGCCTTTGCTTTTGTTTTTTCT
This sequence comes from Lordiphosa mommai, assembly GCA_018904225.1. NCBI lineage: Eukaryota > Metazoa > Arthropoda > Insecta > Diptera > Drosophilidae > Lordiphosa > Lordiphosa mommai. The sequence continues at coordinate 196,885 of JAEIFT010000234.1, forward strand.
TGTGTTTTTTTTTTTTAGTGGCGATTCCTTTTTGGTGGAGCCGGCAAGTCATTTAATTTGCTTTTTATAAAAGTTCGCATGGCAAATGATGTGCGCCTACTATTTTTAAGTGGGCGTGGATGGGAGGTGAAAAAACTGGCGCACAAATTGCATTTGATGGGCAACTGGTAAAGTTTTATTTATTTATTTTTTTTTCTTTCTCTTGCGTGGTCAAAATGAGTTATTAATTGAGTTATTAGTTCAAATAGCTTTGCATGTATATATATATTTTTTTTGCTTGTCAAGGAAATTAAGGTAGTAAAAGGGCATTTTTAAAATGAAGCGAATCGAAATGCATTAAGTGCAAGACAACTAGGTTATGCCATGTCAAATAAATATATTTGATGCATTTAAAATATACCCATTTATCAATTAGACTCAAGCTTTTTCACTTGAATATTACATTTTTGAAATCGAAAAACGAATTAAATGCGTAAAAGTTTGCAGTTCCTTAATAAGTCAAACAAAAATAAGCTAGCTGATGTTTAAAATTATTTGTACATTTTATATTGATCAATCAAATAGATTAATTAATATTAATGATAAATCTGGCAAAAACTTAAACGAAATTTGTATTTTCGAATTCGAAATCTCTTCATTAATGCGGCATTGAATCGTAAAGGAACTTAAAAAGATTCAATGATAGTTTAGATTAGAAGCTTGTTAGACTTTAGTCGATGATTTTGAGAAACGTTGCCTCCTTAAACCTTAAATATCACAAAGCTCATTTGACTGTGTTTTCGTTAGTGGTTGGGTCACAATTGCATTGCATTTTTGCTTTATGTGTGTCATAAAAAGGCAGTGTGTGTAGTTGCTGGTTTTATGATACACCGCAAGAGACGAGTACGGCGTATGCTAAACATGAGATCGTTAAGAAGCCATCAAGTAGTGCACTTTGTACTTCATTGCACATGCACAGCCAGAGAGGTAGAACAAAGTTTTGTTTGTTTTCCTTTATTTTTTTTTTTTTTTGTTCCTTTGGCATGATGTGGTCTCGTAATAATCATAAGTAATCTAAATTCATAGTTATGCATTGTCTAGATCCTTTGCCTCCGCCGTTTGCCAGGCGGCTTTGGCTTGAGGCCTGAGTTTTGAGTGCATTGTAAAGTGCATAATTTTATGGTTCGTTTTTTTTTTGGCAGCGCTTGTAAAAGATACGAGTATTGCGCTTATATGTATGTTGTACACATGTTCAGGTCTGGTCAAGTGTGTGTGTGTGTGTGTCAGTTTTGGCTGCCTGAAGTGTAATTTACATTTATGGTAATTGTAATTACAAATTGTTTTCATGCTTGTTGAGCCGCAGCCAGCTGCTGCTCATTCCAAAGTATACTTTTAGGCGCATAAAATGCATATTATTATTGTTATTTTAATTGCTTTGTATTAACGTATTGTCGTTACTTAACCTTGCTTTGGTTTTTAATTAATAAATAAAATTTTTATATATTATTTTAATCAGGTATTAATAGCGTAACGCATTTCGGTTCTGGTACTGATTGCGGTACATTCCGAAATTAAAGATTCAGCTAAATTTTCAATTTTCGATTCATAATTTATTTGGGTTTTCAGGTTCGTTGATAGCAGAGACTTTGTGCAGCGATGGGGCTTTTTGAGAGGAACGCTGTCTCAGCCCATGCAAAAACTCTTACTCACAAACCGAACATGATTGAAATCATAGCGTCAGCATAAAACGATTGGTTTGCTTGAATAAAACTCAACGGCGAACATGTGTATATATGCAAGTTTAATCGCTTGAACACATAATCAAGTTTATTCGGGCGTTGATTGTGTACGAAGGTTTTGCAGTCATCGGAAGCTATATGCGTATATTATCGGAAGAAAACGCCCTAGAATTAAGGAATTAACTTTACTTTTGCCGCCCAAACTGTTTCTTTAATGCCTTATATAAAAACAAGATCCCAAAAAACGATTAAAAACAATCACTGACCTGTTCCGGATTTCACTAAAGTGAATTCGAATGCGGTACATGATCAGTTTTCTAATAAACGATCAGGGTATTCGGTATCTAACCTTCAATTTTAAACAACTTTTAATGCGACAAACTCGACTTCAAATGCATCAAGACGATTCACTCAATTAATTTTGCACAGCAACACATGTAACATATTCGAATTCGACAAATTTTCTCGATAGTGTAAACCGGAACAGGCCTGTAAAAGAACTATATTTATGATCTTTAAAATTTTGGATAGACTGGAATCCCTACTTTAAGACTGCGTTCCGAAAAGGCCTTAAATGCTGCCATAAAATACTTGTTGAGGACTAAAAACGCTAAATATTATAAAAATAAAACTTTCCTAAATTAAAATAATAATTCTAAATTTGAGGGCAAAATTTCATTTAAAATTTTATTTCCAAAATATAGGTTGACGTTTTTATACCCGTTACTCGTAGAGTAAAAAGGGTATACTAAGTTCGTGCAAATGTATGTAACAGGCAGAAGGAAGCATCTCCGATCCCATAAAGTATATATATTCTTGATCAGCATTAATAGCCGAGTCGATATAGACATGTCCGTCTGTCCGTCCGTCCGTCCGTCCGTCTATCTGTATGAACACCTAGATCTCAGAGGCTATAAAAGCTAGAGCTAAAATTTTTTCAGTGTAGACTTGTATTGTCTGCTCGCAGATCAAGTTTGTTTCAAATTTTTGCCACGCCCCCTCCCGCCCCCGCAATATGAAAAAAACCTCATATCTCCCACAATTTTGAAAATAGATTGTTCGAACCATTTAAACATATATTTTAATCATCATTTCCTATCGATCCGCCATACATAATTTTTCGATCAGATGGACGATAGTAGAGTTGCCACCCCCGCAATTTGAAAAAAACCTCATATCTCCCACAATTTTGAAAATAGATTGTTCGAACCTTTTAAACATATATTTTAATCATCATTTCCTATCGATCCGCCATACATAATTTTTCGATCAGATGGACGATAGTAGAGTTGCCACCCCCGCAATATGAAAAAAACCTCATATCTCCCACAATTTTGAAAATAGATTGTTCGAACCATTTAAACATATATTTTAATCATCATTTCCTATCGATCCGCCATACATAATTTTTCGATCAGATGAACGATAGTAGAGTTGCCACCCCCGCAATTTGAAAAAAACCTCATATCTTCCACAATTTGGGCATGTTGTGATCTAATAAAATATTCTTAAATAAACCTTACCCTTAGTAACGGGTATATCGAAGTCGAGCAGGGCCGACTTCAAACTGTTTAATATTTTTAAGACTCAGAATGAAATGGAAGTCAATATTTCCAAAATGGACCAAACCATTTCTTTTCCAAAGTTTCTTGGATCGCTGAACTCGAAAATCGCCATGAAAAAATTCTATCGGCTAGTTATCGAGATTTTATCGATAATATTTATTTCGATTTTTTTAAAAGTGCCTAAACTTAAATTCTCATAATTTATTTGATTTTGCTCCGATTTGAAAGTTCATAAAAAAATGTACGCTAAAAAACTGTAGCCATGAAAAAGCTTCTCAAAAACTTTGCAGTTCGGATTCGGCGTTAAACTGTAGGTCCCTTTCTATTGAGCGAAAATTAAAAGACAAACGAGTCAAGATATTGAGAGAAGCTCGGCTTGGCCTAATTATGGGGCTGTAACAGCCTACTTTGAAAGCTAAAACACCCTTAGATTTCTTAACAAAGATTCCAATAGAATAGAACACCTGACCAGTCATAGGTTGGATGCGTTTAACTGAATAATTTTCCATTAACCAATTGCATATCTAAATTGTCTCTTTGTTCTAGAGATTTCCTTTAACCACTTCAGACATTTTACTTAGCCTGTTGTCTTTGAACTTAACGATGCCAACAGGGCCAACAACAACAACAATTATGAGGGGGAGAAAAAAAAAGTTTACACAGTTTGTCATGGAATCTGAGTTGTTTGCGGTATTGCGTTGCTGCGCACAAAGCGGGGCCACGATGTGGGGGACGGAGGCATTTCTCTGCTGATGGCAATTGTTGTTTGCTGTGGCCCGATGGGCGTTTGCCAAGTGCGTTTACCTTCAGCGGAGCAAACAAATTGAGAACTAAGTGTGGCGCGGTTGGCAACAATTGTCGATAAATCATTACATGCCAAATGCTTGTTTGTTTGTATTTGTGTGTTTGCACTCGCACACAGACACATGCCCGTTTGGCTGACACTTGAATAAACATACATACATACATACATAAATGCAAGGCGTTTATGTTAAAAGCACCCAACGGGGGCACTTATCCAGCACCCAAGCATTGTCAACTGCTCCCGTCTGCCTCATGTGTGAGTGATGGCTTGCTGTGTGTGTGCAAGTGTATGTGTGCGTGTGTGTGGCATTGTGTCATCGGATACTATGACAGCTTCTTTTCTAGTTTTCTGCCATGACAATGGCCCAGCTTAAGGCGTTATGTAAATTTGCATATGTGTGAGTGTGTGGCTGACCAATGTCAGGCTGTCAAACAGGTGTGTACACAATTACTCAAGCTGCAGCCGGCAGCAGTCGCTTTTAAATCAAATGAATATTTATTAAAGCAATGCAACGAGTTGAGTTCCCCCTACATCCCTCTGTTTTTGCTGCTGTTGCCTTCAACACTCTGGGTGCTAAAATGGCAAAGACGTGGGCGATGTGGCTCAACGCGTTTATGCCTCAATAAGCTCATGATTAATAGCCCGTCTCGGTGGCTTTGTAATGAGCAAAACGGAAAGCAAAAACCAAAGGCAAGTGCCAGCCCCTTAGCTTCCCTTGTGGTTGTTGTTGAACTTCATAAACGGAAAGCCATTAGATGAGAATGTATTAAAAATCCAGGGTAAATCACTGATAAGGATATTGAACTGAATCGAGTTGAAAAAAAAAATATTCAAATAATTATAGGGCTAGGAATTCCCGTTTCGGTTAGGATTTAAAGCAATTTTTTTCTTTTACGCCGTAAAACTGAATTCATCATCATTGCAATTGCTTCAATTCTCAACTGATTTGTGTACTACCCACTAAATTCATTTATGAGTTAAATAATTGTATACAAGAAAGTGCTACTACTGAACCAAACTGAAGAGAAAGGTTCAAACCCTTAATTGTAGCTTTATCTTTAGTTTCTGATAAATAAATAGGTTCGCCATAGAATAATTTATTCAATTTCAGTTTATCGTTAAGATTTCAAAATGTTCTTCCTGCGTTTTGATATGCATTTTGTAACGTTGATTTCCAGAAAAGATTTACATTCTTTTCAATTTCAAAACTCTTAATACAATGCTCTATCATTGTGTCATGCCTTAATAAAAGATACCTTAGATTCAAATACTGAACTTGAGTTCGATTTCTCATCTTCTAGATAGCTGCTTTGTGTCAGAAAAACTTAGAATTAACTGTCACTTGTAAGTTTATGTGACAGATATTAATATTGAACTCAGCCGCTGTATTGTAGTCAAATGTTTGGTAAACCTCTCGACATACTTTTCTTCGGATGTATCGAAAACAATAAGATCATTGTGCCTTTTCTGTACTGAATGGTCAATTTTAATATGTGTTTGTAAAGCACATAAGCTTAAAATCGGCCCTCGCAGCCCGTTTCGTTAGTCCGCTTAAAGTGAAAATAATTGCATTTTGTTGTTGATGCGCCCTTTAGTCAAATTTTGGCTCCCATTACTGCTTTAATGCATTCTTGATTTTTGTTGTCTGTTGTTTGGTACTGAGCAGTGTTGCCAACGCCTCCTCAAAAATAAAGGACTGATGACCCTTGAAAAAAATATAGAAAACGGAAAGAATTTTTTAAAAGGACAAAAAAGCAGGACAAAGGGCATAGCCTGGCTTACTAGGCGTTTCGGCCCTCGATCCAATACATATTTTAAGTATGCAGTTTCAAAGTACATCAACAGAACACCCTGAATTTTAAATAACGATTTTTATCATTTCCAACACAAGCTCTTTTCGGGTTAACTACACATTCTAAAAAATTCCCAAATTTTTATGGCAATAGCTGGCATGTTACCACGAATTCGGATTTTTTAAATGCAATCCGCGACAAAATTCTGCGAAATTTTTAACTTCAATTATTTAAGACTTTTGGTTGGGGGTTTTTAACTTCAATTATTTTAGACTTTTGGTTGGGGTACCACTTTAATATTTAACATTGTTAATTGTCATTGTAAGATACAATTTGTATAATTTTTGTAGAATTTTTGAAGGTGTAGAAGGTGGTAAAAATAACTTAAATCAAAAATGTTAAAAAATTTGATCTCATTGAACTATGATTGCTTTCAAAACCTGGCGATATATGCATAGTCGACCGTAGTTTTCACCTTGTTATGAAAGCTTTAATTAGATATGGTTCGATAAATAAACTTTATCGTAAAAAGATACATTTCTTATATATAAACATTTTTTATCCCGGATAAATAATGATGACAATTTATAGCCTTTGGGAGAAAAGTATCATATTCTTCATCAGCAGATGGATAAGAAAATCGTAGAAAAATAAAAGTCAATTTTCAGGAAAGCAGTTTTTTTAAACAGCAAGGAAATCTCTTAGGAGATAATAAACTAAATGATCCGAAAAAGAGCTCTCAATAGCTTAATGCAGGATGTAGTAATATGCGGCTGAAGAAGACGCAAAGTTTTATTTCAAACATTTTCGTCTGTGGATACTATGAACATTTTTAAAACAACTGAGAAGGACCTTAAAACATTTTTTTACCGGCTTGAACCAACTAAGGCGGTATCCCTCTAGGTAGAAATTACTGATAAGCTGGGGAATCTCAATAAAAGTTTTTCAATGCAAAAAAGAATTTAATTCAAATTAAATTGAGATTGCGAAATATTTTTAGCAAAACATATAAATTCTATATTGAGGTCGTTCCACAGTCTGTGGCGCTATTGGTGTGAATTTATAAAACTAAAAAAAGGATGACAAAAGGATAGAACTAATAAAAAAATTTTTCCGGAAATGCCAGTTTTAAAAAGGACAGATCTATTCTGAAAAAGAACAAATTGGCAACACTCGTACTGAGCAACCATTTTCGTCATATGTGAAAGTCAACAGTGCGTATGAGTGATAAAAAAACTTTTGTGCCTTATTATTATTATTATTCTAAGTGGTTGGCTACATACAATAAATTGTCCATTCACTTAGGCCTAGATAGTCCCCATTGTGATACCAAATATATTTCTTATTTAAGCCGCATTAAAATCTTTTTCTTTTAGGGGTTCCTATTCTCTCGAGGGACACAGGACACAAGATATTTCGGTGGCTTGATTTATTAACCGGCCCTACGATGGGACTGCCATCTTAGAGTCCTCGTTCTCTGTTAATCAAGTTTCAGTGGCTTCTCCACCTACTTACCGAAGACGATCATTGACCACTTCGGATACTTGATTCGCCTTCTCACAATGTAAAAGAATAGATTCAGGACACTTCCAAGTGCGAGGCGGTCAGACCTTTTCGCACAATTAGCAAGCTATAAGTGCTCTTCTACAAGACGACTACATCCTCAGGATGTTACGACTGTAAAAACTTTAGAAGCGACAGGACCTCTAGCTCTGAAACTTTGGAAAGTTTAAGTAGAAAGAGATGACCAAGTGTTTTGAGTCTGCTTCATCAAATATTGATTTAAAGAAAAGAAAAACCAGAAGGCCAAGCTAACTTCGACTGTTTCGAAGTTTTCATACACTTGAAAAACTTTACTCCAACTGATTTAACCGATAAAATAAATATAGGTTATAGATATCAAATATTAAAAATTTTTAAATCATTGATAATAAAAACTTGATTCCATAAAAAAAGTTTTCTAAGTAAAACACATTTTCCGACCGACCGGTCCTATGGCAGCTGTATGCTATAGTCATCCGATTTTGATAAATTTTTATAAATTTATGTGAAAGCATATAAAACTAATATATACCAAGATTGGGGTCGCTGCGATAGAAAACAAAAAAGTTTTTCTCACTAGAACTAGTTTTTTGACCGACTGTTTCTATGGGAGCTATATAATATAGTGATCCGATTTTGATCAATTTTTCCTGTATTATATAAAAGCATATACAACTAATATATACCAAGATTAGTGACGGTACAATAGAAAACAAAAAGTTGTTCTCATTAGAACTAGTTTTTTGGTCGACCGTTTCTATGGCAGCTATATGCTATAGTGATCCGATTTTGATACATTTTTCCAAAATTATGTGGAAGCATATAAAACTAACATATACAAAGATTAGTGACGCTACGATGAAAAACAAAAAAGTTTTCCTCACTAGAACTTGGAAAATGTGTTTTACTTAGAAAAGTTTTTAATGGTATAAAATTGTTATTATCAATGATTTAAAAATTTTAAATATCTGATATCTATATCCTATATATATTTTACCGGATAAATCAGTTGGAGTAAAGTTTTTCAAGTGTATTAAAACTTCGGCACAGTCGAAGTTAGCTTTGCCTTCTCGTTTTTTTTCTGTGAACCACTTTGAACCAAAAATTTTCTCACTTTTCAAACAGCAACCCTTTTATTGTCTTCTCAGTTTGTAACTACAACTAGTGTAATTTTTCCAGATTTTTAGTTTGATGTTTACCAATAAAAATAAAAATTTAATTAAATTCAAATTTATCGGGGGTTTCCCGGACAACTCGAACTTAAACTGTTTCACTTTAATACGGAAGGTGACACAAATATGCCCGGTTACTAAATAAAATGTCGAAAGATTAGCGATTTGAAACTGACTGCTTAAAGTCAAGTAAATTTAACTTGCACGGGTTTCCTTCCATTTGATCTAGTTAGCGTACCAATTGTTCGGTTCGAAATGCAGCAGTTTATATAAAAATCTCTAGAAATGTTCAGGACACATCTATATATCTTTTTCGATTGAAAATATATCTTAAGACCTAAAGATAAGAACTTCATATGTGGAAATTTATTTTTAAACTTAAAATTTCCTTTTATGATATTGTAAATTGATACTTGAATAGAAAGATCTTCAAGGAATAAATTGCTTTGGCAGGAGCCTCTCAAGCAAAGAATAATGAGTTAAAGTAATACCTTGTAATCATTTCGTGGTTGATAATATAGTTGCTTCTTTGAAAATGCAATTAGTTTTTTTCTACTTTAAAACTTCAATTAAGATTACTTTATAAACAAATGTCCGAAAACTTTTAAATCGTTTGAAAATCGCAGTATTAGGTCCACTTGAAGGCCCCAGACCTACGTTCAAAATGTTGACTCGCCTGTCGTCATAGTAATTCTTTCTTCAATTTCTATATATTATACCGCTTAAATCAGTTGGAGGGAACTTTTGCAAGTGTATTTAAACATCTTGATTTTAAATAATTTTATACTGAAAATTTGTTTTCGTGTTTTTGTTTTGTTTTCTGTGGTCAACAATCTATCACTTAAACTACATTTGAAACATTTAGACAAAAATGCTTAACTTTTGTGACAAAGTTTAATGTAAAAAAACTTTGGTCAATTGTGAAAAATTTATTTTTGTCTGAATATTTCCAAATACTTTGAATAGAGCAGATTAATGCTTTTTTGGTTAAACTATTGAGTACAAGTTTACAATTAAATTAAAAATCAAAATAATGAAAACACTTTATATGAAAACACTTTATTATTATCAACACTGCGTATGAGTGATATAAAGTACTATCGAATTTTTTCTGACTTTAGTTTTCTTTTTATACTCTGTACCGAAGGTACCGTCTGTCTGTCTGTCTGTCCGTCTGTCCGTATGAACGAAGAGATCTCAGAGATGGTAAGAGATAGAGGTTTGAGGTGTATGGAATATATATTTCTTATACTTGCAGGCAGATCTTCGAATATTCTAGACATATCTTCTACTACTTATTTTGAATCGACCGCCATACATCGTTTTTCGATCAGATGAACGATATTAGAGCTATACGTAAGAGAAAATTAAAACCACCGACAACAACAACACCGTAGCGATTGGTAGAACTTACGAGAAAGAGAGAGCGAGAAGGCAATAGCTAACTGGTAATTTCCCAATTGGACCTTGCTATGAGAGGAGCGATGTAATTGAGATGGCCTGCGGTCAGAAATCACGCGTGATTCCCGCGTGACTAATATAGATACGTTTATGTTAATAGGAAATTATATACAAATTTTATAAATTTTCCAAGTTATGTACTAGGGTAATTCTACTCATCATTACTTATCGAGCCCCCATACATCGTTTTTCAACAGATGAACGATAATCGAAAGAGTTGCCACCCCCAGATTTTGAAAAAACCTCACACTTTAAAGTTATTAGTTTCGTACAAACAGGTACAGAGTATATTACAGTCGGGCTTGACCGACTTTCTTACTTGTTAAGCTTAGGAAATACCAAAAGGCAACAGATTGAAAACTAGGAAGCTACACTTTAAACTATTTACATACTTAGATGAGTTCGAAGGGAAATTTAACCAGAAAACTTTTGGAATAGGTTTTGAATGCTACTATTGTGCATAAAAAGAAACACTTTATATATACATATACATTTTCATCATCAGCTATGCATTATATGTGCGCATAAATCTTTAAGATTGTCACATTACGCATACGACGTGTTGTTGGTCGTAATTTTTTTTTTTTTTTTTTGGCCCAAAGTGTCTATAAAATCGCGTAAAATGTGGGCGAACCAAACTTGCAACTCACGAGACAAAAACTTTTGCCTATAAAAATTGCTGTTGTTGTTGTTGTGGAGTGAGTGGGGCACTTATGCATCGCCCGCTAATAGACACCTTTTTGTGGGCCCGAATATAGCTGGCTGGGTCCTACTTAATATTCAATATTTTGTTGCATACTCACAAAAACTTTTTACCACACATAACTTTGACTGCATAATAACATAATTAATTATCAAAAAATGTGCAGCATACTTTAAGGCGAGCACTTTAAAATTTTTGCAGCCATGATTTTTATTTATATGCTCCGGCTCTGGCAATTAGTGTGGCCGGGCCAGAGAACTTCTGGCTGTCAGGCAACAGTTAATTTATCGTTTGTTATGTTTAAAATAAAATACAAGTGAAAATAGAAAATCCACAGCTCCTCCGTTACAGCCATTAACAGCCATTGTGTTAAATATTTTCTGGAAAAGCACACAAAAATAAGAAAATGCTGTGCATGTGTGTGTGTGTGTGTGTATATCTTTTAAGCCATTTCCCTTCTGCTTTAAAGCTGGACTCTAACATTATTGCGGCACATTAATCACGAACAGGAAGTTTCTGCCTGCCAAGCCCTGAAAGCAAGAGTGTTTTAGTGTCTGAGCTTACTTCAGCACTTCCACTTCTCAAGTGGCCACAAAATATGCCAACAAATATGTATGTATGAAAGTTTTTGAAAAATTAATACGCAATTAAATAAAATTAGCAAAATGCACGGCAAATTGATAATAATATTTAATGGCAAGTCAATTTGTTTTGGCGGCCACCGAAATTATACACACAAATAAACGTACAACCATATATTCACAAACACACACACACACAGCGATTAGCATAGAGAATTTGTGTGGGTCAAACAATTGACGCCTCCTTCGCCCCATTTCCTCCTAACTCTGTTTTCATTGTCAATAATTATGCATAATTTATGCATAACCAAAGCAAATACCAAATGGATAGAAGCTAATTGCTAGAGAATAAACTGTAACTGTGCATAATCCAACGGATGATAAGAGCACAACCGTACGCATGAAGCTCCATAATTTGGTGATCTTCAAAATGTTCTAAATACTTGATTTGGAAACAAAATGCAAATGGAATGATATGGAAATTGGAACCTAATAACAACTTAAAGCATAGCTCATGGGTTGCTAGTCAGGCATAAAAATGGTTATCTGTATAGCCATTTCAAGATTCTAATCTCTAATAAGTACAATTATAGACATTACACATTTCACACAATCCTTGCTTGCATTCATTCCTTGTGAACTCAGCCACTCACATATTTTTGTGTTTTAAAAAAAATCACTATACGCCTTTCAAAGTTCTACACATCGAGAATATAATCCTATTTTGTACAGACCCACCACTAACATTTCACGAGACTAACGACAAAGCATATATAACTTAAAAAAATTGTAGCATTGTAATGGTGCATCCGATTTAAGCGACCCAAATTGTGATTCTTCATTTTTTATGTCTTCTATCGGAAAAAAATAAAAGATTAAAAGAAGTCTTTTTAGATGGGATTTTAACAAAATTTAATAATTTTTTTTTTTTTTCGGCCCGGTTCTTTTTTTCTGGTCAGCGATATCCGTATACATATTTTAGAAAAAACCTCCGGATGGGACAATCAACTAATGCGCGAGTAAAAAGATTTTTTAAATATTTAATTAGTATAGGTTTCCTAATTTTAATCATCTTAAAGATTTATGTTCTTTGTCGTTTATCTCACGATCTATTGAGGATCTAAAAAAAAGGATTATAATTAAATTTTTATAATTTTTGTTAAAACACAAAAAATGGGTGACTGAGTTCACATGTAATGACCCATATATAAAAGAGTTCAACCTGACTGACTGGAGACCACCGCACAGGTCAAACTATGAAAAATAGGAAGATGAATTTTTCACCGTAGTTTTATCTTATGCTAAGGCAGGGTTTTGCAGAAAACTGTTGTATGAAACTTTTTTGTTTATTAACCGATCAGATTTAAACTCATGGTTCAGTCAGATCATATATAGTTATAAATCAAGTAATATAAAATATAAATAAATAAATAATACAATAAATGAATTTATAGCTAAACCCTACACTCAGAAAAAATGTCATCCAATATTATCATACCGTGATTAAATTAAGAGTTTTGTTCCTCAAATTTGATCGATATTTTGGTCTATTTATAAATAAAATAACAAAAGAGTAAGAGTAAATAACAATGAAATTGAAGTATCCGCAAAGATATTAGTTAAAGTTGAAGTGAATTTATAATACCGAAACAAAAATAAAATGTGTATTTTGTTCTCAGATTTGGAAATTCCCAACTTAGTCAGCTTTCATTTTTCGTTCTTGAATTTAAGTATGTAATAGCCTTGTTTCACTGGCACATTCTAGAAAACATTCTCTGAATGTTCTAAGTGTTAACATTCGTTCGGTGTATTTTGAATGTTAATTTGTCACGAATGTTGTGATTTCTGTTAAAACATGCGTGACGAATGTTGCCATCACTGTCACAACATTGGTGATAAATATTGACGTCACTGTTACATTATTCGTTATTCGCCCGGGTACATTTACATTTTTTCCGAAATAGGCATGCTATCAAAGTGTCAAGAGAAAAAATTTAAATTAAAAATTTATTATTGTGAAAAGTCGAGGTAAGCACCATCAATTCTGTTTTTTTTTTTTAAAGAATATTAACAGGAAAATTTCTATTTCAGATTAATTAATTCCGAAAACTGGCCATAACGTTGGAAGGACTACCAAAATTGCAAAGATCTTTACCATCAAAAACGACAAGGGGTCCGAGGCAGAGCAGTATACCGAGGAGGATGAGAGGCATCGCCAGATAATTTCAGCCCGATATCTCCTAAAAACTACGTGTTCGGAGTAAAGGAGGCTTCCGAAAGGATCAGCCAGTCGGATAAGAGCAGTGTGCTGAAGAAATACAGCGAGACCTTAAAGCGGCTCGTTAGCAGCACGACGGCCGACAAGGAAGAGCACGAGTACAATATGCAAGAGCCTTTAATATTAGATCACATAATTCAATAATAAAATTTATTTTTTTATTTAAAGTCGCCAGAGTTTCTTATGGGTACGTAAGATGCAGATGGGATTGGGTCTCCACTTGGGCAAGCCATCGTTCTCGGCCCAGTTCAGTCAGGATCTTAGGTACTTTTTGACATATTAAACCATTTAAACCAACCAACTCTTCGAAATTGTACTCGCACTCTAGAATCCGGTATATGTATATGCAGTCTTAATATTTGTCAAAAATCAACATAAGGTCCGGAAAGTATACTTCAAATAAATATTTTTTGTAATTTATTTAATTGGTTGTCACATTGACCATTCACGTGTTACCGAGATGAACATTCGTCAGTGGTACAAGAAAACATTCACATTCGAGAATTTTGTTGAATGTTTGCCAGTGGAACAAGGCTATTATTCTTGATTTTTTTGAGTGTATGGTTGAAGTGTACATTAACATAGAATTTAGGAAAAACTTGTGAATAATTAGACTTAGATAACGCATTGAAAGTTGCTTAGGAATCGCTTAAGAGCACTCTCATTTTCTTGCTCTCCTGGCTTTTTATGCTAGCAAGCGCCCAGCAGAGAAGCAGAGCAGAAATGTAACCATTTACTTATAATAAGATCAGTTGTCGAAAATCGCGTTTGGTCTGCAATCAAGATGCGATTGGCCTAAAGGAATTTTCAGGAACTAAGCTTGGAGCTAGCTTAACACTTAACATTTTCAAAAATCTATATTAAAATTAAACAATGATTGCATACCAAACTTCCGAAAAATTTACGCTCCTGGATGGAAAGTTAAGTTTCCGAAGGATGAGCTTCAAACTAGAGTTGGGCGCGAGTCGTGTTTTTCTTCGTGACACTAAGACGCACGACGCAACACGAAGTGTTCGTGTTGTAACAACAGATACGTGCGTGCACATGCGTGACCTAATACCGCAATTTGTTGCCTCTTAAAGTAAGCGTGGTATGGGCAATAATATAAGCTTGCACCAACTTCTTTCCACAAATATGGTTCAACGAAAGGGTAAAATTTTTGTGAAAGCCACAAAAAGCCGTGTATATTAGTCCATGAATATACTTATAAAATAGAATCAATTTTGGATTCTCATTTAACAAACCAAATGTATTTTCATGGCTAATTAAACAGAAATCCAAAACCGAATCAGACCACACACAGTGCCGTGACCCTGATCTGGACCAGATAATGCCAGTTCAGGCCATAATGTCAGTTTAAATTTAATAGCGAAAAATGTTAATTTTGTGGCGGAACTGTTAAAATGTGTTTGCACAATTTGTTTGCCAATCATTTGTGGTGCATAAAAATGTTTGCCAAATTTTGTAAACATAAACATCATAATATTACAAATATTGTGTGGGTGGCAAATGCAGTTTTTAGTTTATAGAATTTAAATTATTATATTTAAATGGAAAAATATGAATAAAAGATATTGAAAAATTTAATTTGATTTAATTGCAATTAAAATTTCGATTTATCTGTATTTGATTGTGCGTTTACATGTCTAAACATAATTTTATTTGCAATGCTTTTTAATGTCATTTTGCCTCAATTTTGTTATCGGCTTGACATTGAAACTACAAATATTCGCATTTTTTGTTTATATGCCTTTATGATTATTAAAGTTTGACTATGACATTTTTTTTTTGTATTGTTGACCATGATATTGTAAATCATAAGCCGCTTGGCATATACAAATATATATCTGGTATTTACATTTCTATATCTGCACATAAAAAATAGACATTGCATAACGCGAAATGCTGTAAGCTGCATATTTATTGTATGTTAGTATTTTGTTTTGTTGTTGACAAACAAAAGGCATTTTCATTTGTGCAGCATTTGATTTTCATTTGGGTAAAATATTCGTGTCAAGGCATCATCGCCACATCGATTCGGATTTCTAAAAAATTGTCACATCCAAACAATGCAGGGTTTTTAAGTACATATATTAATATTTTTAATACTCGCTCGCGCGGTTTTGTAAACGAAACTCTAAACAAAACAGTTTCGGAAACTTAAGACTTTGCTCACATTTTTTTTGCTTTCTTTACTCAGCAGTGCTCAACTGCATACAGTTTGGTTAGCAAGAAGAGGCAGTTTTTTTTGGAACAATTTTCCGGATTTACAACAATTTAAACTCACGTTGCACTATATGCAAATTAAACTATTTAGAATGTAGAGCTTTGAAAATCAGTTTGGATCTTTCCCAAAACAGTTTCTTATCCATTTTCCGACATTAGGGGTGCATTTTCCAAATTTCGAAAGTCACGTATACCATATTTTTGTATGTGTAGCTTTAAAGAGGGACCTTAGCTTTAATATTTCACTCACTTGGATTACAAACCAATTTTGAAGTCAATCGTACGAGAAAAACATTTTCAATTAACATTTTTTCAGATATATCCCAAAATTCGAAATCACATCACTTAGTTTCAAGCCAATCGGTAGATTCATATCAATCAATATAGATTTTCCATACACAATTTTTCTGATATTTTCTTTGTAAGCGGATTTTTCAAAACCGGGAATTCACTTGACCAATTAATTTTCATACTATGCTCACAAATCGGAAAAATACGTGACCATTTATTTTGCATACTTTACTTACAAATCGAGTTTCAAGACGATCGGATGAAAAATAAAATGTTTATCCATATAAACATTTCCGGTCATTCTCACTTTTTTTGGGGTGTGTAATTTTCAGATATTTTACAAATATTTCAAATTGAGATAACATTGTACAATAGTTGCTGTCTTGCATTTCTTATGTGCCTTTTTTGATTCTCTTTCACTTCTCATTTACACTTTTGTGCTACCACGAATAGAAGAAATTGTTTTCAAGCTTCCTTATAGTCCTACAGGTCTAAGGAATGCCGCCAAAAGTGCGCTAAAACTATTCTTTTTGATTCTCTTTCACTTCTCATTTACACTTCTTTGCTAGTCCGAACAGCCAAAATTTTTTTCAAGCTTCATACTACCAAAATTAAAAATTCTTGTATCTTCATTCCAATCGTGAATTTGGATTAAATTAAAAGATCAATTTGTGAAATAAAAAAAAAAAAAAATAAATTATTTAATGTTATTAAATTATTTTTTGGTAGCAACTTTAATTAGTTTTTTAGTTTAATTAAATAATATTATTAAAATATATCAGAATTCCGTTTAAGCTTTCTGAAGCTAGTCAATGAAAATGTTCACACTTTCATACCCAATTTCAAATGAAATTACCTTTGGCTTTTTGCATAGTTTTGATTTTACATTTGACTAAAGAAAAAAAAGGGATTTAATCAAGTTTCATCCATACAAAAACTCTGTTTTGTTGATTGAAACATTCTATTTTATTGATTTGTCCTTATCAACATACCAAAAGACGATCATCAATCAAATGCATTCCAAAATGATTTCTTTATATGCGCTGACTTTTTGTCAGTTGGTGTATATTACACAACTCAATGGTACCAACTGATTGTTTATGAATAAATACTGTGCAAAATATATATATATATAAAAAAAGGAAAGAAAACTCTTAATTCACACGAAAATAAAATGAATTTTAAAATTGTTGAAAGGAAAAATCGAAATCAGTTTTGGTCTATATTAAAAATGCATCATAAAAAACACGTCTGTTTATTCGCGGGGGCAAGCGGAAAAAACAAGTGAGGCTTATAGGATGACCTGCATGTGTGTGTGTGTGTGTGTGTGTACGATGCTGCATTCAATTGCTGCCGCAGTGGCAGTTGCAAATAAATATGCATCAACGTGCTGCACGCATCGCCGTAAACATGTCGCCGGGCTGCTGGCTCTGGAGTAGCCATTGCCGTGGCACGCTACCCGAAACCAGCACGACATGGCACTCATTTGAAGTGGCCGCCTACTGCTCGAAAGTCCACACTTGCACACACACACACTCCTACACATGCATACATACCACTACACATTCGACATCAAATTGAATAACAACATTTTCCATTTGCAGCATATTTTATATGGCAATTAAATTAAAGTTGTTGCAACGTCGTGCGTTGCGAGCGCTGCAAAAGGTGGTGGCAGGGACTGCTATGATAAGTTGGCAAACTCTTATACAAGTGCCGTTTATTTCAAGGATTTTATGTTTATGAATTACTTGCTTGTTACTTTAGTTTGTTAAGAAAAATTAATCTTAGAACTAAACGAAATGTAATGGGAAATCGACCGAATATGTATGCCTGTGCAAATGTATGTAACATTTCTGACCCTACCTACATACATATATGTTGTATATGAAGGGTGTTCTTATGCTATTTGGTTATTCAGTGTACATTTCTTCATATTTGTCAAGCGTGTTTCGTAATATGTGGCAACGCCAAAAAGTGCTTCGTAAGGCTTGCCATTTCACCATGAGTAGTTTTACAAACGAACAGCGCTTGCAATTCATTGAAATTTATTATAAAAATTCGAGCTCTGTGAGAAATGTGTTTCGCATCGGAAAATTGTCTTCAGTGGCGAAGCTCATTTTTGTCTAAATGGGTAAGTCAACTAGGAGATTTTCCGAATTTGCACCCTGAAAAAGGACTTTTTTTGCGGTTTGTGGGCAGGTGGCATCATTTTACCGTTTAAAAAAATTTTTTTTTCAAAAATATTGAAAATTGCAACGCTACGGTCAATGCAATCATTTTTATTCAAGTTTTGTGGGTTTCGTACAAATATGAAATTCACCTTAGTAAGATCATCATCTTATACACAAACGTTCTTTCGAATAGAAAGTGTAATCTCCAGAAGTTCTGTGACATCGCAGATTTTTGGGAGACTTACAGCTTTTACATTGCAAAGAAATTTTTCTCAGTCGTACATACAAAATTCCCTTGAATTTCTCACACAAGCTGCCAATGCTGCCCTCGCTTCACCATGCTAAAAAGCTAGCAAAATTATTTTCGGCATAACTTCCGTGTTTTTTATCCGATCTTTTGGGTCGTTTCATAATAAATAGATATTAGGCCTAAGTTAACAGATTTTATGTCACAAGTTTCATCCTTTAAAAATGTTGCCGGTTCGCTCACAAAGCAGATGTGAATGACTTTCATTTTCAATACTAAAACGTTCCAAAACAAGCCAAAAAAGAATTAACTTATGTATAAAGGCCTTTTTCAGTTTTCACTTTCGACTAAATTTGTCGAATGTAAAATTGATTGAGTAAATCGGCATAAAGTGCTTAAATTCGAGACCGTCGAGTAATACGTAAGTAGAAATATAAGGTTTGATTCCAATATCCTTGATCGTTTATTTAACGAGAGCGTAAGTTGAAGTCGGCCCTGCTTGATTTCGATATACCCGTTACTCAGGAAAAGGTTTATTTAAGAATAAATTATTATATCACAAAGTGCGCAGAGTAATTGTTTTATTTGCTAAAAACTCGACGATAGTTCATTTGATCGTGAAACGGTGTATGGTGTATCGATAAGTAATGATGATTAAATATTTGTCTAGAAGGTTCGAATAAACCATCTCCAAAATTGTGTGAGATATGAGGTCTTTTTCAAAATACGGGGGCAGCAACAATAACATCATGAAATGATGTACGGCGGATAGATAAGTAATAAAGTTGGAGAATCTAGTTCTATTCCCTTTCGAGTTATAGTTTTTCTTTTTTTTTTTTTAAATATAGTTAATTTTTTTAACTATAGTTCGTTTTATGAACTTCAAACTTTCAAAAAATCAACTATAGTTCAACACTGAGACTTAGATCATTAGTTCATTTGAATGAATAGTTTATTGGAACTAGTTCATGAAAACACTAACCAACACTAACTTAAAGCAAACCATTTGAACGATAAATAACCCTTTATATCATGAATAACTTTTTGATAAGTTTTGTCATTAAAAATTAAAATAGATCATATAAATTCTGGCCCAAACACAAAAAATTCAATTATTAAAAATAAATATACAGAAAGTTTTTTGAATGAGTCTCCAAAAATGTTTCGAAATTGCCAGTTTGGAAACAGATTTTCCTACAGTTGATGGGAAAGTCCACTGATAATAAAACCGGGAGGATTTCGAAAAATCTTTAAAAAAGGTGTGTTGGTGCCTTTTTACTTAGAGTTATGACAAAACATAACCTACATGACCTCAAGCAGATCAAAAAGGTTAAAGTTAAAGGCCTGTTGTAGCAACATTCATCAGCCACTTAGAATAATAAATTTAAGAATAAAATTATATTCCACTATGTTTCGCCTATTCACAGCAAACTGTCCACCCGTTTTCGGTGCAATTCAGACTGACAGACTTGACCACAATCCCGACTGGGGCCCCAAAACCAAGAATGTCGGCGACCTTCAGAGCCTGGTCTGAAGCACTCGCTCAAAACAACCGCCACCACCCGCCAGCATACCGAGGCACATTAATAATTTTCGCTATTTGCTAGCAATATCAAGTGGCAAGTCATTATTCATGGCATGCCAGAGCTGAGCGCAGGCAACTAATGATTATGAACAGTTCATGGGTTTTGGGGGGCAGTACTTTAGCCATGGATGAGTTGTCCGTCTTTGTGATATAGGGTGGGGGAGAGAGGTTACCCCTGGAGTGCCTGTTCATGCAGAAAATTATATGCATAAAACCGGTGATTATGCTGTCGAGACTGTGCCTGGCTATTATAATGTGTAACTGTAAAAAGAAGGCATAATATGAGTACAAGCGACAAAAGTGGATGCCTACAATTACAACAACAACAACGAGCAGAAGTGCAAGTCAGAGAGAGTGTGGGGAGGTAACAAATGTAACTTTAAATGTGGGTCAGGCTTTATGGAAACTCATTTCACAGCCAGAGTTCCGAGTTGGCCAAAAAGTCGCTGCCTGGCAATTATAACACGGCCATATGTTGCAAGAACTAAGAGCTGTGGCAGCTGCAGGTGCATTTATTTCGTTTTGTTATTTTCTTTCTTGTTGTTGTTTTTTTTTTTGTTTTTGGGAGGTTGCAACCCGTTAATGTGTTGCACTTAAAATGTATACCATGAAATGGGCCAGCAGACAACTTTAACTAGGTTTTTTTTTGTTGTTGTATGTGTGGTCTACTTTTTGTAATGGACGCTTAAAGTGCTGAGGACAAACCACAGGACTTCACACGCTGGCAATGTGCGCACAGTTCGTACGCTCGAACGCTCGCTCGGTTGTTGCATAGCTGCGGTCAACCGCCACAGGTGCAATATATAATTCAACCACAATTTTAATTATGTTGGTAAGAAGCAGCAGCATCAACTATGTACACACACACATACATATATATAAGTATATACCGCTGCCAGAGGAGCAGCGAAATAGTATACCAATAGCATTGCGGTCATACATTGCGTATGCGTAATCCTTAAGCTGTATGCATTAACTTGGCTTTAACTAGAACTCTGCCGGAGCATTCAAATTGTAGAACATTAAAATTACATATATATCTGTTTCTGAATTCTTCAAGAAGTTCTTTCGTGGTGTTCAGCATTATTGTTTAATTTTTACCTGAGAAACAATTATAGTTCTTGAGTTAAATAATACACTAGCTAAAGTCTCGGTCTGGTACGGGTTCTTAAAATTATTTTAGCATTTTTCTTTCACAATATTTTAAAAGATTAGATAAAAATATATTTTATCCAGTATAGTTTCAATTTTGGAACTGTCTCAAAATAAGTCGGGACCGGTTTTGAACACGTATTTATAACTATTGAAGTCCTATACATCCAATTTCAGGATCATAGCTTTACTTGTTTTTATACACTTGAAAAGTGTATATTAATTTTGGCCAGAAGTTTGTAACGCATAGAAATATTCATTTCCGACCACATAAACTATATATATTCTTGATCAGGACGACAAGCCGAGTTCATTTCCGTCTGTCCGTCCGTCCGTCTGTCCGTCGTCTGTCCGTCTGTCTGTCCGGCTCTCTGTCCGTCTGTCTGTCCGTCTGTCCGTCCGTCTGTCCGTCTGTTTGTCCGTCTGTCTGTCCGTCTGTCTGTCCGTCTGTCTGTCCGTCTGTCTGTCCGTCTGTCTGTCCGTCTGTCTGTCCGTCTGTCTGTCTGTTTCTACGCGAACTAGTCCCTCAGTTTTAAAGCTATCGAGCTGAAATTTTGCACAGAGTCTTCTTTTTACTGCACGCAACTAATATGTCTGAACCGGCCGGATCGGATGACTATATCATATAGCTGCCATAGAACAACGGCTGAAAGTTCTAGTTAGAAACTTTTTGTTTTCCACGTAGTCACTAACTTGTAATTGTTTTATATGCCCACAATTCTGAAAACGACTATAGCTGCCATAGGAACGATCGGTCGAAAAATAAGTCTTTGTGAGAAAAACTTTTTTGATTTCCATCGTAGCGTCTCGAATCGTAGTATATATTTGTTTTATATGTTTCCACACAATTCTGAAAAAATTGATCAAAATCGGATGACTATAGCATATAGCTGCCATATAAACGGTCGGTCAAAAAAACTAGTTCTAGTGAGAAAAACTTTTTGTTTCTTATCGTAGCGTCCCCAATCTTGGTATATATTAGTTTTATATGCTTTCACATAATTTTGAAAAAAGTTTATCAAAATCGGATGACTATAGAATATAGCTGCCATAGGACCGATCGGTCGGAAAAATGTGTTTTACTAAGAAAAGTTTTATTTATGGTATCAAATTTTTATTATCAATGATTAACAAATTTTAATATCTGATATCTCTTTTTTTAAGTGATTATCCTATATATATTTTAACGGTTAAATCAGTTGGAGTAAAGTTTTTCAAGTGTATCAAAACTTCGGCACAGTCGAAGTTAGCTTTGCCTTCTCGTTTAATAATGTTCTGAACTATCCTTGAACTGGTGTTAAATCATTTTTGAACCAATTTACAGACTATTGCCTCCATCCTTTTGGCATCCAGATAAATCTGCAGCATTAAGACAAAGTAGACATCATACGAGCATTTCAATTCAGCTTCATTTTAATAACCTGCTCATAAAATGATAGAGAGATTTCGTTGACGAAATTTTGTTAAGGCGTAAGTGTCGTACACGTAATTTTTTTGGAATTTTAAGCAGCCTTTTAAATGCTGACTATTCATATCAGATTGAAGAAAAAATTAACTAGGCATGAGAAAAGTATAAAAAATAGAAGGCAAAGCTAACTTCCACTGTGCGGAAGTTCTAATACACTTGAAAAAATCGCTTGACCGCCCTACCATCAAAATCAAACACTTTTACCACTAAGAATAATTTTTCTCCGATCCGATGATTTCTCTGACTGCTATATCATATTTCTGTAGTTCTGCTGGGGTAAAGTCAATACTCTGCCTAACGACTCCTTGCATCACTGATCATCACGTCGTTAACGGCAGGTAATGCACAAATTTGACGGTGCTGTTGTGGCCTGTGCCTTTTATTTGCTTTGCCTTTCAATTAGGCAAAGGGCAAAAAAAAAAAAAAAGGTGAATTTTAAGGCTAACAGGTACCCGATGTTTTTAAGACCCTTGCAGTTTTAAAGGCCGCTACCATTGATAACAAAAATCATTAGAATTAGTTTTTAGACCGATCGTTCCTATGGCAGCTATATGCTATAGTCATCCGATTTTGATAAATTTTTTCAGAATTGTGTGAAAGCATTTAAATTATAAATACGTTTGTGACGCTACGATGGAAAACAAAAAATTTTTTCTCACTAGAACTAGTTTTTGGACCGATCGTTCCTATGGCAGCAATATGCTATAGTCATCCGATTCCGATAATTTTTCCAGAATTATGTGAAAGCATATAAAACCAATATATACTACGATTGGTGATGCTACGATGGAAAACAAAAAAGTTTTTCTCACTAGAACTAGTTTTTGGACCGACCGTTTATATGGCAGCTATATGCTATAGTCATCCGATTTTGATCAATTTTTTCAGAATTGTGTGGAAGCATATAAAACTTATATATACCACGATTGGTGATGCTACGATGGAAAACAAAAAAGTTTTTCTCATTAGAACTTGTTTTTGGACCGATCGTTCCTATGGCAGCTATATGATATAGTCATCCGATCCGGCCGATTCCGACAAATGTGCAGCGTATTTGTATTTAAAGACTTTTGCAAAGTTTGGTCAAGATAGCTTCAAAACTGAGGGAGGAGATAGCATAGAAACAGACGGACAGACGGACAGACGGACGACGGACAGGAAATGAACTCAGCTCTCGCTGATCAAGAATATATATACTTTATTGTCAATGCTTTTCACTGCGTTACAAACATCGTCTTTTAATATACCCTCTCGGGTATAATAAAATATTAAAAAAAAAAAAAATTATTAGTTTCCTGGTGGATTCGAACCCACGACTTGCTTTAAATACCCTTTCAGTTTTTTAAAGACGCTACTATTGACAACAACAAAAGTTTTTCTCACTAGAACTATTTTTTAGACCGATCGTTCCTATGACAGCTAATCGCAATAGTCATCCGATTTTTTAAAATTTTTCCAGAAATATGTGGAAGCATATAAAACTAATATATAGCAAGATTGCTGACGCATCGATGGAAATCAAATAACTTTTTCTTACTATAACTGGGTTTTGGACCGACCGTTTCAATGGCGGGAGGTAGGTATATGCTATAAACATCCGATTTTAAAAAAATTTTCCGGTTTTTGCGCCTTATATTTTTTCCGAATTATATAAACAAATATATACTACCTGGTTTTGGTGATGCTTTTTTGAAAAATAAAAAAGTGTTGTAAAACAGTGTTTAAAAACAGTGTTACAAAATAGTGTTAAAAAATAGAATTGGATACTGTGGAAAATAGTGTTGAAAACAATAATAAAAACAATGTTAAAATACGCGTTTACAACCTCTCTTTCTAATGAGGTTTTTAAGTCCCTTTTTTTTTTTTTGAATTTTAATCAGTTTGATTTTTCAATAATGTAACCCTAATACCAAATTTTTAACATGTTACTGTTTTTTTTAAGCAACTTATACTGTAGTGTAGTGTATAATTGAATTAATTTAGTGTTATGGTTATGGTAAGAAAAGAATGTGTGTTGCTACTTGTAGGGTTTTTAACAAATAGCTTATTTAACTAAGTTTAAGTGTGTTTTATGTTATTTTGATTGTTGTTTACTAACTGGGTGGTGGTCAAATCCTGCGACTGGCTAAGTCAGTGGGGTGTATGCGAAGCAGTCTTCTCCTGACTCGAATCCCGTTGATCCTCCTCCTTCTTAGCAACGCCCTTGCCAGATTGTTTGGGTGACACGCGACCTTAACCAAGTACCAAGCTGCTTGTCTGTTTATAATATCCCCTACCATGGAGACTTTGAAATCCCGCTCAAGGTCACGTGTGCGGATGCACCACTTGGCTCCTAAAATAACTCCTCAGCATCTGGGCCTGGAATGTGCGTGTCTCTCTGTTTGATTTCTGGGCTTAAGATCTCAACTGTTTTTATGAACGATTGGTTAACTGTAATCAGAAAAAAAAATCTCGACTAGGACCTTCATTCAATAATTGTAAACAACAACAACAACATCATGCCGCAGCGAAACTTTTTGTTTGACCAGACGATCATATTTTGTTCTTGTGATTTTAATCGAAAGAGAACAACAATTGAAAATCCAAAATGTAAAGAAATTATTGAACACTATTAACAAATGGATCCAATAGGCAACACGTGTTTCATTGTTGAATACAATTTAATGTCCCTACATACATGCATCATGAATCCTCACCTTACTGAACACAAACGCAGCTTCAATTACCTCAATTACATTTGGAATTCTCGGAGCCACCTAGGTGACAGGGCAAGGGACTTTACATTGTCGCAGAGCAGGAAAAAACACTTGCAGCAAGCGTTATTCAAAGATGCGCATTGTTTCGAAGGCTTATGGTGAGTATATCGCACATATTGCGACTGAAAGTTTCCGGTGAAATTCACAAGAGTATACCAAACATGTTGGCAACAATAGGGATTTTCATTGGTGGTCTTCTTCTACCATTTATATAGAAATTCAGATTTAAGATCATTCACCGCTTATTAAATCACAATAATTATATTCAATTATTACACTCCACATAACTCACATTTCCATCAATATGCACACACACACATATATATAAAACTGCATTTCTCATTCTGCAAAAATAGAAAAAAAAGAAATCAACGAAAAACTCATCGCATTGAGTTTGGCAAGCTGCGTTTCGAAGATAAATCTTTGCAACCCGTGCACTTTTCATTTGTTATTTGCGCAATATGCGCGTAAATCGCGATTTCAATGGCTAAATATTGATTGAACGAATGAACTCAATATGCATGCGAATGCAGAGTGGTAGAGTGGCTAGAGGGTTGGGCGGGCGTTTGGTAGAGGCGTTATCCAACTATATATGCATTTATCTATATCTATCTATATCGGTATATGTGTCTGTCGTGGCCTGGCAGTTAGTTAGCAATTGCACACACACACGCACACATCGATGCATTTTCGGGCAGGTTATTGCAATGAAAATCGCTTTAAGCTGTAAAATGCTAGTTGCTTTTTGGGTTCGGGGATGGAGTAGCCACTTTAAACTCGCTCAAAATCATGTTACCTGCACGTTTTGGCCATCTATCCCAGCCATAGTTCTTCTCTATTCAGTGCCATGTTGCCTACTTTTAGGGCGCAGGCTTGCCATGTTATTGTAGAGGCAAACGATTTATTGAAATGTGCACGAACACAAACATGCTGCAACTACATTGAAAAGGTGTGTGTGTGTGTGTGTGTGTGTGTGCTACGTTTGAGTTTCAATTGATGCTGTGGTTACGCTTTATTTTCATTGCAGTTCCACAGCTCCCAATGCCCAGTTCTATGTAGGCTTTTGCACAAACCATGTTTTGACTGCCAGCGGCTGCCACATGCTAGTCCTGGCCCAATTCAGTGTATGCGTTTTGGCCCTTTATTAGCCGCCCCTAAACGCAGCTAAACATCAATTACTTAAGCTTTGTGCTAGTCCCCCAAAAAGCAGGCAATGGCAATTTTGTTAAGCCTCATAAATGACGCTGTCAACTGAAGAGCATATCATCAATCATCCCCTCTCCAACGCCCCACAATGGCATATGCAAAATTGAAATTGCATAAAAACGTATTGTGCATAAAGAGTGACAGAGATGGAAAGAGAGAGAAAACGGAATATGTGAATGTGTTTTTGTTACAATGGCTTTAAATTAAATTTGAATTCATTTACTGGCTTCGTGGGCCTTGACGAATTTTAATATTAGTTTAAAAACATTTTCAGCTTTCTATGACGCAAAAATTAGAATTTAATCCGCCAAGGGGTGTAACAATAATTATCTATTTTGGTCAAAAAGATTTAAGTTTTTTTGATGAGAAACATCTTTAAGTTTGGTAGGAAACATTTTTTGATGTGGATAAAATTCTTTTTAAAAATAACGCATAATGCGTAACGCATAACGCTCACACTGACAAAGCATACACTCCAAGCTATCGCCTGGCCAACCGTGGCATTTCAATTAAACCTAGTTGTAGTATGTTTTAGACCACTTGATCTTTGACCTTTGGGGTGGGCTCCAACACTGTACTTCAACACTATTTTCCAACACTGTTTCTCAACCCTGTTTCAAAACACTGTTTTTTAACACCGTTTTCTAACACTGTTTTCCAACAACGTTTTCCAACACGTTTTGTTTTCCAACACTGTTTTCCAACACTGTTTTCCAACACTGTGTTTTCCAACACTGTTTTCCAACACTGTTTCCCCACCAACACTGTTTTCCCAACACTGTTTCTCAACACTGTTGTTATTTTTCACTTAACACTGTTTCTCCACACTGTTTTCCCACACTGTTTTCCAACACTGTTCACTAACACTGTTTTCCAACACTGTTTTCTCAACACTGTTTTCTTTTCAACACTGTTCTCCAACACTGTTTTCCCAACACTTTTTTCCAACATTTTATTAAAATATTAAATATTTAAAATCTGGCACCTAATGGGTAGCACTCTTATTTTTTAGTGTTAACCAACACTGAAATTAAATTTTAACCAGGCAACCACATGACCCAGCTCTAGGCTGGTAATGTCAGCTTATTTTTCGGTCGTACATTTTGTTGTTGGAGATTTCATTTTTTAACAGGTTATCTATTAAGCAAGTTGTCGTGAATACCCTAATTATTTTGTTTATCAAATTTCACCTATTTAGTATCATTCAAGGATTAATCCCTCTAAAGTAAGGGGTGGCTGATGAATCTTGCTACAAGAGACATTTTTAAAAGAACATAAATTATTTTATTGAAATATCTTCGCGCCATATTTTTTAAATTTAGAAATAAATCAGTCAGTGAAATCATAACCAAGAAACTAACCAATTATCCATATAGATCAAATGCTATAACATTCAACAGTCACCCTATAAGAGGGTTGGCTTTCATATTCATAAATAGTGAATAAACAATAATTTATGCAGTGAAAACGGACTTATTGTTTTTGAAAATATTTAAATGAAGAATATATTTTCAAGTCTTAAGTCCATTTAGCCAGCTTCTGCTTCTGATTCTGAATTGTGAGTTAAACCAGGTGAAATATGTGAACTAAATTTACGAAAAATTATAATTTTTTCGTCAATTTTTGAAAGATAACAAAGTTTCCTGAGACATTTTTATGGGCCCTGTTCTGAATTTCGAGTCGATTTTTGAATTTGAATTCAAGTTGTATAAAAAAATATGTAAGTGACAATCAATTCTGTAGTTACTCTCGAATTGAATTCACTTGGAATTAGGCAGTCGGTTTCAGCTGCTTAAACAATTCTGAGATTTGTAATACCTAATCTAGTAATCGTAGGATTATTTGTCATTTAATTGTATTATTCGGAACATCAGCCAAATCTTCCTTTCTTCTCTAAATGACAGTTCTCAATGCCTTAAGACTGTTAGTTCCTAGAAGTATGCAATAGAAAGTAAAGTATGAAGTTCCTTAAAACTCTTGGCCCCAAAAAGAAGGCAATTTAGTATAAAGTAAATTATTCAATCACTACGTAAGATCCCAATGGAACATTTGCTTACTTAACAAAATCAGAGCGTTCATTTTTAGAATTTTTTTATTTCACATTATTGTAAACTCAAAGATTTACCTAACTCTAAAGTTATGCGCAGAGAGCAACAAAGAAGCTTAGTTCAGACAGATGCGTTGGCAGAAACAACAAATAAAAAATGCATAAATATGCGCAGAATCAAAACGCAGAATGGCAAACAGAAAAAAAATATATAAACTAAACAAACAAATGCCAGTTAGAGTTTTTGTCAATAAAACACACAAACTCACCTATACTCAAACACACACACACACATACCAATGCAAACAAAGGATAGGCAGTCGGTGGTTCTTGTGACTTTTTTTTTTTTTTTGTTTTTTACACTTTCCACCTTTCATGCCACACACACTTGACATTGTTTGTTGTTAAAAGTTTTTTTTTTTTGGGCTTTGGCTCTTTATGTGTATGTAAAATAAATACAAATATCACGCATCGCTATGTTTTACAACCTGCCATAGAGTAAATGCATATAAGAGTACAGCGGGCAGAAAAAGTACTCGTACGTACAGAATTGTGTGCAGTTTCATAAGTCAGCCCAATTCCTATCAGCTTTTGTTTTTGATAAATGAAATATGATTAGGGATTGGTAAGACTAAATGAAAGATCAGACAGTTTTGAGAGAATTTTTTTTAAATATCTAAATAGAAGTGAAGCCATGGAAATGGATCATTGGTTTTAGGATTCTTTTATGAAGTAAGGAATTCATTTAAAAAAAATTATTAATATATTCGATTTTACAACAATGAATATTGCTTTTTATACATCGAGATAAACAACTTTTAGTATGACCAGCTTCGTTTAGTCATTCTCAATGGAATTATTCATTTTGGCCATAAAAGAAATTACGTCGTAAAGTTTTTCGTGCAAAGGTCCGTTTTCTCATCTTCATGTTTTTAAATCTTGGTGGATATCAACAAAATGTATGTTTAAAATATCTATCCTTGTGTAATGGAAAAGTAAAATTGGCCCCAAAGGGCCAAGTTGAGCTACTTTTAATATCTTGATGTCTACATCGATTTTAAAAGCGACTTAAAAGTTCAACAAACATTTTCTTAATATCCACCTAGATTTGAAAAATATGAATGGCCCTAAGACTTATACAAAGGTGTCCTGGAAATCTCTAGAGCTTTTAAATGACATTATATGTGAAGTGACTAGAATAAGATCGGCTACTTGATCATATGCATGGAAAACTGTACGGACTAAATCGAGTTTCGTCTTTTGATCTAGTAACCGGGCACATTTGCGTCACCTCCCATATAAAGTCGAGCAGCTTTAATAAAAAATGCAAACGTTAATACGTAGGATTATTTGTAATTTAATTTGAAAAACGTTCGTGAGTGAGTACATTTCGAATTTTTTGAAGATGTGTTTTATCATGCTTTTCGCTTGTAATAGTCTTAAGTCAATTCCGATTAGCTTTTTTGATCAAGAAATTGCTTGCATATGATAAGCAAATATTCTTTGTTGAAATCTAATAAATTCTCAAGTAAGCCCCAAAATATTCTTAAAACAAAAGAAGAGTATATAAAAAGTAAAATTTATTCTTGGATTTAGCATGAATTAACAAATATAAAAATAAAATATAGAACATGGCTGATAGAATAGAGGGATTTCTGAAAGTGATTTGCTTTTGATTTTGATTTCGTGAAAGCAAACCAAAATCAGTTGACGGAACGACAATTTTCGAGCACTGATTAGATTTTGATTTCGTGAACAGCTGATTGACAATTGGCGCTGAAGTAAACAAAGGTTCAAAATCACAAAACGCCGATAAAAAGTGTAAAAACAATTTTTGTCACCCTCTTAAATAATAGTTTAATAGCAGAGCATGTAGTTTCAGAATGTTCGCAGCTTTACAAAGCAGACATCAAGTTTGGCAGATAATTTTTTCGTGGAATACGGCCACACTAGAAAGCAAATCGAAATCAGCCCAGTAGCTGATTTCGTTAAATCTATTAGTATTACCTTAAAATCCTTACGTTTTCTGGGCACACTGAACATTTTGAATGGAGCAGCTGTGAACAGCTGTTCGACGAAATCAAAATAAAAAGCAAATCACTTTCAGGAATCCCTCTAGTATAATTTGTTCTTGATTTTAGAATGAGTTAAACAAAGACCAAGTAAGCTGTAGACTGTCGGTCAGAAATAAGCATAGAACCGGTTGAGAATTTTAAGGACAGATTCGTGTTACAATAATTGGGGTTTTTCATTGCATACTTTTTTGGTATGGCACTGTAATTCTATTTCGTACACAATCCAAGAAAATTTGTACTTTTATTTTTCTGAAATTTTTATACTCTGTACCGAAGGTACAAAGAGTATATTGGGTTTGTGCAAATGTGTGTAACAGCCAGAAGGAAGCATCTCCGACCCTATAAAGTTATATATATTCTTGATCAGCATCAACAGCCGAGTCGATATAGACATGTCCGTCTGTCCGTCTGTCCGTATGAACGCTGAGATCTCAGAGATGGTAAGAGATAGAGGTTTGAAGTGTATGGAACATACATTTCTTTTACTTGCAGGCAGATCAAGTTTAGTTTTTTTTTTTTTGCCACGCCCCCTGCCTCCCCGCAAATCGAAAAAAACCGTATATCTTCTACAATTTTGGAGTTAGGTTGTTCGAACCTTCTCAGACATATATTCTACTCATCATTTCTTATCGAGCCCCCCATACATTGTTTTCCGATCAGATAAACGATAGTAGAGTTGCCACCCCCGCAATTTGTAAAACACCTCAAATATCCCGCAATTTTGGAGTTAGGTTGTTCGAACCCTCTAGGCATATATTCTACTCATCATTACTTATCGAGCTCCCATACATCGTTTTCCGATCAGATGAACGATAGTAGAGTTGCCACCCCCGCAATTTGAAAAACACCTCAAATATCCCGCAATTTTGGAGTTAGGTTGTTCGAACCTTTCAGACATATATTCTACTCATCATTACTTATCGAACCCCCATACATTGTTTTCCGATCAGATGAACGATAGTAGAGTTGCCACCCCCGCAATTTGAAAAACACCTCAAATATCCCGCAATTTTAGAGTTAGGTGTTTCAAACCTTCTAGACATATATTCTACTCATCATTTCTTATCGAACCCCCATACATTGTGTTCCGATCAGATAAACGATAGTAGAGTTGCCAACCCCGCAATTTGTAAAACACCTCAAATATCCCGCAATTTTGGAGTTAGGTTGTTCGAACCCTCTAGGCATATATTCTACTCATCATTACTTATCGAGCTCCCATACATCGTTTTCCGATCAGATGAACGATAGTAGAGTTGCCACCCCCGCAATTTGAAAAACACCTCAAATATCCCGCAATTTTTGAGTTAGGTGTTTCGAACCTTCTAGACATATATTCTACTCATCATTACTGATCGAACCCCAATACATTGTTTTTCCGATCAGATAAACGATAGTAGAGTTCCCCCATTAGTAAACACCCCCGCCACCCCGCAATTTGAAAAACACCTCAAATATCCCGCAATTTTGGAGTTAGGTTGTTCGAACCTTCTAGGCATATATTCTACTCATCATTACTTATCGAACCCCAATACATTGTTTTCCGATCAGATGAACGATGGTAGAGTTGCCACCCCACAATTTGAAAAAATCGAATATCTTTCACAATCTTAATGACAGATTGTTTGAACCTTTTAGGCATATATTTTAATCGTCATTACTTATCGATCCACCATACACCGTTTCCAGATCAGATGAACGATATTCGAGTTATAAGAAAATCAAATAAGTACGCTGGGCAGCACTTGCGCAGTTTTTGTGACCCCACACTTTAAAGTTATTAGTTATATACAAACAGGTACAGAGTATATTACAGTCGGGCTTGACCGACTTTCTTACTTGTTTGATATAAGAACGTTTGTTCTTATTTCTTTGTTAATATCTTTTTAAAAATTGTTTTTTTTTGTTTACAAAATACTAGACTAAATTAGTATTCAAATGAATGTTTACTGGATTATCATGTAAACAACTCAGCCTAAGTGTTTCCTAACTAAATAAAAGTAATTTAAATTTTATACTTAAACTAGTCTCCAAACGAGTGCTCGGATTAAATTTTAATTTGTTTTCCCTTTTCAGGATTTATTAACTTATGTAATAAAACTAAAACTAATAAATTTTCTTCTATTAATGGGGTTGCAATGAAAACTATTATGAAAAACATTTCCTAAAATTTATTATATTATTAATGTCTTTTTCGGATTTTAGGAATATTTTGAACTTAATTTAAAACAAAACATACTTTAAATTGGAAGTACAAAAAAGTTGAAATTTCATTACGTATTTTTTTTTTGAGCGTACAATACTTTCTTCTTTTCATGGTTTTTGCAAGCTTAAGTGAATACTTTTTGTAACCGCTGTACATATACATATATGTACAGTTATGTATATATTTTTATCGCTTCTTCTGGGCATTTTTTGCGGCTTTTAGAATTTTACAGCGCTCTTTCTCTTTTAGTGTGCGACTCTATCAGACACAAACAACATGTCCGAATTTCATATGCAACTTAAATATTTACATTTGACTTAAATATGCGTATTTTCGCATAAATTACAAAATATATTTCACATACATATTCCATTCGTGTTCCACGCGATATATTTGTCCCGTACAACAGCAACAACAACAGCAAATTTTATGACATTGTTGTAATAAAATTTATTAGATTTTGCTTGCGGCTTCTGTTAAACTCTTGTATTTGGAGAATTATTATTATATTGTATATGTATGCACATATGTAGATGATTCTTTTTTTTTTTGCTCTGTAATTTACTTTTTTATATGGGTAGCAGATTTTTGGCCATAAACTATTATGGCAAATGCCAAAAGGGGGGGTTATGAAAGGGCAAATGTAAAATGCTTGCATTGAGTATCTGAGTGTGTGTGTGCAAGTTTAGGATTAGGTGGGAAAATGTTTTTACAGAATTGTCACTGCTGACATCTTAGAGGGAAATTATTGAAATCAGCTTAGAAGAATTTAGTCTTTCTATAAAAATATCTAATTTACCAAATTTAGCTCTTAGTTTGCCTTAATTAATTCTTTTTATACGCTTTTTTGTGTAGCACATTTGATTTATCCCTTCCAGCTAACAACTCCACGCGTGCCTGTTTCAAATGATCATCATTTCTCGTGATACTCTTTAAACTAAAACTAAATGAACTAATTTTTCTAAGCCTAAGCCACCGACCAGTACAAAATCAAGTGGGAGAAGTAGATAGATAAAAGGACTTTCCACAGGAGTTGAAAAAAGTTGCCAAAGCGTGAAATTGCAACATCAAAAACCCGGAGTCAAGCTTTGGCACTAAAACTATAATACAATTTACTTAAAAATAGCACAAAAGGCTGCTCTGTGCACAGAAGAGCACTCAATATACACACACACACATATATATATCCTAACGCAGCCTGAGAGTGTCATATGTAAATTCTCCCCTGATGCCATTGACAAAGACACTTGAAATCCAAAAAAGTAGCAACAAAAACTGTAACAACAAACCCCCAAAGAGGCCAACTATAAAGTCAATGTATACATTTAGGCAGACGATAAATTGTAGCATACTTTTGGCCAGGCTCAAAAAAAAAGAACAAACAACAGAAAAACTTATCTCAGGGATGTGTGTGCTCCAGCAATGACCCTAATAACTGTCTACGGGCATGTTAAGTGTCAGCGGCGACATGGCCCTGTCATGTCGGTGTGTATATAAGTGTGTGTGTGTGTGTGCAAAATATTGTCTATATTTCTTGTCAGCAAATAAAACGCCAAATAAATAAAGCTGCTAAAAAGTTGTACGAGTCGCCAGTCGCTTGAGCGTTGAGCGGAGGCATGTTAAAAATGTCAAATTGCGCCTAAAAGCAGACCGCAATATTTTTGTGCTGGGCGGAAAAAACTATTTCCCACTGCCTCCCCTTCCCATTTTTGTGTTGCTTTGTGTTTTCCTTTTGCTGGGTGAACTTTTTTCCATTTACTTTGGCTCATGCATTTTTCAAAGCACAAACGGCAAATTGTTTCTCCTGCCTGGTCCTCCCTCTCTTTCTCTCTCATGCTCTCTTCTTCCCTTCCGAATGCTGCCTTGAGTGTTATTTATCTTTTGCTCCCACGACATTACTCTAGTTCGTTCTTAGTTCGTTCGTTTTTTTTGGGAACTGGTTGGGGACCCGCGTAATGTACAACTGGGACTTGCTCGAGTGCATCCAGAGGAGCGCTGAGCGGGAGCCGGAGCCTTCCGTTCAATTGTCCAGTTGACCAAATATTAACTTTGCGCTTTTTGCATTTTCTCGTCAGTTTTCATTTATTTTTTACTCTAATTGTATTTGCTGCAAAAAAAAAAACGTTAATTAGAAAGAGGTAGGCAAAGTGTTGCCTCTTTTCAATCATCATGATTGAATAAAAGCCCCAAAATCCTGACGCACTATCATGTGTCCAGATCCATCCACACAAAACAGCCGGTCGCCAAATGCATTGCGCATTTGCATTGCACAAACGTTTCTATTTCATTTCTTTTTTTCCGTTACCAACGTTTCGTTTCGTTTGATTTTAGCCACGGCTTTATTTAGCTTAGCGCCGAGCATGCTTCGCTCTGCGCGATTCTCTGCGAAGTGGTTTTATTTTTAGTGCGAAATTGCTAAAAATGGCATTTCCACTGAAGTTGCCATTTTTCGCAACAAGAAAAGTTCAGTCGGCTTCAAATTAATAGCAATCAAATCTGAACTCATTCTATAGTTTGATATTGCATTTTCCATTTGCACAGCAGCGGGAAATTGAATGGAAGTGTATATCAAGTTTGAAAACCGCCTAATAAATCTTGTTGAACTATTCATTGTAGCCCCCAAATAGGCTTAATTTGCATAGTTTTGGGTATTTGTTGTAAGTAAGGGTATATGGGCAGCAGCAGGATTCCAAGCTCGTAGTCCAAGTTCTTTTTTGACAGCTTCGTAAAAAACCAATTTTTTAGCCATTTAAAGAATTTTGAAGATGATGAGCAAATAGATGAGCAAATCAATGAAATGATCAACGTAAACGGTCATTAATTCTTTAATTTGCCTTTTTGACAATACACATACATACAAATACAAACACATAAATAAATCACATACATATATAAAAGAGTTAAACTTGGACTGACTGGTGACCGTCGCACCACCCAATCCATAGGAAGCTGATCTTTTAGAAATATTACCTTAAAATTTTTGAAAAATCACCCACAACTGGAACAATGGTCGGAAAAACTGGTTGTATTAAACTCGTAAGATTTTCATCCGATTAGCTCCAAATTTAATTGTTATTATTATTTTGTTATGAAGAGCTTTGAAAATAGGCTTGGAGCCGATCGTTTTTCGACTTGCAGGCGCATTTCCATAATTTGAAATCATGTTGCCTATCAGCAGCCACCCTCCCAAATCCCCAAACAGACGCCTCACTCACATACACGCATACAAACGCAAGTGACTTTTTGATTCTTGCGTCGCGGCAGAACGGTCAGCTACTACCCATTACCAAACAGAAACAAGAAAACCGGTTCTGGGTTGAGCGCAAACTGATTTGTTCAAGAGAGCATGTGAACGGTTTCTGTGACTCTTTTGCTCAAAGAGTCCGTAAATAAGGGTTGTTTTGGACATCGGAAAATAGTCAATTGTTATTTGCGCCCCTGCTATATACTTTTGTTGCGAGTTCGTAAGATTTAATTTAACCACCATTATTTATCATCACTAACATATCGATGCTCATATATCGATGCCCCATTACATTACTCAAACGAGCGAGTTGTCCACCTCTAGAAGTTCAGTTACGAGAGAGGCTCAGGCGGCACGACAACACGTTTTAATAAATACTTCTTTTCCTTTGCTTAATTACTTTTGATATTACATCGTTCTGTAATCATTGGATCCTATCAGTCTGGATAATAAAATTAAGTTATTCTATTTGGTGTTGTTTTGTGTTATTGTCCACAAGAGGTGCCAAAGTCTAAATTAAACTGAGAACATTCTACAGCCGTGGATTGATCTGTCCAATGCCACATGAAGTGGCAACAACTTTTGATAGCTCTGAATAAGGACAAAAGTAAACTGACAATAATACAGATGAAAGACATTTTTGTAGTCCATTTAAACATTGATTGCCATATATACTTATTTTGCATATGGGTCATTCTTTTTGAATCCGAACGGATTTAAAATTTACAATTTTGTATAATATTTGAATAAAAAAAAATTCGAAACTCAACCCCGATTCTCTCATGAAAACGTTTATCGCGGTTTAGCCAAAACAATTTTAGTTGATTTTATAAACAATTTAAAACGAGAAGGCAAAGCTAACTTCGACTGTGCCGAAGTTTAAATACACTTGAAAAACTTTTCTCCAACTGATTTAATCGGTAAAATATATATAGGATATAGATATCAGATATTTAAAATTTTTAAATCATTGATAATAACAATTTTATACCATAAAAAAATCTTTTCTTAGTAAAACACATTTTAAGACCGATCGGTCCTATGGTAGCTATATGCTATAGTCATCCGATTTTGATACATTTTTTCAAAATTATGTGAAAGCATATAAAACTAATATATACCAAGAAAACAAAAAAGTTTTTCTCATTAGAAGTAGTTTTTTGACCGACCGTTTCTATGGGACTTTTGTTATAGCTGTAGAAATGAGAAGGGATAGAAAGTATCTAACACCAATTATGTGAAAGCCATGTACAACATTTTTTGAAAATCTGAATTGACTGGCAAATCGGCCCATTTCGGAGCCGGTTCTTTAAATTGACTTATCAAAATGATTTTAAAGTGATTTTGATGCGTAGAACCGTACCGTCAACCTTCCTACTCTCTTTCCTTATTAGCTCTCTTCTACCGAGTAGCCTAGTTAACCTTACCTAACCTAAGCTTGTTTTTAAGACCAGTTTGGTATTGACTAAAAACTTAATGTTCCTAAACTTTTTTCCTATTGTTCTCATTTTAAGTACATAAGATTTGACCAAGAATATATGGTTCTTATTTGAAGCATGCGAATTTTTATTGAAAGAATGAATTGAAAATCCAACAATTAAACTATTTTAGCTCAAATTCTCAATGGTTCGGTTAGTAGAACTAACCTGAGTTTAGCCGAATCTGAGTGTCTGAGTGTTGGTCTCCTCTCAATATCTTGGCTCGTGTGTATTTTCATTTTCGCCCAAGAAAAAGGGTCCTCTACAGTTAGTTAAACGCCGAATCCGAGGGGCAATGTTTTTGGGAATCTTTTTCATGGCTACATACTTCATAGCTG
Source organism: Lordiphosa mommai (assembly GCA_018904225.1). Taxonomy (NCBI): domain Eukaryota; kingdom Metazoa; phylum Arthropoda; class Insecta; order Diptera; family Drosophilidae; genus Lordiphosa; species Lordiphosa mommai. The sequence goes on from JAEIFT010000234.1 coordinate 234,996, forward strand.
GCGCCAACAGCTGGTGAAGGTGACCTAATGTGTAAATGTTTTTAAAGAAAAGTAGGGACACACACTACCCTCTAAGCTACACTAGGCCACGGACAGCGGTCGAATTATAGATCATTGATGGGCAAACAACTGATTCAATCATCATTATGTTTTTCTTGTTTTTTTTTTTTTTTAAATGGAAATGAAGAAAAAGATTTTATAAAGGGAAAGGCCTAATTGAATTACTGTTCTGGATGATGGATGATGATTTTTTCTCTCGTGTTCGTGCTCTTAATTTGAATATCGTACAAAGAATATTTTGGGCTTCTGGAATCGGATTGTTAGTGGTATGTCGAGTGAATGGTTCTGGTCCTAATAAGCTCTCTTGAAATGCACTCGCATTACTGCCATTGCTCGGTCCTCAACTCTATGATCCATGAAGCATTGTAGGGCCCAATTTAACTAATGTGGATACACAACCAAGTTAACGCTATGCCCACGTGCGAGACAAGAGCGATACTTAGATATGCTTAACCCATGAACGCCACGGTTCATAAATGTCTGGCATTGTCGTGCACGTTTTACATTTGCAAATGGCTGGGCGGCTAAAGTTTGCTTTGGAATTACAATATAAATCAGCAGCAATGTGACTTTTTAATGTTGCATTGTTGTTTCCTCTCTCACACACACACACTCACCCAATTCCATATGCAAATGGAAGTTAGACCCTTCGAAAAAAAATACACTTTATAGTGAGCAAAGCGGTAAAAAAAAGTTACCGCTGCTTATTTTTGGAACAAATTGATGTTGTGTTTGACAGTTGAAACTTGCAACAAAAACCACGCCAAATAAATAAATAAAAACACTTTCCTGGCGAGCAACAACACTAAAATAAACGCTACCAAAATGTTTGAAAATTTACACAGTTAAATGTAAAAGTTTTATTTTTGTTTGCAAATGAATTTCTGTAGTGTTTGGCAAGTTATTTGCCATTGTGCAAAATGTTAGAGAGTCGAGTACAGTCGGGGGAGCAAACTCAAGTGGAAAATTTACAAAACAAACAAAAAAAACAAAAAGGTGTTGGTAGTCAATTTGGTTAAGTTTCTGTTGTTGCCCAAATTCTGTGGGTTGTGTGTAAATGAAGTTGTGTTGCCGTCACCCAAAGACGTTGGACGCCGTTGGTTTGAGCCGAGTTAAAGTTTGTGGTAAACTTGGCCAGATTCTTGGCTGGACTATCATAGTCAAAGTTCCCTTAAAAAACTTTGACTGGGCTCATAGTAGATGACTTATAAAACATTCAAAAGTGCAGCATATGAGTAAAATTTTATATGCAAGTTTATGTTATGTTGAGAGTGGAAAGAAAAACGCATAACTACACCTGGCTTTGGGTACGTGATGCCAAATAATCTCTAAAATTATACTTGAATTTTCTTGCATTCTAGATTTCAGTTAAACTTTGTTTTGTCCAAGAAGATTGTGTCTTACGAACTAGGTAACACGAAATCAGCTTGATATCACTAGCACGATATTGCTGTTTTTTTCTAGGCAGTGTATTAGCTGATTATTGTACATATTTCATGCATCAAATTTGTCGTTGTAGTTGCTTCCCAGTCTTGTTATGGCATAAATAATATCACAAGGCAACCAAATTAAACGTTTCTTACTTTATTGAATGGGTTGTGGTTATTCTAAAAGATTTTCGAGTGCAAAAATGCTCCATCACATCTGGATATTTTTAAATATGAGCCTATACGTAGGTTGCTATATATATTTCTGGCCTAATAATGAAAACGCGAATATTTATGATCAAAAATGGTTTTATTGTTTTTCAAAGTATTCCCCACCAAGATTTATACACTTTTGCTTGCGCCCAAACCAATTGTCGAAGCACTTTTTCCACTCCGATTGAGACACCTCCAAAACATGGTTTTTGAACTCTTCAACAGCATCTTCTGGCGACGAAAATCGTTGACCACGCATTTTTCCCTTGATGTGCGGGAATAAAAAGAAGTCATTGGGTGCCAAGTCAGGGCTGTACGACGGATGACCCATCAATTCGACGTTTTGGGCGGTCAAAAAGGCGCTGGTGTGAGCCGATGTGTGAGAGTTCGCATTGTCATGGTGCACAATGATCTGTCTTTTCTTGTACGTTTTTCAAATTTCTCCGAAGACTTCAGACAAACAAATTGTGGTGTACCACTCAAAATTGACCGTCTTAAGTTGCTGAAGCGAAACAGTCGCCACATGACCAGTTTTACCGAAGAAACAGGCGACGATTTCTTCTTCGACATCTTCCACGAACGACTTTCGTTGGATTTGGCTCGTCTACGAAGACCCACACGGTCGATTGCTTTTTTGTTTCGGGCTTATAAGCATTGATCCATGATTTGTCACCTGTGACGATCTTATAAACGACTTTTGAAACACCGCTATTATATTTTTTCAAAATTTTTTTCTTTGCACCAATCCACACGAGCCTTTTTTTGAGCGATTGTCAAATTGTGCGGGATCCAACGAGAACAAACCCTTTTTTACGCCCAGGTGTTCATGCAATATCGAATGTATGCTGGTGGAAGAAATGCCCAAGGATGCCTCTATCTAACGGTATGTCACATGACTATCTTGCATTATCCGTTCACGCTCGTCATCAATGTTTTCTGGCACAACGACTGTTTATGGACGACCTTCACGACCTTCGTCTTCGAGCGAGCGTCGCCCGCGATTGTATTCATTGAACCAATTTTTCACAGTGCTTTGTATGCTTCATCGCCATACAAAGATTTAAGTTCATCGTTGCACTCTTGTCGTGATAATCCACGTCGAAAGTTGTAAAAAGACTGCACGAAAATTTTCACGAGTTAATTCCATTTTTCTGCCGAGGTAAGTTTTTGATTAATCGTTAATCGATATCAAACGTGGTCATACATGAAAGAGTAGTGTAGAGCTTTTATCGATAAAAGTCCAAACTTTTTTTGGGAAATGGCCAATTGGTCCTAAAATGGCTTGAAGTGACCTAGGCCAGAAAGTTAAGTAGCAACCCACGTAAGTTCGTGCAAATGTATGTAACAGGCAGAAGGAAGCATCTCCGATCCCATAGAGTATATATATTATTGATCAGCATCAATAGCCGAGTCGATATAGACATGTCCCGTCCGTCTGTATGAACAACTAGATCTCAGAGACACACAAAATGCTAATTAATCAGTGTGAGATTACACTCTTTTTAATAATTTTTTGGTGTTATCTGGTCACACTCTTTAAGTTGTGTGCCACACCGTAAATGCAATGCAAAATTTTGTAAGAAATTTTTTCCTGCGCAATATTACTTTTGGTTTCCTGGTATTAAATCGTCTTTTTATGGGGTTCGTGTAAACTCAGCATAGTTGAGGTAAGGAAATTGTTTTGTGGGAAATACAATTTCCATTGTTTGGTGTACAATATCTCGTTAGGGGGTTTATTTATGTGTTTCTTTACGCTTATCTTTAAATTTTAGTGCAGAGTGCCATGAAGGTGACTCTCATTTACTAAACCCATTTAACCACTTCAAAGAGTGTTAACTTACCCTTGTTGTTTTGTACGTTAAGTACCTAGATTTCTAGTGTAAAAAATTATCAAAAAAAAGTTTTGCAAAAGTAGAGAATAACATTTATTACAAGTATTAACAAAATATATGTACAATGGCATTTTGTAAATATTTTGTTACATTTTTATTTCATTATTGACCAGCAATCTGTAAAAAACAATTAATTAAGAAACAGTAAACAATATGATAAGTTGCTTTAACTTACAACAACCAGATGACCGCTCTTATCGCGCATAACTCCCGGCTCGGCTCCAGTTTGTATATCAATGACTCCTCCCTTGCCCTTGACCACATTGTGTTCCAGTCTAGTAGAAGAAAATCATGATAAATCAAAATAATTCTAACTATAAACAATACTCACGAATCTCTGCCCACAATAGTGACAATTTGTGCAGTGCCCACAGTGTCCATTATATAGGTGCTAAACTCAATGATATAGGGTATGATTAGAATCAAATCACCCTTGTCCTTTTTCAAATCCAATGGAATCCGAATGACCATCAAATCATCCTTGTGATTAGTTAATGTAAAATCAATCTTATCCAGTGGCAGACGATGCTTCTGCTTGTAGGATTTACCATCCAACACATAGACAGCCTTGTTGCTTAGCAAAATGAAACGTTCGCGCGATTTGTAGCCATGACGATCGAATTTGGTGCAAAACGATTGATACTTCAGCTGCTCACTACCAAATGCGCTGGCCACAAAGTCATTGATCGGTTGGATATGCTCATTGGGTATGCGTTGCTCTTGAAACGGAATGGGCACACTGGCCTCATAGTTATGCTTCTTGCCCTTGAACACTGATTCGGCCAATACTTTCAGCTCGAATTGACGTTTACGTGCTGCGGTCAACTTAAGGCGATAAATGCGGGCCAAATGAAGTCGATGCAGGCGATGCAAATAGGTGGACGCCTCCTGGCAGTGACCGGGCGCCGAGGGCCAACTCTTGTCCAAAACCTAGAATGTATGTTGTTAAAGATTAATTCTCGAATGTACAAAAAGGAATCGATCCGGTGACCTAAGCAAGTCAAGCCAAGAGAATTTAGGAGAATATAACAACATAGAGAGCCACTCTCAAATGCTGCTCAATTTTGAGTAATGTTAAGGGATAATTATCATGTAGATACTTTACTCTAAATATTTGTTCCTATAGGAAAATACTGTTGTTCAAGTGAGACAGACATACAGCCATGTTCTCAATTCCACTTTCACAAAAGTTTTGTGATTTGGAGACCAAATTTGGTGCGAAAACCGGTTTAAAATCACAAAACTTTTGTGGAAGTGGAATTCAGAACATGGCTGATAGTCAAAAACGAATTCAGAGATCGAAACTGAGAGCAAACAGCTAAGTAATTTTGAGTGAAACGGTAGGCGGCATCTCAAATTGTCTTTCTGTGTTTACTTTTCCCTGAGATAACACTAGTTTACAAAAATTTATAAAAAAAATTGATACTTTTTGAGATAGAATTTTTATACACTTGAAAAGTGTATATTAATTTTGCCCAGAAGTTTGTAACGCATATAAAAATTCATTTCCGACGCCATAAACTATATATATTCTTGATCAGGACGACGAGCTGAGTTCAATTCCGTCTGTCCGTCTGTCTGTCCGTCCGTCCGTCTGTCTGTCTGTTTCTACGCGAACTAGTCCCTCAGTTTTAAAGCTATCGAGCTGAAATTTTGAGTCTTCTTTTTGCTGCACGCAACTAATATGTCGGAACTTTACGGATCGGATGACTATATCATATAGCTGCCATAGGAACGATCGGCCCAAAAACTAGTTCTAGTGAGAAAAACTTTTTTGTTTAGGTCTTTTTCGCTGTAAACTAGTGTAATTAGACAAGCTCGACTGGGCCCATAGGGGCTGTAAAGCAAAACGATAGAACCAGTTGAGAATTTTATGGACCAAATTCAATTAAATTTCTTTTTCGTTGCATATTTTGTTGGCTTAACATTGTAATTCTATTCCATAATCAATTCAATAAATTATGTACCTGAATTAATAACGCGTTTCTTAGAAATGTTTGGCTTACTGGAAGTACTTAAAATCTCAATTCAGATACTTTTTTTGTCTTTTTTACTGTATACTGTAATTGGATATCAAAATGATTTTATCTCAATTTAAATATAAAATTAATGTTTTAATTGTGCTAAAACCCTGACAAAGATAACAGGCAAACATACAGATTCATTTACATCTGCATTAAGATACAATATCTTACCTTAGTGGGCAACTCCTTGGCCAAGCGCAGCAGCCACATACGCTTGGCATTGGCAATAAAATCGTCGTTCAAGCCATTGGGCGGATCATTGCGTGTAATGAATCCCTTGATGAAGGCACGAATCTTTGTTGCCGCCTCCCTGCGCTGCTGGGCCGCCTGCTTGGCCAAATGCCGGCGACAATAGCTCTGCAAACCAATGACCTGGGCCCTGAGTTTCAGATACTTGCGACGTTGTAGCAATCCCTTCCAGTTTGCCTGAATAATGGCCGCAATTTCATGTTTCTTGGCCTGGTATGCATCCTCCGTATCGAACAGGGTGCGTGGCCAGCGTATGAATAGCTTAGTCTCGCCCAACCTAAAATCGTCCGGGCCATAACCCAGATCCTTGACCAACAGCTGAACACCCGCCTTGGCTCCGCCAGAGCCCTTATAATGGGGCCAGGTAGACTTGCTCAGGCACTTGTAACGCTTCAGGAAGAGTTCATAAGTGCGACGATAGGCAAATCCAGCACGACGCACACGCAAATTCTCCATAAGACCCAGATACTTGACCTGATGCAGAACTAGTTCATCATTGAACTGGCCAGCAGACTGCAAATCGTTGGGCTTGATGCAACGTATATAGCTGGGCTCCTTGCACATGAGTATATCCATCAAATGATTCAGCGAAGTCCTAAACTGGGTAATGACGGTATCCGGGCGCTTCTTGCTACGCAACTCCTGTTCGGGGAAGCAAGAACGTATAATGGTATTGCCCGCCTTGGACAGAGTCTCCTTCAAATCTCTGAATAACAAATCATTGTTCTTGTCCAGAAAACCATTCACACTGTAGGTAACCTCACCGGCATAGTGCACCAAAAGGAATTCATTGCGTAGCATGGATTTCTGCACATGACTGGGAGCCTTTTGATGGCACACATAATGATGATGCTCGGACAGTTTGTCGGTCAGCTTCTCTAGGAAAGTCAAATCGGTGGGTTCTCCTGGACGTAGGCACTCTTCGTCGAGTATGGAAATAATACCCAAATGTCTCTCTTCGATCAGATTGCAAATGATCTTATTATCAAAATATTTTACTGGAATCCATTCGATGCCCTCCTTTCGGTACTCATCCTGTTCCGATTTCAAGGTCAATTCAATGAAAAGTTGTTGCAGTTTTTCATTGCAAAAGTTAATGCAAATTTGTTCGAAACTATTTTTCTTGAAAATCTCGAAACCATAAATATCAAGAATACCCATGACATTGTTAGTGCCTCCTCGATGGGACTCCTTGGCCTGCAGTGAGATGTTCAGACGCTTCACTAACCAGGAAAACATGCGATCATATACAGCCTTGGCCAAGGCATCGCGTGCAAAAATGGCCAACTCTTGATTAAGGGGCGAAGTAACCACATCCCCGCGTGCATCGATGGTACGATGAGTAAGAGCTGCCTCCAAATCGCTGGCACTAACACCCAACAGACGAGCAATTGTGACAACCAGATTTTGATTATTGACCTTAGCATGACCTTCCAGCTCATTGAAATTTATATTGCCCAAATGCAAAATACTGGCCACTATGCTAAAGATCTCATGCTGCTCCTCGTTGGTAAAATCAATCACAGTCAAGGCCTGTTGCATCTGCTTGAAATTCTGTGCATCATTAATGGAGGCCACACTACCGTTGAGCTAATTAGAAGCAATTTAATTTTTACTGAACAACTGAACAAAAAAGGTATTTCGTCGCCTTACTCACCCCATCACTCAGATAGGCATAACTATCCAAAGCCTTCTCCAATTGCAGCTTCTCCAACAATGTGGCATCAGCTCCAGCCAACAGCTGATAGAATATATGAAAATTACGTTCTCCACTCATTTGATTCACCACACGAGATTTTTCCAGCAAATAGTTCAGAATATTGCCACCAATGGGAGTTCCCTTGAAATCGAACTGTATATCCATGTATTTGCCAAAGCGTGAAGAATTATCATTCCGATTGGTTTTGGCATTACCAAAGGCCTCGAGAACGGGATTGCTCTTCAGTAGCTTATCCTTGACACCCTCCACGGTGGTCTGGTGGCCCGAGCAGGCGGCAATGTATTGCAAAACCTTTTTGGACGCCTCCGTTTTGCCCGAACCACTTTCACCAGAGATGAGTACACACTGGCCACGATGCTCTTCGATTAACGAACGGAATGCATTGTCTGTTACGGCAAACCTAGCAGAATAATTGATTGATGAGTAAGTGAGTCAATTTGAGCAGAGAAAAGACTTACACATGCGGTGGCATTTCATAGAAATGTTTATTCTTATACTCCTTGACAAGGGCATCGGTGTAAATGGGCAACTCCTTATAGGGATTCATCGAAATCAATACTTGCCCTATGTAGGTCTATGAGGAGAGAATTAGGAAAAGCGTTAGTTCGATGAAAGGTAAAAAAAAGGGTGACTAAAATGGATGAAAGCAAAAAGTTTGGTCACACTATTTTTTACAACATATGCACTAGTTTCTTCTATTTATATTAGTGAAGGTGAGTGAGCTTGCTTGCATACCAGAGAGCAATCAAAATTACAAAAAATTATTTAATGGAAAAACCGCATTACACTGAGTTACGTATCTTCGAAAAGTGTACGTTTTACTTAAAATTTTAAGATGCGGTAGCACGCGAATGGTCAACTTTTTAGAAAGGCACCTCAAGTGAATTTGTTTTTATTCCTATTTCTACATAAGTAAAAGTAGGAGTCCAGCTTAGTCAGACTCGGTATACTCTCACATAAACCAAAATATTTATATAGGAAGTTATAAATTGCTTACCGAAATAATCTAACCCTTAGCTAGGGTATAATATAATAAAGATAATTGTTGATAATATCAAGCATTTAGAATTACTCACATAGATAAGGTTTTCCTGGAAGCGTTTCTTCAGATTCTCAATAAAGGCGTCTTCACTTTGATAGTTCTCGAGAAGCACAAAGTCCTGAACGCCAGCACGATCACGTTCGTGCAGGCCCATGGACACGGGACGGTATGAAGTTGAATTGCTACAGGGGGGTTAGATAAGAGAATGTGTTCAATGAGCAAACAATTTTATATTATATCAATCGTTGTATTTATGCTAATAGTTTTATACCATTTAAGGGAAGCATAAAAATATACTTTTATTTAATAAATTATATAATTGTACATCTGTTTAAGTAATTTACCCTTGAAAAGCTAGAGAATCACTTTATCTTTATAGATGGTTTAAATAATCTGCATAGTTTCTTTTGCGCACTTTTGGTAATTGGCAGTTTATTTTACCAAAGTATGGACTATGCTAAAGGTATAAAGATAATGTTTCTATAAGGGACCAGCAATAAACTGCCAAGGCAGACATAACGCAAATCTGGTCATGCCTTTTGTAGAAGTTGAAACTTAGCTCAATTTAGCAGAAAGCGACTCCAAATAAATGCCAGTTTTAATCAGTTAATATGGAAAATAACTCGGAAAATCATTCCCCGAAAAAAAAATAAAAAAATTTGTAACTATGTGTACGCTTCCTCTTAAAATTTAAGCACGTTTTTTTCAAAACTGTGTTTTAAAAGACAGCGATCACTAGATCGTAAAATCGGCTGAACCGATCGATTTAAAATTTTTACACAACCTCTTAAGATATAAGAATTCTTCGGAAATTGATTAAAGGATTAAATTTTCGCCATTTTATCAAACATTGAATTTTCGACTATTCCTGCGATCAATCCCAGCATTCTTTTATCCCCTAAAAGAATCTATCGTGTTTTTTGATTTCAGATAAGCCAAACCAGAGATGGAGAGATCACCGCCAAGTGCCTGTATAAGGAGGATCTTCGTGAGATCGTGTACATGACCAGTATCCTTAAATTTTTGTACATGATCTACGTGTCATTAAAAACTTAAAATAAGATACTATCTCAATAATTAATACTTGCATCTGTTTAATAAAATCCCTTTCTATTGAAAAGTACTAAAAACGAGAAGGCAAAGCTAACTTCGACTGTGGCGAAGTTTTAATACACTTGAAAAACTTTACTCCAACTGATTTAACCTAAAAAATATATATTGGATATAGATATCAGATATTTAAAATCATTGATTATAAAAATTTGAAACCATAAAAAAAAGCTTTTCTTAGTAAAACACATTTTCCGACCGATCGGTCCTATGGCAGCTATATGCTATAGTCGTCCGATTTTGATTTTTTTTTTTTAAATTATGTGAAAGCATATAAAACTAATATATACCAAGATTGGGGACGCTACGATAAAAAACAAAAAAGTTTTTCTCACTAGAAGTAGTTTTTTGACCGACCGTTTATATGGCAGCTATATGCTATATTCATCCGATTTTGATACATTTTTCCACAAATATGTAAAATCATCTAAAACCAATATATACCAATATTGGTGACGCTACAATGAAAAATAAAAAAGTTTTTCTCACTAAGACTTATTTTTGGACCGATCGTTCTTATGGCAGCTATATGCTATAGTGATCCGATTTTAATACATTTTTCCAGAATTATGTGGAAACATATAAAACTAACATATACCAAGATTAGTGAAGCTACGATGGAAAACAAAAAAGTTTTTCTAACTAGAACTTGTTCTTAGACCGATCGTTCCTATGGCAGCTATATGATATAGTCATCCGATCCGGCCGGTTCCGACATATTAGTTGCGTGCAGTAAAAAGAAGACTTTGTGCAAAATTTCAGCTCGATAGCTTTAAAACTGAGGGACTAGTTCGCGTAGAAACAGACAGACGGACAGACAGACAGACGGACAGACAGACGGACGGACGGACAAACGGAATTGAACTCAGCTCGTCGTCCTGATCAAGAATATATATAGTTTATATGGTCGGAAATGAATATTTCTATGCGTTACAAACTTCTGGGCAAAATTAATATACACTTTTCAAGTGTATAAAAAAGGATATTTTTAAAGCCTTGCAACTGCGTATAACCCCTTAAACCGAACCATATACCGAAACTTTTAAATAAATGACATGTCGAACCAGACCTTCTCGCGGCTCAAAAATTATCTTAAATCATCATTCTCAGGAACATAAATATTAGGGGGATTCCTGAAACTGATTTGCTTTTGATTTCGTGAAACAGCTGTTTGCAGCTGCTCCTTACAAAGGCAGCAGTGTGGCCATCCAACTAACATAAAAGTGGCCGTATAGTCTGCATGTTTCACGGTCACACTGCGCGTTTTGTAGGGAGCTGTTTCACGAAATCAAAAGCAAATCAGTTTCAGGAATCCCTCTAATATTTTCAACGATTTCATCGTCAAAATAATCGTAAAAAGTTGATTTGGAGGAGAGATCTCCAACAGGCACCTAATTTGCCAGCTCACTCGATCATTTACCAGGCTCGTCGCTCATACGGCCATCGCTCGCCAATGCTAGTTTGGACATTCAATCAAAACGAGCCAGCCCTTAGCACGCTCGAGCAATAGTAGTACAAGCTCATGTAAACATATGTGAGCAGTATGAGCAATTTAGTTTAGCGCGGCTGGAAGAACGGGAGCAAAGCGAGCTTCGCTGGTAATCTCTCGCGCTCTCCACAATAACAAATCAAGAGAGTGCAAAACGAGAGGGCAAAGCTAACTTCGACTGTGCCGAAGTTTAAATACACTTGAAAAACTTTACTCAAACTGATTTAACCGGTAAAATATATATAGGATATAGATATCAGATATTTCAAATTTTTAAACCATTGATAATAAAAATTTGATACCATAAAAAAAACTTTTCTTAGTAAAACACATTTTCCGACAGATCGGTCCTATGGCAGCTATATGCTATAGTCATCCGATTTTGATAAAATCTTACAGAATTGTGTTGACGCATATAAAACTAATATATACCAAGATTGGTGACGCTGCGATGAAAAATAAAAAAGTTTTTCCCACTAGAACTAGTTTTTTGACCGACCGTTTATATGGCAGCTATATGCTATATTCATCCGATTTTGATAAATTTTTCCACAAATATGTAGAATCATCTAAAACTAATATATACCAAGATTGGTGACGCTACAATGAAAAAGAAAAAATTTTTTCTCACTTAGACTTATTTTCCGACCGATCGTTCCTATGGCAGCTATTAGATATAGTCACCCGATCCGGCCGGTTCCGACATATTAGTTCCGTGCAGTAAAAAGAAGACTCTGTGCAAAATTACAGCTCGATAGCTTGAAAACTGAGAGACTAGTTCGCGTAGAAACAGACAGACAGACGGACAGACGGACAGACAGACGGACGGACGGACAGACGGATTTGAACTCGGCTCGTCGTCCTGATCAAGAATATATATAGTTTATGTGGTCGGAAATGAATATTTCTATGCGTTACTTTTTTTTTGATTGACATTTCATTTTGCTTAGAGCGCCCTTTCCTACTTATGCAAAGTTTATCCTATTTAAATTTAACCAAAAAAGCTCCCAAAATGTTATGAATCATAACAATAAACTGTGATTTAAGACTGAAACCACAACTTTGGGTACGATATTTTTTTGTAAAAACTAGTACCGCAGACCGCACCTTAAATATACGACAAGTTGAAGCGAACGGACCAACCTTTTTTCCGTAAATGAAAGGCTTTTAGGTAGGTATCACTGCACAACATTTTAAAGTTAAAGCCTTCAGACTAAAACTATATTTAATTAAGCCTAATATCTACGTATTCTGAAAATGAACTAAGATCGGACAAAAAACACGGAAGTTATGCACAAAAAGATTTTGTTTGCTTTTCAGCAGGGTAAGGCAAGGTAGACAACAACTGCAACGTTAATTTGAGTATATATTCGTATATATGGGTATTTTGTAGTCGGGGCACTTGACAGTAGGGCTCTTACTTGATTTACTTCATCACAAAAAAATTATAAGAAACAAATTGCTGTTGTGATTGCTGCGCCCTTCCTTTTGATTTTTGTGCCACTGCTGGTTTAGGGCCACGATAAGGTACCACTTTCACCATTGTTATCTTATCTTTCTTGATGCTGTGTAAGCGCTGAGAAGATGGTAACCTGATTTAATTCTTAAATTTTCGCATGACTCATGTTACATGACGCTGAGGTGCATACCGCTAAAATTGTTGCAACTCCAGCTTGTACCTAGAATACTGGAAGTGTGAACACAAATAGTGATTGTTTGCCGTTTAAACTTTGCTCAGATATTTCCCAGTATCTTAATTTCTTCGAAACCCTTGTAAACAGACTGACAGGTGTATAAATCAAAGGAGATAAGAATAAATTGTATCAACAAAAATCCAAGAAAAAGTCAATTGATTAGATTTACGTTAACTCTTCAAAAAGTTTATAAAATATATTTGATCACTTTTTGGAAATCAAACCTGTATGTACAAGGTATAAATACCTTTTCGTCATTTAAACATATCCAACATTCTTTCATATTTTTAGATTTTACTAGGTGTGCAGATACCATTCAAAGTTGTTTGCCTTATCAATGTCAAAGAGGTGATGGGGGAGTGGGTAACTGCTGCACTGAATTGCTGATAAGATGTTGGTAAATCCAAATATACAATGGTTACGCAACTAAGCACTTTGCCTGGATTATGGGTGTGGTTCATTAGAAGTTTTGCATCATTTTTACTTTAATAAATATCATGATGTAAGCACTTGAAACTTGACAACCCACATATTTGACATTTTCATGAATCAACATGACAACAACTTGTTTTAATTTATAGATACTCTTCTGTAATAACCTGGCCATGATGATCCTTTTTCAAGTATTTGGTAGTTCGGTTCGCGTTGTTAGAATTCGCACATATTCCGCACGCGAAAAACTGTGTTGACCAACTAACTTTGCTCGCAGGCGGTTGAAACGTTTTTACCATCATCGTACTGTATATTTTCAATTGTTGTCGTTATCGGTTATCAAAGCTAATACATAAAACTCTATCTGGGTGGAGGAGAGCAATTGGCCAATCAGTTGAGATTAGATAGCGTATTGTGTGGATGGTGAATCAACTTTAGTTATGTGCACCATTTTACTAGTATGGTATTTATTTCGGAACTAGGTCTGTTGGTTGAATGGGAGCATAAATGGAATCAACTGCAAATTGTGCTAAGACAAAGACTAAACTGAAGATGTTTGTGAAGCTTATAAAAGTATCTTAACGTACCATTTTGTGGCTCTTAACAAAGTGGAGGTTTTATAAAGAAATGCATTACTGAACTTCTTGGAATGTGCAGAACTTTTCTTTCTTTCTTTTTTAACCAAAATATTTCTGCATTCTAATTCTTAAATCCGAATTCTAAAATCCAAATGATTTTTATTTTGATCATTTTGAAATTCGGTATGTAAGCTTAGTACGCCATATAGACACTTGTTGTCTCGATTTTGTAAATCTACCTTTGAAGGTCGGAAAATGTTCTCTTATATTTGCCCTCTGAAGGTTCAATTCAATCTGCTCGGTTTTATTTCGGTTCATTGGATTAATTATAGTTTACAGTTAACAATTAATAGAAATCAAGTAAATATAGCTTTGGATTTATACGCGGCGTAGCTTAATCCGAATTCTCTTTTCAACTTCTCGGCTTTACTTCTGCTTGTCGACTCCTCTCGGCGGCTTCTGATCAACGAATCTTTTGCGGCTTCTTTGTATGTCGGCTGCTTCTTTGCTGTCATTGCTGTTAACTCTATGCTGTTACTTCTCTGTTGTTAGTCTGCTGTAAGATTTTTGCTGTATATCCGTTGCTTAAAAGTCCGCCCTTTTAACAGACATATGAAAAAATAATTTTCTAAATTTGGAAAATTCACACCCAGGGTCGGAAAATACTGTGATTTGATCTATGTGAAACTCGGCTTGTGTTACGAGTGAAATAAAGAGAAAAACGATCGGCTGACATGTGCCATACACTGAACAAAAATGTTTAGGTACCCGTTGGAGCGAATTAAGCTGGGCGGGACTCCTTGTTGGGCTAGCTAACAGTCGGCTTGGAGAGGTTCTCTGCTATCCACTGATCCAGGCCATTCACACACATTTTAAATTATGAGTCCATAAAACACACTATTGACCATTGATTATAGTGTCGGGATACGTATATGCTATGGTATCTACAAAAAGAAATTTCAAACAAAAAAGGAATTTAACACGGCTCTTTCCATTACTTAATATATATAGTACTCCCAGATGTAATGGAGATTCTGGCGTCTGTACCCTCCCTTCCGTGATTCAAGTGAGCGATAATTAATCATGAATCCCTTGACAAATATGACTTTTACAAATTTAAGTCCAGTCGCTGCCACACACTAAAACTCTAAGTATTCATTATTATTATTTTGATTAAATAGACATTATTAAAGCAATTCAAAATTAAACAAAGATCTTCAAGGAACTTTATAGCGATTAATATGACTTTAATGTAAACTTATTTATATGCTTATTCATTATACCCGTTACTCGTAGAGTAAAAAGGGTATACTAAGTTCGTGCAAATGTATGTAACAGGCAGAAGGAAGCATCTCCGACCCCATAAAGTATATATATTCTTGATCAGCATCAATAGCCGAGTCGATATAGACATGTCCGTCTGTCCGTCCGTCCGTATGTCCGTCTGTCTGTATGAACACCTAGATCTCAGAGACTATTGGAGCTAGAGCTACTTTTTTTCAGTGTAAACTTGTATTGTCTGCACGCAGATCAAGTTTGTTTCAAATTTTTGCAACGCCCCCGCAATATGAAAAAAACCTCATATCTCCTACAATTTTGAAAATAGATTGTTTGAACCTTCTAGACATCATTACCTATCGATCCGCCATACATCATTTCTTGATCAGATGAACAATAGAAAAGTTCCCGCCCCCGCATTTTGGGAAAAACCTCATATCTCCCACAATTTTGAAGATAGTTTATTCGAACCTTCTAGACATATATTTCAATTATCATTACTTATCGATCCGCCATACATCATTTCCCGATTAGATGATTTATAGTATTTGGAAAAAAACGCATTGGAAAAAACCTCATATCTCCCACAATTTGGGCATGTTGTGGTCTAATAAAATATTCTTAAATAAACCTTAACCTGAGTAACGGGTATAACGAAGTCGAGCAGGGCCGACCTTAACTTACGCTCTCATTTTTATATGAGATTTAACCAACAAAAATGATCCATTCAACGTTTGCAAAGGGAAATAAAGACTTAAAAAACGGAAGCAGCCATGAAAAAATTAAATGACTGACACGCATGGTTGCATTGAGTTTATTGTTACTTTTATTCGCGCCCTTCGAACTGGTTTATAACTGTAACTCTGACTTAAAATTGAACTAACTAAATTAAGTTATTAGCAACTTCATCATTTTAAAATAGTTACATATATTATATAGGTAAATAAGAAGAGGAAAGGCTGTAGAGTGAAGAAAGGATTATCTTCTGATTCGAGGGGGGAATTTAGTTAGTTAAATGAAGAAGTCTATTATGTGTCCTAAAAGATAGTATTCGATCAAGTGTAATGCCCAGATCGCCAAAGGATTCAACCATCTTAAGCTGTTACGAGTATATGCGTAGAAGTGAAGGTCTGCGATAGAGAATCACTTTTTCACATGTTTCCAATGTCTATTTTCAATAATTTACTAAATCACTTGACGGACGGTTTATATTTAGATATTGATAAAATGATAGATAAAGGACAGATAACGCATATTCATTCATAAATAAGTTATTATTAGTAGACTATTTTGCTAGAGTCAAATTAAATTCTTTTTCACCCTTTATGGAGAACTTTGCACGCTTCAAAAACTATTGCACAAATTAAGAAAAATACCCAATGCGGTTATCATCATTTTTTCCTCTTAATTCTCTGGCGGCATCGGCTGGCGTGAAAAGTTTTTTTTTTTTTATATTTTGTTTGGAGTTTAAGCCACAAGTTGCTGTTGCTTGGCAAGTTCGCAGTGGCAGGCAGTGGCGACCGCAAGAAGCTGCGCACAATTTTCTAATTAAATTCATTTGAGACCCTCACGCACTCGGCAAGCAGCAGCTGCTGCGTGCTGTGCATTCGTGATATGCGTGGGGTTGGTTGGGGGTGCATAAAATTGACCAATGTGCAATTGAGGGCTGCACAATTTGCAATCAGAAAGAAATGTCTAAATGTCGCTCTCCATTTTTTTTTAGCTTTTGCTCTGTGGGTTGTACTTATGCGGCATCGATGACATTGTGTGTAGCATAAAGTAATTTCCGTCTTGCACAAGCAGCGCTTCCGGTGCGGCAAACGTGCGCCGAGCTCTGACACTTGCTGCAGAGTTTGTGTGTGTGTGTGAGTGTCATCTCATTCTGTGTTTTCGCATTTTTTTTTTGCTCTTTGCTAACATGGAAATAATCAAAATGTCGCATTGAGATTGAAAATCACTGCATTTGCCAACACTTCCGCTCAAGTGATGAGCAAGTTGTTACCCCAATGCCTGTGTGTGTGTGTGTGTGTGCGAGAGGATTTAACAGTCTGTTATCAAGAAAATTGACAATAAGTTGCTGTTAAAGACAGGCGTAAGAGAAATGTGCCATGTAAGCAATTTTGATGGCTGCTTTTTGGTGTTGACATTGGATTTTTGGTTTAGTGGGGATTTTCTTGCCTGTACATGGTGAAGTATGCGTAATTTTCTCTACGTTTTTTTCCTTCTTCTTCTTGTTTGATTTAAGGCTTATAGAAAATGCGATGAGCGAGCCTAATGTGAAAATTATAAATATACACATGGATACATAGATGTACCATATGTAGTAAAAGGCAAGAGGTCGAGGTTAGCTCAGTAAAAGTGAGAAAGGAATGAAATTATTGGCCTATTAGAGTTTTTTAGTTTGAAAGTGAAAAAATTATAAAATTCTTGCAAGATTTAATACAAAAATTATATTAAGTGCTTAGAAATAGGAAGCCAAATATGCTGAGACAACAGTCTCACAACGAAGAATTTGCTAAGATATATGAAATTATAAAATGTTTAAAATAAACCGAAAATAATTTTATTTAAAGAGCGCACTTGGGTGGACAAAAAGTCAGAGCTTAAGGGAACTCTTGGTGGTACTATATTTTGATTTGATTTATGGTTTGCACTCCAAAACAATTAAGAATGTCGTTAAAAGCAGGGCTGCAAACCCCTTTAATTTTGACTGGGGTTCGGTTCGGGGTTCGAACCCTTACCCTACTCTGGGGGTTCGGTTCCACAACCGGTTCCCTTCAAATTGAGAACCGGGGTTCCGGTTCGGGTTCGGGTTCCAGATAGCATTTTATATATTTATGTACATAATAAGTAATTGAATAGAATTTGAAGACGAGATGCCATATAATCTGCCTCTTGGTGGCTTGGAAGTCAAGCACATAAGTGATCTTTCTTGATTGATTGATTGTATGTATGTTTAGAAGAGTTAAGCGATTCTGCCAACTTGCACTCACAGCGAAAGTCATTTCTCCTTCACAGTAGTGAGATTGCTGAATCTGATGTGATTTTTGTGGCTATGAAACCTGCAAAAAACACGGCCACTTTTGGCCTAAAAATAAGAGATGAGCTTTATCTGCGTACCCGTGATTTAGTAACTGTGATTGACCATATCGGCGTAACTGTGATTAAGTCACAGTGACTGGCAGTCATCAAATCACACTGTTACCTCAAATATGCAGTCACTGTGTGATTTAATGATTGCCAGTGACCGTGACTTAATCACAGACATGCCGAGTTGTCTCATCCCTAACTCAAAGTGTTCAGCCACACACACACGTACATACATTTCCGAGAATTCAGTCAAATTATTTTTTCTACAAATGGGACCGCCACAGCACGGCTTTGACTGGCATATTGTGAGAGTGAAATGTTAAAAGAACTTTATTTGTGATTTGGTTAAAAAAAATGAAGAAATTTAAATAAAGTGCAACTTTCCCGAACAAAATTGTACACAGAAATACGGTTTCAGATACAAATTGAATTCCCTTGCTTGAGGTTGTGTAAAATAACACAGTCCAGTCTTTTGTTGCGGATGGGAAAAAGTGTCGCCATCCGTACATGGGCATATGAATGGATACATTTTTCTTCATAATAATGAAATATTTTAAACCATCAAAGTGCAAAAATAAATTCTATGCTTGCCAATTTATTTTTAGAACCGAACCCCATCGATAAGAAAACAGGGTTAGGTTCGGGTTCGGGTTCTCGTGATTATTTTCAATGGGGTTCGGTTCCCGGTTCGGTTCAGGCATCACCAGAACCTGAACCGAACCGGTTCTGAAGGGTTCGGTTCCGGACCGGTTTGCAGCCCTGGTTAAAAGCCTCTGTACCTGCTAAAGTTTGTATATAACTGATCAATTTTAAGTTTGGTACCACAGACACTGTTTAAGTGCTACCCATCACGGTTGTTGTTGATCTAACAGAATTTCAGAACGTAAGTTCGATAAGAGAGAATGGGAATGATGGGAATGGGTTATGGGACAGTTATCAAGTCTCCCAGGTCCAGACCAAAGAATTTAAAATTACTAGAAGCGACATCTCATACCCAAATTTTTGAATCTCGTCTAGATTTTCATAAAAATGAGGGTTAACTTGTCGTACCACCAAGACCCGCCATACAAAGTTGTTTGTACACTCCGAAAAAAACGACCGCCAGCGTTAAAGAATGAACGGGATAGAATTTATACCGTTTTGTACTTAAAATTTCAAATATAATTCGTACTTGGTTGTACGTAAACTAAGTACGAATCAGTCTTAAGTTTTAAATTTACACAAAATGTTCCTAAAATGAGAACAAAATTCTTAAATCAAGTACGAAATACATAAATCAAGAAATTTTTGTGCTCAACGGAACGAGATAGAATTTATACTGTTTTGTACTTAAAATATTAAGTATAATTCGTTCATGGGTGTCAAGTGAGAGCACGAACAAGCTGAGAGCAAAACCATATTGGCTCTCTTAGCTTCTCTCAAACGTTCTTGTATTTGTCATTTGGCGCCTAGTCTCGCAAGCGCGGCGCGGTGGAGTACGCTAAGACGAGGATCCTAAGACGAGGTCCCGAGTTCGATGCCCAGACAAGGAAAGGATAAAGTAAGTTATTAATTTATAAACATAAGTTCTCAGAGAAAACAAGACTTCAGAGAGAACCCCCCATAAACCAATCAAATATGGCAACGTTCGAAAAAACCACAACATCTACTACACTCTCTTACTGTAGGTTATATTTCTATCCCACATTTAAGGTTGAGCCATTCCGAGATCTCAAACCCATTATGTTGAGTTGAGCCCGAATGGCAACAATTTGTTTTTTTTTCTGTGAACGAATTGGAATAAGAATAGCCCAAAATGTACTTAATATATCCCGAAACGGTCTAAAATCAAGTATTTCGGGATTGAAAAAATCGTACTTGAACCAAGTATTTTTGTACTTTGCATACTATAAACACCGCTTGTACTTGATTTCAGTACAAGTTCTCGGTTTTTTTTTGAGTGTATGAGATCTCGCTTCGGTATTGTAAATTCTTTGTACAGTCCTCCGTGAAGGAGAAGGTTGTTTGGACTGGATTAGGGCAAAGGTTGGTGTAAGTGAGGAGTGTTGGATCAGCTGGACAATTTAATATGAAAGATTGAGTACATTTAGGGCATTCATCATGATATTTCTGGGTTGATCCTGTCCAGATAACTATTTAATGTGCTGTGTTACAGTTAACCTGGCACTTCTGGGTAGGGATTTTTCGGGCCCATCGAGAGAAGGCCTGCCTCCGAGGACAACGATGGGTTTCAGTTTGCTTAAGCTATATTTTCACTTGTCTGAATTCTCATATGAGTTGCTCAGATATAAAAACTCTGTTATAAGTTTCTCAAATGAGTTTATTGACAGCCAACTCACAACTTCCTGAGGTGTTTTCTAAACATCTCATATGTGATCTCAGACAAGTGAAAATACAGCTTTATAGCTTCGCACAATAGTGAAGATTATATATCTAGAAAGATGAATATACATGTCCCATCTGCTGGTACGAGTTGGCAGAGGGACCATGAATATTTGGTAACTAGAATGGTCTTAAATGAGTTCATTTACCTGGTACTGCTTTGTTAGATACCAAGCATCATCGTTTATTCGTGCAAGTGGTCTTCGTGGCTCATCGTATGGCAGGAGTGCACTTTTCAGAGGCCAGATTGAAGCTGCATATTCATACAGCGTCCTGCCTACCAGCAGAGTCTCCTTTTCCTTGCCCCAGCTTTTAGCGATGGCCTTGAGGGTCCTCTTTTTCGTTCTTACTTTGGGAGCCGTGTTCTCCAAGTGTCTCGCAAAGAAGAAGAGATTGTCAAACGTCACTCTCAATATTTTTAGGTACTAAATTGTGGGTATTGTGCCTCTGTCTACAGTGACTATTTTAGTCCAGGTAGTGATCAGCACTGGACTTTACCGAAAAAAGAGCCAGGATGCTGCCAGCGAAGTATAGTACAGAGACTGTAGGTAGGTAGAAGTTAAGACTCTCAACACCTTAAAATAATCCCTTTTCGATCCGAGGATGGAGCTATCGTCTGCATAGCTGACAAGCTTGAGTCCCGGTGGCGGAGGTGAAATTCCAGCGACATGAAGACTAAAATTGAGTGGGAATGGAACTCTAACTTAAAGAACACCTTGTTTCAGTCTACTGTGTATTTTGCCCAACGGAGCTCAACATAAGCTACTATTCTGCCTAGCAGATAGTTAAGTATCCTGAGCTTGTGTGTGTTTAAAAGCGTTGTGCCTTCGATGTCCTGGATAAGAATGGCTTGGTTAACCGGATCGATGTCGAAAGCAACGAGTACTGTGCGCTTGAGTGAACTAGGAGAGTTAAGCCCTTCTGATTCATCGCAGAATAATGATTTCACAGAGCGCTGTACTGGTGCTGCGGTCATTCTTGAAACAGTTTTAATGGTTCTTGCAGTAAAGAAAGAATTAGGGCTTCCGAAATTTTGATGGCTAGTGCAAGCAGCGTGATAAACCTGGCGTGAAGACTGGCTGGACTTAGTCAGTTTTCAAAATATCTAGAATTAAAAGGCTGGACCTACTCATATTGAATAATACAGTTTGGGTCAATGCCTTTTGGGCCAAGCTTCTTAAGTATGACAGTGGCAATACCATGTGGATGCATTGCCCTGGAGTTTTTGACAAGTTTGCGGTAAAGTTGGGCTCATCACATTTTAAGACATTCTAAGCTATCGACCATGGAACTGAATTGCTAGGAAAATTTTCTATTTGGACTTACGATTTTACATGTGTGTGCATTTTGGATTTCACATGTGTATGCTGTCTGTAAGTGAACCGCTGCAAGAGTATACAAATACGTATTATCTTTGTGTGACCCCTGAACAATGGACTAGAGCTACTCAACGCATCTTAAAACATTTTTCAGGTCGAGGATTGACGTAACTTTAATATAAGATCATTTTTTGCCACACTATCTCATGAAAGGTCTTCTTTAGGTTAGCCCCTGCCTTTGTTTTCAAAGCCCTGATAACCATTTCATTTCTTGAACTTGACTTAAAAATATTTTAAAACACTTAAAAGCATAAAATAAACTCAAACATTTGTCTAAGATAATGTGATAAAGGCAGCAGCAAAGCAAAGCAAAAAAAAAAGAAAGAAAAAGAAGGAAAGTGATTGAACATTATGCAAAGACCAAATAGCCTGCAGCTACTTAACATATAAAGCATACGCCTAGTTGGACCCAAGCATTAAGTATACGACTCAGTAGCAACAACCAAAAACAACAACAACAACACAGATAATGCGCCAAACTAAAAGCCTAAGACACCCCAAAACCAGGCTGGCAGGCGGGAAACTATGTGGAGGCAGCTACTTACTTAAAAAGCATTGAGCCTAAGTAAACTTTTACGTCAATCTCTGTCTACGCCCTTCGCACTGCACTTAAACATGGTCCGAGAGAGCAGAGCGCTAAACCACGAAGATGACAAGGACGAGTCGAGAGCTTAATGCAAGCCAAATGAAGTACAAACAACTTGCCGGGCACTTCCAGTTCTGGCAGGGTGGGACATTAAAGTTATGGCTGCAAGTGAGAGTTACGCAGAAATATTGACATGGCTCTGGCTCTGTCCAAGTCCAAGTTGGAGCCTGTCAGAGAGAGAGAGAGGCAAGCGGCTTATGAATTAATGCAAAACAGATTGCCCAGCGCTAAGGGCGACACTTTGCACCTTTTTTTTGTGCCAGGCGGACTTACTTTTAAATATTTACCAACAAAGGGCAAAAAACTGAAAGAAAGAAGGAAAAAACTACCTGGCTCAAGGCAAAATTTATAGCACCTGATGAGGGTCGCCTGTTCCATTTCCATTTCCATCTCTGTCCCAGCTCGTATCTGACTCGTTGAATCTGTGCGTGCAGGCGAGTGGCGGAGGACGACACTTTCTCGATTTCCACATTTTCATTTTCAATTTGAATTTTTATGCTTGTAAAAAGCAAATATCCGGGCACCGTCTCTCTGCACTGTTTAGTCACTTTATTAGTTTATCACAACTTAAGCATCTCACGGGCACAGGAAACAACAGCCAGCGGAAACAGCTGTGCGCCTCTAACATCCTTCGTCAACAGAAGACTTCTTTCTTTCGCTTATTGTTTTTGGTTTTTGTTCCTCTCGCGACATTCTATAAATTAATCAGACGAAGTGCCCAGGCGCAGTCTCCCTGTCTCGCTGGCAACTCAATCGCGATAAAAAGAGCCCAGGTGAATTATAGTTATTTGATTTTGTTTAGTGATTTGTTGGCCCCGCCATTTTTTAAAGCCCACGACATCTAATTGAATTGCACTCGAGCTTAGTTTGCGTATAAACGAAAAACTGTAAAACGTATAACAAAAAGTATGTATGTATGTGTAGCATAGTGGCCGAATTATGTGGCGTGCATAAATTTTCTTAACCAGGAAGTCGCTGCCGACTCGTGCTGCTTATCGTCACGAAAACGAAAACTTTGCATGTGTGTGTATGTGTGAGTAAGTTGGGGAAGGAAAGAAAACATTAGTTGCAGAAACAAGACGAAAATTTGAAAGCCAGAATTTTACTTACACTTTTTCTTAGTTTTATCAACACTAATTCAAAAATGTCATGGAAATCTCATTCAAACAAATTTCAACACAAAATCAATTCTTGGTGTTTAAGATACGTGGGTTGCTATATATATTTCTGGCCTAATAATGAAAACGCGAATATTTATGATCAAAAATGGTTTTATTGTTTTTCAAAGTATTCTCCAGCAAGATTTATACACTTTTGCATGCACTTAAACCAATTGTCGCAGCACTTTTTTTACTCCGATTGAGACACCTCCAAAACATGGTTTTTAAACTCTTCAACAGCATCTGCTGGCGACGAAAATCGTTGACCCTGGATGTGCGGGAATAAAAAGAAGTCATTGGGTGCCATGTCAGGACTTTACGGCGGATGACCCATCAATTCGACGTTTTGGGCGGTCAAAAAGGCGCTGGTGTGAGCTGATGTGTGAGAGCTCGCATTGTCATGGTGCACAATGACCTGACTTTTCTTGTTCGTTTTTCGAATTTCTCCGAAGACTTCCGGCAATCAAATTGTGGTGTACCACTCAGAATTGAACGTCCTACGTTGCTCAAGCGGAACAGTCGCCACATGACAAGTTTTATCGAAGAAACAGGCGTCCATTTTCTTCGAAGTGCTTCTTCCACGAACGACTTTCGTTGGATTTGGCTCGTCTTCGAAGACCCACACGGTCGATTGCTGTTTTGTTTCGGGCTCATAAGCATAGATCCATGATTTGTCACCTGTGACGATCTTATATACGTCTTTTGAAACCAAATTTCTTTGCACCAATCCACACGAGCCTTTTTTTGAGCGATTGTCAAATTGTGCGGGATCCAACGAGAACATACCTTTTTTACGCCCAGGTGTTCCTGCAATATCGAATGTATGCTGGTGGAAGAAATGCCCAAGGATATCACGGTATGTCACATGATGATCTTGCATTATCAGTTCACGCACGGCATTAATGTTTTCTGGCACAACGACTGTTTATGGACGACCTTCACGACCTTCGTCTTCAAGCGAGCGTCGCCCGCGATTGAATTCATTAAACCAATTTTTCACAGTGCTATAGGATGGTGCTTCATTGCCATACAAAGATTAAGTTCATCCTTGCACTCTTGCCGTGCTAATCTCCGTCGAAAGTTGTGAAAAATGATTGCACGAAAATTTTCACGAATTAATTCCATTTTTCTGCCGAGGTAAGTTTTGGATTAATCGTTAATCGATATCAAACGTGGTCACACTTGAAAGAGTTGTATGGAGCTTTTATCAATAAAAGTCCAAACTTTTTTTTTGGCAAAAGGCCAATTGGTCCTAAAATGGCTAGAAGTGACCTAGGCCAGAAACTTAAATTCATTTTTTTTTCATAAAACTAATACAGGGTTGCCCATATTCGACGGACCCATCTGGCAACGCCATAACTTTTGACAGAGATGTCAGATCGCTTAATGACATACCGCGTTTGAAGCGTCAGTCCAAGCAGATTTTTACCATGGAACAATACACGCCACGCGAGCGTTCTGAAATAGTTGAAATTTACATTCAACAGAACAAGTCAATTGTGAAAACTCAACGATCAACGATTATCATGTCCGATGAAGCCCATTTCACATTGAATGGGACCGTAAATAAGCAAAATTGCCGTATTTACGCCACTGAAAATCCTCAGGAGATTCAAGAAGTGCCTCTTCATGACGAAAAAGTCACAGTTTGGTGCGGCGTTAGTGCGAAAACGGTCATTGGGCCGTTTTTCTTCCAAAATGAAAATGGCCATGCTGTTACCATCAACCAGGAGCGTTATCGCGACATGATGACCAATTTTGTGATGCCAATTATTCGTCGAAAGCGTATGAGGCAGTTCTGGTTTCAAGAAGACGGCGCTCCACCGCACACAAGTCGCATAACAATCGATTTTCTGAAGAAATTGTTTCCGGGCCGTTTGATGTCGAAAAGTGGTGATTTGGACTGGCCACCGCGTTCGCCCGATTTGACGCCGCCTGACTTCTTCTTGTGGGGATATTTGAAGTCAAAGGTTTACGTTAACAAGCCAAGGACCGTAGAAGAGCTCAAGGACAACATTCGTGAAGAAATAGCCGCTATTCCGGCCGAAATGTTGGCGAAAACGACGGAAAATGCTGCAAAAAGGGCACAATACGCCATCAACGCCAGAGGCGGCCATTTGAGAGATATCATATTCAAAAATTGATGTAAACAAATCTACTTGGAACAAATTAAACGATTAAGATTCCCAACCGCCAACATGGGTCCGTCGAATATGGGCAACCCTGTATATAACACGATTGGTGACGCTGCGATGGAAAACATCCGGCCGATTCCGACAAATGTGCAGCCTATTTGTATTTAAAGATTTTTTGCAAAGTTTGGTCATATAGCTTTTAAACTGAGGGAGGAGATAGCATAGAAACAGACGGACAGACGAACGGACGGACAGAAGGAAATGAACTCAGCTCGTCATGCTGATCAAGAATATATATACTTTATGTGGTCGGAGATGCTTCCTTTCTTTACAAACATCCTGACAATTTTACTATACCCTCTGCAAGGGTATAAAAAGGTTATATTCTTAATGCGATTATTCAAAATTTTATATGACTACGTTTGATTGCAAAGATGTGAAGTTTATGAGAAGAATAGGAAGCAAAAAGCAAACATCAAATAGAAAAACTATCAAAGATGCAATAGATTTATTCGAAAAGTGTCCAAGAGGAATGGCCCTAAGACCGAAGTCTTTTAAAAAATGCACTTACTTAGTTGTACGAGCATTTGCAACACTAAAGATTGTTCTATAATGCCTACATTGAAGAAAAAATCCAAGATATCCGGACTTAATCAATGTCTGAATGATGAATGATAACTTGAGTACGGATTCTCCAATTCTAAAATTCTTGTCTCGATCCCGTCTTTACCAATTGATGATTAATTGAATTAATGATTTTTTGATTTTTTTTATTGATTTTAAAGAATTCAGGATTATTTGTTTCTTAAGTAGGATCCATTCTTGAAATGAGACTTTAAGATTGTTACAAGAGTTTTGTTTCTTTGTACTTGTTTTACTAACAATCAAGTTCGACTCCTTTTTCAATTTGAAAGTCAGGACCAAATCAATCATTTTAATCTTGTATTAAGTTAAATTAGGCGGATCTTAAAATGACTAATGCCAGCTAACTGGAGCGAAACAAAATCTGGGGTTCAGAGAATCCAGCAACCGCAGCCAAAGCTTTCTCACGGGTTTCGAACTTCCAAAATTTGGGAAATTTGCAGCCTTGATTCGATAAGGAAACTA
Source organism: Lordiphosa mommai (assembly GCA_018904225.1). Taxonomy (NCBI): domain Eukaryota; kingdom Metazoa; phylum Arthropoda; class Insecta; order Diptera; family Drosophilidae; genus Lordiphosa; species Lordiphosa mommai. The sequence continues at coordinate 262,103 of JAEIFT010000234.1, forward strand.
CTTTAAATATTTTTTTAAATAAATATATTGCCTTTTGTAAATTGAAGTCATTTTCACTTTTGCATCATAAATTTAGACAATTGAATTCAATTAGTTAAAATACCCACTTTCTAAGTATATAGCAACATATCCTGCTTGGCTGAGACAACACAAACGGCAGGCAAGACCGAAGACCGAGTGGCAAAACCCAGCCAAGACTGTGCCAAGGCAGTTAAATCTGTGCATACAAGTTGGCGGGATTGAAAGTGCATAAAGTTGAGTTTATTGTCGGGTAAAGTATATGCTTTATGTTGGCTTTCTCTCTCCATCTCTATGTCATACACACGCACACATGCACAAATCTTTATCAGCCAGGCAAAAGAAATTATGACGGAAATCTAAAAAGTTGTGCATTAAAACTTGTTTGTGGTCGAGTGGGTGGGTGGTCGGGTGTCTCGAAGTTTTGGTCTGACTTTTAGGCAGTCATAAATATCACAAGTAACAAAAGCCAACAAAAATAAAGAAATAGACGTTGCCTAAATGGAAAGCAATTATATGTGTGTGTGCGAGTGTGTTGAAAGAAGTTGGTGTTGGGCATTTGGTATATTATTCAAAGTTCTATGAATTGAGAATCGAATATTGAATAAAATCAAAATATTTATGCTCAAATATAATTTGAAGCTGAATTAAACTGTCACTCACCGAATATCTGGGAAGGTGGTAATGGTCATCCCCACCAGCCAGCTCTACCCAGTTGAAAATCCAATGGCCATACAATAGAAATGCTTGGCGACAGCTTCAGCTACAGCTACAGCTACAGCCTCGACCGCAGCCATAGAACTCAACACAAAAATATTTTCAATTATGATGCCAGAGTGAGGAACTCTAGAATTTTTCAATTAAGCTGCTTACAGACCAAAGGGGGGAGGAGGAACCGCTGGAGCGGACTTGCCCAACTCAAAATGGAATTTCTTTGCAACGAAACGAGAAAAAAAACCAACAAAATTGTCTGCAATAGTTATATAGTTGTGTGGCTGTGGCGGGTAGTAAAAGTGCTAGACATAAAGGTAAAAGCATTAAAGTTATATGCGCTTTAAACCAACAATTGTTGCTGTTGTTGTCGGCCAGGGGAACGATGGATGGGTGGGAAGATGGTGTGCTACTTTTATGTGCCAAGGCAAAAGTTGTCGTAGTTTTAGTGGTTGTACCCACCCACAACGTGTCCGCGCGCCATAAAAATTTGCAACAGCTGCACAGCTTGGTCATGGAATTCGACTCAGAGAGGGACTGGCGGGGGGAATGGAAGATGGCCACAACTCTGGGTCTACCTTGACAGTAGTCAGCCAAAAGGATTTGATTCTGCATACTCTGCATACCTTTAAATAAGCATATGGGTTTTGTGTTGGGCTATGCAATAGTACTTTCCCTTCAGTTCCGCTCAGGCCTGAATCAGACCTGAATTCAGGGCTGAAATGGAAGGGCTGGTCATGAATTCATGGCAGCCTTTATATGAGTTTCAGGCATGAATTTAACATAGGCATGGCCTAGGACTTCATGACGTTCGCTTCTTTTAGCCATGAGAAGCATGGGTGAACTCATGGGTGAGTTTCATGAATGATTTCAGGGGTGATTTAAGGTCATTTTCATGAGTGATTTCTGGGGTGATTTTAGATCGAATTCATGAGTAATTTCATGGCTGCACAAAAAAAATTTGTTCTTGGAAGAGGAGAGGGTGGGAGGGGTAAAGTTCTAACTCCACCCCTCCGTGTCTACTCATATAATTAATTATTTATATATATTCTAATTTTAATAATATATTCTGATTTTTCGCCACAACATTTGAGTTGCGAATATGAGCAGAATATCGGTCATGAAATTGCAGCGCCAACTCAGCTCTGATTTCACCCAAGAGTTCAGCCATGAAAGGGAGCAATTGCTCCCGCTGGAACTGAAGGGTTATGACAAATGAATTAAAAGTGCAAGAAATACTTCAAACTTTTTAGGTAAGTTTTAAATATGAGTCAAGCTGTGGAGAGAAACTGATTACCGGGAACCCTGCTGCTTCGGTTTAGGTATTTGGGTAGCATGAACCGAGGTAAGGACCGGACCTCGCACAGGGTGGCTGATGAACATTGCTACATTGAGAAACTCGAATAACTTTTGTTTTAGTATATGGAACTATAATTTTTTTGTATCATGCTAAAGACCATTAAATTTTTTTTTAATATAGCTTAATTAGTTTTAAAAATAAATGAATTTAAATTAGCCATTTGAATAAGTTCAATTCATTGTGCATAATTGTCTGCAATGACTTTTGCTAATACCAGAGCAGATAAAATCCTTGTCGAAGCTCTTGGAATGTTTTGTATGGCTGCAGCTAGAGATTTGACAGTTTCCTCCGTCCGAGGATCTTCTTGCGACTGTCCCATGCTTGGAAGAATTGTTAACAATCCTCATTATGGTCCATCTGTTTGGAGGATCGCCGCCAAATATGCGCATATGTACCAAAACTATGGACTCCAGTGCGTGATATCGGTGGAAGCTCCAATTTCTTGTTTCTGTCTCCCAGTTATCCATTTTTGTTAAATCTAAAGATAAATCAACAAAATAAAAAATTAATAAAAAAATAGAAGGCTAACATCGGCTACGCCGATGTTTTAAATACCCTTGCAGTTCCATTGATAACAAAAAAGACTTTTCTCATTAGTTTTAAGATTTTAGACCGATCGTTCCTATGGCAGCTATATGCTATAGTCATCCGATTGTGATCAATTTTTCTAGAATTGTGTGGAAGTATATGAAACTAATATATACCACTATTGGTGATGGTACGATGGAAAACAAAAAAGTTTTTCTCACTAGAACTAGTTTTTGGACCGACCGTTTATATGGCAGCTATATGCTATAGTCATCCGATTTTAATAAATTTTTACAGAATTATGTGAAATCATATAAAACTGATATATACCATGATTAGTGACGCTACAATGGAAATCAAAAAAGTTTTTCCCACTAGAACTAGTTTTTGGACCGATCGTTCCTATGGCAGCTATATTCAATAGTCATCCGATTTTGATAAATTTTTTCAGAATTGTGTGGAATCATATAAAACTAATAAATACCATGATTGGGGATGCTACGATGGCAAACAAAAAAGTTTTTCTCACTAGAACTAGTTTTTGGACCGATCGTTCCTATGGCAGCTATATGATATAGTCATCCGATCCGACCGATTCCGACAAATGTGCAGCGTATTTGTATTAAAAGACTTTTTGTCTTTGTCTTTGTCTTTGTCTGTTTGGTCAAGATAGCTTTAAAACTGAGGGAGGAGATAGCATAGAAACAGATGGACACACGGACGCACTATAGGATATATTTCAATTTTTGTGGCAGAAAGTTCATTTTCAAAAGTGTCCAAGTCCACAAATTTTGTTTGCCCTTAGTTTATAAATTTATCAATCCACAATGTTGCATACCAGAAATGTTAATAGACTGCAGCCCTGGTTATATAACAGCTGTTAAAGTTAACATTTGTTATCGATTGACAACTGGTAAAAAAACATACTTTGTAAATATTGCGTATATTTCTGTCTGTCTTTGGATTTAGAATTGTGTTTTCAAATAGTAATTTCATAAAAAACATTCAGCTTTGCTATAGTTCATTTAACTTTATTTTTGTTAGAGAACTTATTCTTTTTTTCTTTTTTTTCTTTTATATTCTTTTTTTTGATCTATAGTGCCTTATATTACTTGTCTGTACCTTTGATAAAAAACGTTTGACTATCCCCCCCCCCCTAGATATAAAAAAACCGTTGTTGTCATAGTTGTCAATGGTATTCGTCAAAATGACTATGTTCAAATGAACTTAGTTCAATGATCTTAGTTTGATGACTATAGTTCAAAAATTAGTTCAAGAACTTAGTTCAAAAAGAATTAATTCAACATGACTGCTCGTAAAGTTCATCAAAAATGAACTATGACTTCTTGAAATGAACTGATTCTCCACTCTATGACATTCTGTTGATATGAAATTTTTATAGAAAATTTAACTTCACGAAGGCCTGCAAAAAATTGTTAGCATTTGTTAGATCTGAGACTTTTTTTAACTTGTAGAGTCATCAATTCTGCGTCCGATGCACTTTATCTTAATGTGCATTTATTTGAACTTTTGGGAAATTTTATTTTTTATAACATAACCTCAATTTTATCAATACCGACTTGTTTGCCATTTGGATAAAAGCGACTGGCCGAACTGACAAAGAGTATGTTATTTTTAATTGTTTCATTGGAGGGTTAAACCAAGCACCTTCAAAATCATCGAAAATATTTTTTAAAGAAAAATCCAGGATGTTTTAAGTAAATTTGGAGGCAAAATGGCAGAAAAGTTAACGAAATCTGAAACTTTTTAAGCTAAAATATGCTGACTGGCCTAAGGCAACACAATTGCTCAACATAAAAAAATCCATACGTTCAGTTGATCGTCCTGGTTTGTTATTTGTGCTTAAGGTTAGAGGTCTAAGGGAACAAGCTTCCAAGCTTTCTTTATCTGAGGCGAAAAATGTGCGCTTATTAATACAAGCAGCAAGTATGGTTGCTCGTAAAAGAGGGCAATCTGACCTTGAAGCAGCTCTTAGGATACCTTCTTTATGTCCGCAAAAGGCGAAAAAAATAAGGAAATACGAAGCCCGTTCGCGTATCCTCAGATTATGCATTGACATTAATATAGGATCATGATCTTACAAAAAAGCAATAATGCGCATATAAAGAGGACTGCAGGAACAAAACCTGTGATATTTATCCGATTTATATGGAAGCGGCGGAAAGGATTAGCCATTGAAGACCATCAGGCATCCTTGTTTCGGATGATAATGCAAAAGTCAGTCTACAGAAGCTTCTGCACAACTATGAAATCGGCTTGTTGGTTTGCAAATTGATGTTATAGCACACGCAGTGCAAGCTTAGGACGCAAATTATATTGTATTGTATATAGTATAGAGAGACTTTCAAAAAATAAATAAAAATTAGTAATTTTTTGTTTTGCAGGCAACCAATTTTTCATTAATATCGCTTTCGAAAAATATTTCTCTGATTTCGCGGCAATAATTTGGCTGTTTTATATGACAAATTAAATTTAAAATAAACAAAAAAATTTTAAATTAATGTTTCTGTCCGGGGTAAAATGGTGCCAGGGAAAGAGGGCAATCTGACCCAGGATTACCTTTTTAATAACATTCTGTTAATACATTACTGATACGTTTGCCCTTAAATGTATGCTATAATTTTTAAAAAATCCTTTTTATAAACCATGGCCAAGTGCAGCCACGCCCATTTTTCTCAAATACGTAGCACAATGATATGAATGACATAAAGCAAAAAACCGGGTCAAAAAATCTCGCTTACTTTTTAAGTTATTAATTAATGCCACAAAAATTGAAATATTTCCTATAGTGGGACGGACGGACGGACGGACGGTCGGACGGACGGACTGACGGACAGACGGAAATGAACTCAGCTCGTCATGCTGATCAAGAATATGTATACTTTATGTGGTCGGAAATGCTTCCTTCTATGCGTTACAAACATCGTGACAATTTTAATATACCCTCTGCAAGGGTATAATTATATTAAAAGTGGGAATTGTTTTTATACAGAGTATATCTAATACGTTTTTTTGAAAGTCTTGTTGTATTAAAAATAGCGAGTATATAACAACAAATAATAATTACAATAAATAAACCCAAAGATTTTTTAACCTTATTTTTGAATTAAAGAATATTTGTTATAAGGTTACATTGTTTTGATTTCATTTGTTTATTGATTACTATAAATTGATAAACAATGCTTTAAAGGGCTAATTTCAAAAGTACCTTTTTAGTACCTTTACTTTTATCTAGGTACTAAAAAATACGGATACCTTACCTAGGTATAGTTTTTTGCAATTACCTTGAACCTTACCTAGGTAAACAATTTGAGTATCTTTCTAATCACTGTACAATGGTCCCAAAGCCAACTTAGACTTTTGGCGTCTTATGATATCCGATTTGGAAGTTGCACCAAGTCGTCATTTAACCTTTTATATAGTGCCAAAAACGATCTCGCCGTTTCACTAATCTGTTGTTTTTAAACTTTGAAGTAATCGTTTGTAAACATTTAAGCTCCTAAGAGTCCTACAAAATTTTGTCAATTGCGACATTTTCAAAGCTCCATAAATTTTAATCTCCAGTGTCCCACAAATGTGGTCATTTTCATAGCTCTATAGCAAACTTTTTTCTTATATGGAAATTTTAACATTTTCTTTGAATTTGCTTATATTTCTTTAAAGATACTTCCCGCAATAACCAAATTTGTACTCCACAAAACAGAATACTGAAGTAAAGCCCCTAAACAACACACAACAAAAACACATAAAACAAAGGACAAACCAATATTCCTTGGACATTATTTTCCATATTTTACTTCAATTGTTTAAATAACCTTTCGTTTATTTTTAAGCCAACAAACTTAAACAAAATTTTGTCACAACAAATTCCTCGTGCTCAGTTATATTAAAGGCTGACTTTCATGGCTTCTCAAAACTTTAAGGGCTGCATTTTTAAATAAAATTTTTTCGATTCTAAGACCTCTGGGGTCTTACCATACTAAGCGTGGAATAAAGCGGCGAAAAGGATTCAACAATCCCCAAACCCTACGACGGGTCCGAACCTTCGGACAGAACCTTCTTCAGAATCAATGAATGTTAGTTTGAAAATACGAAAAGAAATTCTTGTAAGCAAATTGTGTGACTTAAATAAAAAGACTGTACTATTAGAGTGGTTAGAGTTATCCAGAAGCTCTTATGTTGAGCGTTCAGTGCTGTTTTAATATAAGTTCTCGTGCTGGGTCAAATCAATTCAACATGCCAAAATAGTTGTCATAGCGACGAATCAGAATGTTGGGCAGCTATCTCTCTCAGGCTCTCAGCGAATGCTTTAACTCAGGGTTCGCCAGCCAGGCTCATATGCATGTAAGTTGAAAAATAAGTTCGCCCCCTAGGAGCTGTGTTGAATCCTCCCCCCACCTCAGTTTTCCACCTAGAGCGCGTGTTTTCTATAATTGGTAAAATTAATATACGTTTAATTGGTCCATAGAGCTTACATAAGGGATTTTTATAAAGTTTTCCCCGTATTAACTTTTGCAGGAATTTTCCACATCTGTAAAAATTTTAGCTTTCTAACTTTCACCGTTAACTCTTTTATATATATAGTCATTTTTCCTTTTGATCACAACGTTTTTTTCCGTTTTGCTTAGTTTCCGGTTTGTACTTTAAGCTTCTTATCCAACTCACCAAACCAACTGCCAAAACAAAAATACCAAAAGTGATAATTGTTTGTATGAAAAAGGGCATTTTTCACCTGTGGAAAAAATTGATCAATCATGAGCTCTGTTTCATCGGGGTTTATATTGCTGGCATGCATTTCGATATTCAGTAAATAAATGACCTGTTCAGTGCTTGGTTTTTTTTATCACTCGAAGACTTGGTCCGTCTTTCACGAAAAATCTTCCTCTTAGATACATCAGAGTTCCTTCCATTTAGCTATATTTAAATGTTTTACAAAAGCTCATGACTTGTATAGAGCATATACTGAGTCGTCTAGCTGTTTGCCTATTTTGTGTGTTCCTTTGTTTTTGCGGTGGCTTTTGTCCAATAATTTGGTCTATCTAATGGCAGCACAAAATGCATTTTGCAACGTATCTTCAGTTGGCAAATAGCCTTAGTCGCCTTAGTTCCCTACCCATTCCCTAAGTCTGTGCATAAAATAACAATATAATGCTATGGCCAGAGTGCCGAGAAGGTTGCGCTGTGGATGGTGTGAGAGGGGAAGCTCCCGCAAAAGCCAAGCCAAGAAACTACAAGTATTGTAGTTTTCTAGTTGCTGCTTAGGCGACTTACTTTGCATTAGAACATGTCAACTTTTGGGTTTGTTTTGCTCTAAAAAAAAACAAACTTTTATTTTTTGTTTTTCGATTTAAGCTCTTGTCAGGTTTAAAGAAGTTTCGGGTTAGCTTTGATGTTAATGTGCGCCAGATGACAGACAGTTGATTTCGTTGTTATCATAAATTATGTAGAGTTTTTGCCAGACCGTCACGACGCATTTAGTTAATTAGTTTTGCCGAAGCCTTTAAAGATCATAATTTATAAGTAATATGAAAAAGTTGGCAAACATTTGGCGACCGTGACTATTTTGGCAGCTGCTGTGGTATAATAATTGTGACGTTAATTTTTCATTTGACAGTTGCTTGCTGGTGTACACATACACCCAAAGTTAAAGCAAAAGTATTCATTATACTTATATTACCTTCGCTGGTCAGTATAATACATAAATATTTGATTATATATTTTGCACGGCTTAAAGCCGGAAAGCCTGTAAAGAAATTGGCACACCTGCTCAGGTGGCACAGCTTGCTTGGGTACAGTTGACCCAGTTGCCCAGTAGCTGAGATGAAGTTGTGTAAAGAAAAGCAAATTGAATGGCCATGCCATGAACTCCGGTTGAGCAGTTCAATGTACTTTTGGTGTCCTTATAGAGAGAGGGTTGTCTCAGCAGTTTGGTTACTAAGCTATATGATGACAATCAAAGTTCTAGTATGCACGGTATTTAATAAATACCGTTTTGTACTTTGAATTGCAAGCATATTAGTCTTTGATTAAGAATACATTCTTGATCTTGGGTTAAGTTGTGGCCATTTCTACATTTTGTTCATATTTTATGTAGCAGGACATTCTTGCGGACCCGAAATAAAATGCGGGATAAAGGAAAGATTTTTAAATTCAATCGACGGGAAAGAATAATTCAAAAAATAAGCGATAGATTTATTTTTTACGTTTAGTAGAATACAAAAAGAAAGATGTAATCGCCAACTGAGTGAAAATTTCAAGAATTAAGAAATATCTAGAAAATTTTAGGAAGATTAAATTATAGAATACGTGTGCATGCAACAAGAACGTAAGGTATTACGTGTATGCGTCTGTCGAAAATTGGGAAAATCTTTATTTCTTCTTTTTAACTCTTTTTCCGACTTCATTCCCATTGGTAACGATATACGTAGGTTGCTATATATATTTTTGGCCTAATAATGAAAACGCGAATATTTATGATCAAAAATGGTTTTATTGTTTTCCAAAGTATTCTCCAGCAAGATTTATACACTTTTGCATGCGCTCAAACCAATTGTCGAAGCACTTTTTCCACTCCGATTGAGACACCTCCAAATCATGGTTTTTGAACTCTTCAACAGCATCTTCTGGCGACGAAAATCGTTGACCACGAATTTTTCCCTTGATGTGGGGGTTTAAAAAGAAGTCATTGGGTGCCAAGTCAGGGCTGTGACCCATCAATTCGACGTTTTGGGCGGTCAAAAATGCGCTGGTGTGAGCTGATCTGTGAGAGCTCGCATTGTCATGGTGCACAATGATCTGTCTTCTCATGTTCGTTTTCCGAATTTCTCCCAAGACTTCAGGCAAACAAATTGTGGTGTACCACTCAAAATTGACCGTCCTACGTTGCTCAAGCGGAACAGGCCACATGACCAGTTTTACCAAAGAAACAGGCGACCATTTGCTTCGAAGTGCTTCTTCCACGAACGACTTTCGTTGGATTTGGCTCGTCTTCGAAGACCCACACGGTCGATTGCTGTTTTGATTCGGGCTCATAAGCATAGATCCATGATTCGTCACCTGTGACGATCTTATAAACGTCTTTTGAAACACCGCGATTATATTTTTTCAAAATTTCTTTGCACCAATCCACACGAGCCTTTTTTTGAGCGATTGTCAAATTGTGCGGGATCCAACGAGAACAAACCTTTTTTACGCCCAGGTGTTCATGCAATATCGAATGTATGCTGGTGGAAGAAATGCCCAAGGATGCCTCTATCTCACGGTATGTCACATGACGATCTTGCATTATCAGTTCACGCACGGCATCAATGTTTTCTGGCATAACGACTGTTTTTGGACGACTTTCACGACCTTCGTCTTCGAGCGAGCGTCGCCCGCGATTGAATTCATTAAACCAATTTTTCACAGTGCTATAGGATGGTGCTTCATCGCTATAAAGATTTGAGTTCATCGTTGCACTCTGTCGGATAATCCACGTCGAAAGTTGTGAATAATGATTGCACGAAAATTTTCACGTTAATTCCATATTTCTGCCGAGGTAAGTTTTTGATTAATCGTTAATCGATATCAAACGTGTCACACTTGAAAGAGTTGTAGGAGCTTTTATCGATAAAAGTCCAAAATTTTTTTGGGAAAAGCCATTTCATAGGCAGTCAGATTTACGTTGTAAATAACCCAGAAAGACAAAGCCCTACTAAACGTTATTTTCTTCAATAAATTTAGTATTTTCTTATAACTTTCTAGTAAAAACATTTTTACTAATCGAATTTTAACAAGGGATTGCATTTTCTTTAATCTTAAAATCAAGGCTGCGATTCCCTGAAATTGTTAAAAAAAAAGGTTCGGTTCGCAGTTTCGAACATATCCTTAGGAATAGCTTATTGGATTGTTGGTTTTCATCGGTGGTAGATAGATATAATAGTGACTGTCTACTTAAATTTGCGATTCAATATTTTACAACTTAACATTTGACGCTACATTTTAATTATTCATAAAGAGATAAAATAAAAAATGCCGAATCCTAATATCATCTTTAACACTTTTCAAGGGACCAATCAACTTATTAAAATTATGTTGAAATGAATTCAAAAATTTTTAATAAAAAGAAAAACCATTTCCCAAAAAAAGGCTTTTAAAGAGGCCAAAAAGTAAGAGTGTATTGGTGTGCTTTGCCCTGCGGCTTTGACCTACTTCATTGAACGCTGGTTAGCGACTAAAATTTGTTTGCTCTCTTGGCATAAAAAAGACTTTTTCCTATTTCCCAGAGGAACGATTTTATTCCTTCCAGAAGTGTCGCAAAGCAGAGATGACAATTCAATTCGAAAAGGGATACCTACTCTTATCTTCCGAGCAAAAAAAGTTTGCTGGGCCTTTCAAAATAATTTATATTTGTTACACAAAACTCTTCATACATCCCATCCAATAACCACACACATGTGACTGTTTTCAATGCATTTTTCACAAGAATCTTTACTCTCTGGCCTACTCGGCTGCGGCACAAATTTGCAAAAGTGCAACGATATCTGCATAAAGTATTTGGAAATTCTCCACCCTTACAGGCGGCTGCCTAATCTCAATGCAATCACTCAGAGCAACAAGCAGGCAGGCAGGCAGGCAGGCAGCCGGAAGACAGAGCTGAATGGCTGGATGAAGGGCAGATAGGTAGGCCGGTGGTCGGAGTCGGACGCTGGCACACACTTGACTGGGGCAAACAACAAAGTGGCCGCTTGAGTTGAGTTTAAGTGTAGCCTGCTTTTAGGCTGGCTGTTGCCAGTGTTGCCGTGTCAATCACTTTGCAATTTACAAAATGCACTTTCAACCCGAAAAAAAATGTTTGCTCCTGCGGTCGACTAGACTAGGGGACTATGATGAATGCCACTCTGGGGCGGGGGTAAGTTTATTGTCCTGTTTCCCCCCACCACTTGATTTCACTATCACTTGGGCGTTGACAAGCAACGAGTGTCGAGCTGTCGTGTCATGCTGCCAAGCACTTGAGGCTTTTTAACACGGATTGTCATTGGGGGGAGTGAGATGGGGTGATGGGGTAATAGGGTGTGGCTGCCAAAGTCTAGACAAAAGTACTGACACCTTTGTATCAGTCAAGTGGGTTTGTCTTAACGGAAATGCTGTCAAAGCAAGCGCAGATGCCCAGATTAGTTAGTGGTGTGCGTGTGTGCAGTGTGTGTGTGTGTGGGCAAAAACTAATGTGCCAACAGTTTGTTCTCCAGCCAAACTAAACTACAACTCATTTGGGGGGCGTTGGCATGTAGTTTAAAGTTTGGCGCGTCTGTTGACACTTAGACAGCAACAACTCATCAACGTCACGAGCAGCAGGGCGGAAAAAAAGAACCAAAAAACACAGACAGAGAAAAAAATTAAATGTGAAGCGAAAAACTGTAAAACAATATTAGTGATTCGTTTTGTAGACAAGTTTTTGAATGGTTTAACACTTCCAGGCTGGATGTGTGAAATGAGTGTCTGTCAAAATAAGGCGCTTACATAACACAACTTGTCTGAACTTATCTAGGAGCTGTGACATTGAGCACGGATAACTGCTGTAAAAGTTAATGGTTTTAGAAGGCACCGAACACTTGACCTCATCTCGATAATGAACTTAAAACTTCATTAAGAAAAAACGCGAAGGCAAAGCTAACTTCGACTGTACCGAAGTTTCAATACACTTGCAATAGTTCACTTTAACTAATTTATCCTGTGGAATATATATAGGATATATATAACAGATATTTATAAAGTCAAAATCATTGAGAATCAAAATTTGATCTTAACAAAGCGTTTCTTAGCCAAAAACACATTTTCCGACCGATGGTTCCTATGACAGCTATATGCTATCCGATTTTGATAAATTTTTGCAGAATTATGTGAAAGTATTTATAACTCATACATACCACGATTATTGACGTTACAATGAAAAACACAAAAGTTTTTCTCACTAGAACTAGTTTTTTGACCCACCGTTTCAATGGCAGCTATATGTTATAGTCATCCGATTTTGATAAATTTTTTAGGAATTATGTGGAAGCGTATAAAACTAATATATACCACGATAGGTGATGTTACAATTGAAAAAAAACAAAAAAGTTTTTCTTTCAAGAACTTGTTTTTTGACCGACCGTTTATATGGCAGCTATATGATATAGTCATCCGATCCGGCCGATTCCGACAAATGTGCAGCCAATGTGTATTTAAAGACTTTTTGCTAAGTTTGGTCAAGATAGCTTTAAAACTAAGGGGGGAGATAGCATAGAAACAGACGGACAGACAGACGTATTACGTATACGACACGTCTCAACAAAATCTCTCTATAATTTTTAAAGCTCTCAAATTTAATATATTGTTAGAGTAACTAATAATTATGGAGCAGTTAAACATGCAGCGAATGCTGGTTCCTAATCCTAAACTTAGAAATGTAAGCAAGGGAAACACTACGTATGAGTGATAAACTGAGAATTCATCTTCGAGACTTTGCAAGGAGTTTTAGATCAATTTCTAAAGTTCGAATCAATTTGTTTATGTTTCAAGCATTCTCTGAACTATTATAGCTATTCTTGTTTCCCTTACGTATACTTTACAAAACAAAAAACGTGTCCTTTTTTAAGAGCATTTTTTAAAATAATTATTATTGCCTACATTTCAGCGCGCGACTTCAATAGGAAAGTATTCCAGTACGTTTTCACCTAATGATTCTACTACGAGTTTTGATCATTTTTCCTTTGGCCAAATTAAATATCCGTTTGCCGTTAGTTTTCCTACCAACTTCTTCTTTTCGTATTCTTAGCTCGATGTCCTGTATTGTCGACACAACGATTATTTGCTAGATTGTGTTTCCTATTTACACCAGAGCAAATTGTATCTACTCTCTTCTATCTGTTATAGTGGTTGCTTTAAAAGTGCCAGCTAAATGACTGTTTATAGTTATTGTTAGTTTATATTTCAGTTAATTAATATTCTCCGACGGTTTGGGGGGGTGGTGGAATATCCAAATAAGTTTCCAGGCGAACCATTCAACGCCCTGGGACCGTTCTTTCGTTGACAGTTGCGCCAGCTGTCAGCGTATTTGACTTGGCCTTGGGTAGGCTGGGTTTGGGCGCAGAGCCAGGCCTGCAATTTGAGCAGCATACTCCGTCCATGTCCGGCGGGAGTTGACCTCAGTGGCTGTCAATTTTTTTTTTCTCTCGTTTGTCGTTGTCTTGGCTTTGGTGGCTGTCATTAAGTTTTATTTAATTCTGACTTTTGTTTGACTGTTTTTGTGTTGGCTGGGACAGTTTTTGCTAACAAATTGCTTAGCGTCAAGTGTCGTGTAATTACAAGACACACATATGTAAGCGTATGTATGTCGCTGGGGGGAAAGTTGCTTTTCATTTTCTTTTGCTTTCTTTCCCCTCTTCGGGCAATTGTTGCTTGTCATGTGGCCGGTTGGCCCACAAATTAATGCCATAATAATAGTTGGCCTTTTTTTTTTGTGTTTACAGCTGCTGCTAATGATGCTAACCTTAAAGGCAGCTGTGACCCGGGGCCAACTGCTAATTATGTGTAGATTTGGCCTTTGAGTTGTGAGAAATTTGTTTTCAAATTTATTTGCATATACAGACATATATATAAATTTTGGCTTAGTTTTGCTGGTAATTATTTTGCCCAAACTTTGTCCTAATTGTGGGGTTGCTAGATACTACACCTAAGATGCAGAGAAGCATTCACTTGCATATCCAATTAGCAACATTTTGCCAGCCGCAATGGACAATGCAGGACAACTCTCCACGCTGGTCGCATAATTAAAACTTGGCTAAAAAGCACTCGCAAAACCCACAACAGCCAAATGAAAATCCCACCCTTTTCGAGTACACGATGTGTGCCGGGAACTAAACTGTTTGCCCATCCCTGGCCGCATAATTACAGAGTTTCGGGCTGTCAGGGCGCCGTTTTAAAATTGGCGCATAAAATGTCAATTTGATGTCATTGGATCAACTTAAATGCGCCTGGCCAGAACGGGCCTGCTGGGTTCGGGCAGTGGCTCTGGCCATTTACAATGCCAGCCGCTGGCTGGGCCTGGTCCTGGCGGGTTAATTTTGGCATCGCGTAACTCCCTCGCAGCTATTCAAATGAGTTTGTGTCATGTTGCTGCTTCATTTTGTGGAAGCTGTCCTGTTGACATTGATGTTGTCGCTGTGTGTGGGGCGTGGCCTGTTGGCGTACCTGTGCAAATACCTGTTTATGTTATGCCTGGCCTGGCCTGGCCTGGCCACCTCCCCCGCAGTCACCAGGCAACCCGGTCAGCAGATTAGTTTACTTAAATTGATGGCAACTTAACGCTAATAACAATGTGCCGGCAATGTGTCGCTTGTTTAGCCACTGGTCAGTAGCCCAAATGTTTGTACTGCATACCTTGAGGCGTTGGCCGTAAATAGGTCAGAGCTACTCTATATGGCTGTATGTGTGGCTTAATTAAATGAGTTGGCCAGTGCATTAATCAATGTTTTTTTTTATTTACTCTCACTCTATTCTGTGTTGGCATAAACTTGGCTTATTTCCCAAGCGGAATGGCTCCGCACTCACCCTCACACACATGCATAATTTACCATTCTTATGTTGCTTTTTGGCATAACTTTTACTTACTTTTAATAAATCAACAAACAAGGCGACGCCCAGTTTAAACAACTTTTTCTTGATATATGAGCAGCATCCTGGGTTGTTGTTGCTGGTTCAAAGTTGCTTGCTTCGTTAAAGCAAAGTGCTAGGAACGGGCATAGGTAGGTAAAATCTGACGCTATTTGTGTAAAAAGTAAATGTCCAACTTAAAAGTTTAGCCTGAAAACCCACACGGTGACTACGAATCTTTATGGAATATCACCTTAATCTTTATTGATTACCTTAAAAATGGCATAACAATTTCTGAAACAATATATTTCTTATATTTATTATTTGAAATATTCATATTTTTGTGGCATTAATTAATAACTTAAAAGGTAAGTGAGATTTTTTGATCCGGTTTTTTTGCTTTAGGCCATACATATCATTAGGCTACATATTTTAGAAAGAAAAGGGCGTGGCAGCACTTGACCATGGTTTATAAAAAAGCTTTTAAAAAATATTGCATACTTTTAAGGGCAAACGTATGAGTAATGTTTAAACAGAATGTCACTTAAAAGATGCTCCTAGATCAGCTTGCCCTCTTTACCTGGAAATATTTTACCCCGCATAAAAACATTAATTTTAAAATATTTAAAAAAACAGCCAAATTATTGCCGCGAAGTCAGAAACATTTTTTTCAACAGCGATATTAATGCAAAATGGGTTTCCTGCAAAACAAAAATGACAAATCTTTATTTATTTTCTGAAAGTCTCGTTATACTCAATATAATTTATGACCTAAGCCTGCATTGGGTGTATTATAACATCATTTTGCAAACCAACAAGCCGAGATGCAGTTTGAATCAGAAGGATCTGTAAACTGACTTTTGCATTCGAAACAAGGCGAAACAATGGCAAATCCTTTCCAGTTTTTATTCTTGCAGTCTTTTCTATTTGCGTATTAATGCTCTTTTGTAAGATCATGATCCAATATTAATGCCAAGACATCATCCGAGGATTCGCGAACGGACCTCGTATGTGGCTGAGTCATTATATTCCTTATCATTTTCGTCTTTTGCTGACATATAGATAGTATCCTAAGAACTGAAGCAAGGTCTCATTTACGAGCAACCAAGCTTGCTGCTTGTATGAATAAGCGCACATTATTCGCCTCAAAAAAAGAAAGCTTGGAAGCTTGTTTCCTCCGACCTCTAATGTTCTTAAGCCTAAATGACATATCGGGACGATCAACTGGACTTATGGATTTTTGTATGTTGGCAATAGAGTCGCCTTAAGCCAGTCAGCATATTTAAGCTTAAACAGCTTCAGATTTCGTTTACTTTTCTGCCATTTCGTCTGCAAATTTACTCAAAACAAAACCTGGTTTTTCCCTTAAATATATTTTCGATGAGTCTGAAGGTGCTTGGTTTAACCCTCCTATGAAGCAATTAAAAATAAAATACTCACTGTCAATTCAGCAAGTCACTTTAATACAAATGCAAACAAGTCGGCATTGAAAAAACAGCTGAAAAATACAGCTGTCAATCGATAACAAGTGTTACCTTAAACAGCTGTTACTTTAACAAGGGTGCAGTCTATTAACATTTCTGGTATGCAACATTGAGGATTGATTAATTTATAAGCTACTGGCAAAAAAAAATTTGTGGACTTGGGCACTGACTTTACTGCCACAAAAATGAAAATATTTCCTAAACCGCAGTGTTAGTGATTAAAAATGGCTAAATACTGTAAAAATGGCTAGCTAAATGACTTAATATAATTAAATAAAATATTTATTTAAAATTTGAAATATTTTAAATTTTTTACAATAGGTTGCTTAACATCTAATTGATGTGATACTAAGATCAGGAACAAAATTATGCACTTTTTTGTCAAATTTTCGTGTTTTTTGGGGAAAAAAATGAGATGGAGTACGGAAGCTATGGCGAAATATGTAAAACCACTGAGGAAAAAATATCCTTAAGGGGGTCTTCTACCTTTGAACAGGGTTTTATGAGTGTTTTTTTTTTTTAAAAAGTCTAGAGAAAATTTTTTTCAATTTGGTTTTGTTTTATTTATTAATTATATAAAAAAAATAATTCAAAGCATTTTTGAATTCGAGAGCTGTTTCAAATGTGATCGGCCTATTAAGGTCTCCAAAAAAGCTGTAAAGGTGGTAGCCATGATTCAGGGACTCCAGGTTATCGGAAATGAAATCGGTAAATGAGGTTATGATCAGAATTGATGTAATTCTGGCCCGTACCTCAATCATATTTAAATTTTTTTTTTTTTTTAATTGGCTGCAATTTAAAAAATAAAAATAGAAGGCTAAAATCGCCGCTGCCGATGTTTCAATACACTTGCAGTTTCTATATTTTATATAAGAATTTGTTTTCAAGATTATTTTAGAAAAATTTAATTCGCTTAGAACCTGTACCAAGCTGACCAACAGATTGCGACACTTTCCGTAACCATTTGGCTGACCTAGCCAGAAGCCGATTGTGGTATGGAACCTATACGATATATTTATTCGATTCCGACAAATGTGCAGCCTATATGTAATTAAAGTTTTTTTGCATAGATTTGTTAAGCTAGGCTTAAAACTGAGGGAGGAGGTAGCATAGAAACAGACGGACAGACGGAATTGAACTCAGCTATTCATGCTGGTCAAGAATATATATACTTTATGTGGTCGGAGATGCTTCCTTCTATGAGTTTCAAACATCGTGACAATTTTAATATACCCTCGAAGGTAGAAAACACCATTTAAAAAAAATTAAAATTTTTTAAATTCTTAAAAATAATTTTCACTACAGAAAATTCTTCAAAAATGTATCTATTTATATCAATATCGTATCTATAAAAAAAAGCATAGCAATGAAAATATTATAAGGAGTTCTTTTTAAAATGAGATGAAATTACATTTTTGATCACTTTTATACATTTTGAGCAATAAAGTTTGATTTGAGTTTGATTAAACCGATGTACACACAAAATGGATAGGTGATCTACAGGGCTAATTTCACAATTTTGTGCTACACACAGACACAAAGTAGCCTTCTTCTGTGACGACTCTGTTGCAATAGTAGTAAAATGTATTATTCTGTTCGTTTAAACGAAATATAAAATTTCCCTTATTCCCTTTCAATGAAAACTTGCAGTGGGTGCAATATGCTATGTTGGGTGAAAAGCGCCATACCATGACCTTTAGTTAGAATGCGGCATCTAAGGCGGTTTGAAATAATGTAATTAGCTGGGATATCATATTCACTTTGTTATTATGGCTTTGAACGTTGGCGTCAGCCCACTGTTTTCCAGGGTGAAGCTGATAGATGTGAAATGCATGTTTAAGCCGTGAGTTATGGAAACTTTTTTTTTAATGACCACCATAATTCAAACAGTGTATATAGTTGGATTGAAGCTCAAACCCCCTTAGTCCAATTTGATATAAATATAAATATAGAGTGCAGTCAGCTCATGTTTCCAAGAAATGGCGGAAAATTCACAAATATGAATTCCTGGGGCATATGCTTCGGAACACAAACCATTCAACAACATTAAAAAAATCAAACGCGCAGTATAAGATCAGTCGAATGTCTCTAAATTGGCCTTTGAAGTCAGATTTTTCTCGTTTTAGGCAATGAAATTTTGTTTGAGTACTGGCAACACGGCGTATGAGTAATATAAAATTTCTAAATTGGCTAAGCCAGAAATTGCTTACAAAAATCGCATTCCCT
Source organism: Lordiphosa mommai (assembly GCA_018904225.1). Lineage (NCBI taxonomy): Eukaryota > Metazoa > Arthropoda > Insecta > Diptera > Drosophilidae > Lordiphosa > Lordiphosa mommai. Next base: position 281,063 of record JAEIFT010000234.1, read on the forward strand.
GCCCGTATCAGAGTAGAAACGATTGACTGCTTTCTGAACGAGCCTGCTTACCCATACCCGACCTTACATATACCTTTAACTTGTTATTCCTTTTTTGGTCTATTCACTCTCAATTAACACAAATATTTTTAATTAATTTCCGAATCTAGCGACAGCTAATTAAGCCCGGTATCCTAGTTGTTAACCCAGTCCTTTAATTATATTTTTTTGAAAATTCATGGAAAAATATGTAAGAACAGCGAAAATATTCATTAAGTGCTGCTCATCAGATATTTAGAGGATGCTTGTAAAATTTGTTGTGCCAAAAATAAACGCCGGATGGCTGGGGAACTCGGAAAACTAGAGCTATTTATAAAATGTAATTTGCCGGGAGACGTTGAAACTTTTGTTGTTGTTGTTGCTGTTGCGCCTGACCCAAAACGTTGCCGCTGGCCGCCAGGCAGAGGCTGTTGGTTGCCGGCTGTCCTCCTCGACCTATTTCTTGCCATGTTTATTATAAGTTTGCCTTGCCGTTCACTTTTTACACCTTTTGCTGGAGCTGTCTGTCTCCCTCGCTCGGGCAACTTTTCATTTTTTGTTCTCGGGCGCACAGTTTGACACCCGGTGTCAAATGATGTGTCAAAATGTGCACAATTTACCGTATGCTGGACCAGCTACGGGAACGGTACTTACGGATTCTGGGGTTAAATGTGTGCGGGATTAATAGCTGGCACACGCTGTCTCCCCGTTCGTGCCAGTCGGTTGTCGTCATCTCCCATCACCCATTCTCCATGATGTCATCATGTTTCATTGGGGGTCATAAATGTTTTTTGGCAACTTTAATGGGGCGTCAGTTTTTGGCACCAGCCTTTCAACCCGGCACGTGTAATTGCCGTACAATATTCCATATGTCTTGGACGATATCTTGGCTCTCTCCCACTTTATATATAAATTATGTTTAGCTATTTGCTAAAAAAAAAAAAAAAATTAAAACGCGCACGGCACATTTTTAAATGCATAAACGTGCATGTCGTCCTTGTTCTCCTCGTGCTGTTGTTTTTTTTTTTTGCCAGCGTCAATTTTTCACATAAAGTTTGCCAAACGCTCGACTTGCATATAAATGACTTGGCCGGAACCAAAAAAAAAACCCTTCTGCTGTGATGCCATGTGGGAGCTCCAAAGTGTTCGAGTTGTCAACTCTTTCAACGTGTATTACATTTTGAGCGAAGTGAATAAGAAAAATGCGAAGCATAGGTAAAGGTGGGGGATAGAAAAAATAATTTCCTTTGCGTAATGCGTGTGTTGTTGTTGCTTAGCTTCCAAGAGTTGAAGAAAGGTAGACAACAACTGGGCAGAAAGTTTTAGAACAAATTTTAGATAAGTTTCAGTTAGTTGGGTATTTGTATGCGGTTTTTAAGACAACTCATGGCATCTTCAACAAATTAAATTCATGATCTTTTAAAATTCTATTAAAATTTTATTTTTTATAAATTTGCCTGGTCGCTGATATGCGGTGCAACTTATTATCGCCACGTTTGCTTGAGTTTAGTTTTTGCTTTCTTCATAAGCCAATTCGCTTGAAAGAACTTTTTATTATTACATGATTGGTTCCAATGAAATGCCCATTTCCTTAGCTATCACTATAGGCCAATAAGCCAATCCCCATCTAAGGCTGACGATAAACCCTTCACACAACTGCTCTACTCTCCCTAGTTTCAAGGATTAAAAAAAAAGGTCTGAAATAAGGGAATACTCTTTAAATGTAAGCCTAGACATACAAAGTGCTTAATATATTCTCTAATTTTTACTTTTGTCTTAGAGGATATGGGAGTGGATGCGCTATTGGTTATGTATATCAACCTAATGCTTTCGAGTAGATCATTGAACTTAAATATTTGTGGAGCAACTGCTGGCAGATTAGTAAGAAGCAACACACCGCAAAGAGGTGGTCTCTTCCCGTTTCTTTGAGTCATAGCAGCAACTGCTAAAACTGCTTTATTTAACCGAGAACATTTTCCGCAAACATAATACGTCTTCCTGCGACCTGATTGTCAATCTGACAAAGACGAAACTAGATCTTTTTCCACGCGGATACAAAAGACCACACCAACATAATTCTGTAATTCAGAAATAATTCCAAGTTTTTTCTACTGAACCTTTCGACAGTATACGTTATAGTGGTTCAGTCGGCTCCGGATTCAAATGGGAATATATTTGATATCACAATGGGACTATCTTGGTTTAAGTGTAGGAGCAATTAATTGCCTCGCGCCATTTCAAGTTAACCTAGCTATCTCATGTTATTTCTCTCGTCGACAGTCAATATTTCATATCATATAAACATTTTTCAATGATCTAGTTCTCAATTTATATAAAGTAAACTATAACCTGAAACGACTTTAGCTGTATTTTAGCTCTTTCGAACGAAACTAGACTAATCAACTCTGGTAAAGTAAAGTAAACTATAACCTGAAACGACTTTAGCTGTATTTTAGCTCTTTCGAACGAAACTAGACTAATTAACTCTGGACGATTTAAAGGGAAGAATTGTTCTAGTGAGCTCCTTCTTCCAACTTCTACCCATTTTGGGAATGTAAGTTTTCTTAATATCCACTTAGATTTGAAAAACATGAAGATGAAAAACCGGCCCTTAGACTTTTTTTTAAATTAACAAACTATACACTCATAAAAATCAAGAATTCCATATTTAAACAGTGGAAATTCAAGTACAATCGATCTTAAAAGCTGACTAAGTTCGAAATATCCAAATCTTAGAATTGAATTTTAATTTCAAGTTCGTTGCGGGTTTACAAATTTATTTAAATCTGAAATACTATTTTTATACCGTGCTGAGGGTATTTTTTTTATTGATTTTCCTTTTTAATTTTTATTTTTTTAATTGAATTTAGTCAATTTCGGTCATACTTAAATTAAGAATTAAATTTTTTTTCTGAGTGTACTTAAACTGTAAACAGTTTAGGTTACATAAACATTTCATATAAAGTTGATATGACCTTACTAAATTGTATAATGTTGATATTATGCCGAACTCTGACCTCGAGCCGGCTAAACACCAACATTCTTCACTTCATATAAAATGTTGATTTAAAATTCTAAAAATTGTTACCTACTTAACAGTTGAACCTTCTTTTGGTAGCGCATCGTTTAGCATGTTAAAAGCTGCGCCCAAAGTGAATAATACTCTCACGACGTGCTGTCATTTTCAACTAAAATAAATACAAACACTCAACATACACTCACACACACACGCACACTCACACATATTATTCATAAATGGTATGCGTATTAAAGCGGTGTAATATACTCGTACTCGTACTCCCTGACTGGCCCAGGCAACATTTCCTGCATTTGTAAACGATCAAATTTGACGTGCACTTATAAAACAAATTGCCATCGCTTCAGGCACCTGCCGAATGCCGGCAGAGAAAGAGTGACAGAGAGAGAGAGGGGGAGATCTCAGTTACGTGCAGATATTTTTGCATAAATATGTGCGTTTTTTCCATTTTTTGTTTTCAGAGCTATTAAATTACATTTGCACATACTTGTACATATTTATAGTAGAAGGAGAGAGACAGAGGACAACAAATTCATTAAATGCAATGAATAAACATTTTCGCCAGTCTTGGGCTTAATTTTCTTTGATGGCCAATGGCAGGATGGTAGATGGTGGGTGGTGGGCTGCGTTGAGCATCTGTCTGTGTCACCATTATCAATGTGATCAAAAGGCAGCCTCAACGCATTTGTCATCAATCAAAGTTAAATCGCACTTTCACAACTCGCAAAAAAAGCCTTCAAAATAAGCCTAAATAAGCATAAAAATTGTTTGCGGTTCCGCTGAGTGTGTGTGTGTGTGCGTGAGTGTGCGTGAGTGTGACAGAGCTGCAAATTATCAATAAAAATAAATAAAATTACGCACGCTTTGGCTTAATGTTTGGATTTTATTTTGATGTCTGGCATTTGATTGGTTTGTCGTTTTTTTTTTTTTTTTTTTGATGCTTTGATGAGATGAGCAGATAAGTGTGAGGGCATTAAAGTCTAAGAGGAAATAAGCATATGAATGGATATGACGGAATGAAAAACTGTGTGTGATAATTATTTAAAATAAGCTGGACCAAAGTATTCTGTAAGCTATATAAAGAATGCATTAGAGTTTCAAGTTTTTCTAAGATTTTCTATCAAGCAGAAAGCCTCTAGATAGCCATATTAGCCCAGCAATTCAACGGCTAAGCAGGAACAAACTTTACCCTGTTGAAAATCTATTTATATGCTGATTCCACATAGCAAAGCTTATTAATAATATTTCACCTTCCTGATCATTGCAAAATGAACAATTTGGTGGATATCTTGGAAGCACACTTATGATCAAAGCGTACCTGATATCGGCAAAATAGAAATTATTTATAGAATTTATTTTTTGTCGTATATTTAATTACTGAAAAGACAAAACTAATTTTATTTGAATTTTACGTGGGTCCTTCAACAAAAAAAAAAAAAAAATACTCATACGACACGTATACCTGATCAACATAGTTGTAACGAAATCTTTAAAACATTACAATCGTTGTCATGTTTTAAAATTTAACAACGGCATCTGATTCTTTTGAAAATATAGAAGACGAGATTCTGTTTGTTTTTCTACATCGGCTTTTTAAGCCTAAATTTTGCTTAAACGCGTTTCTTACCAACGAAGAGGTGTAGGAATTCTATATGCATTTGTATATAGTACGTGATAATCAAAATTTGGTGATTAGGAAAGTGTAAACCGATTTTCAAAGTGGTCTCTTTTTATATTTTAATTTTTAAAATTTTTTCTCTCAGGCAACACTGCGTATGAGTGATGCAAAAATAAACTTAAGAGCCTCCTCCTGTACACTTGAAAGCAATAGATAGACAACGATTTGTTTAAATATTTTGTCAAATAAGTTAAAATCACGATTTAAAATTCGAACTCAATGATCCAATCAAAACAACAAAAAAAAACATTCACATATATTATATTTCTTCTGTCCCAGCGTTTATCACTAAACTCCCCATACACGGCTGAACCGAGTATATTTGTGGGTCTGTTGATGGTTTAGGTTCACAATTGAACTTGATAGTTGGCTCTGCATGCAATGGTTGAAAGGGTGGTTAAAAGACATGTCTCTTAAACTATTTAAGGAATAAATTTGAAATTTGCTAATTAGGTGAATAATACAGAGTTAAACATTTTTCTGTTTCAAGACTGGTTTTGAACCAGATTAAACCGGTTCAAAAATGCCTTAAAGCCATGTCTCCGATTTTATTTAAGCTATAACCTTTCAATTTGGTGTTTGGGTGGATTTTATAAAGTTATTTATTTTCCCGTAGACAAACCGGTTTTTAACCAGCATTAAAATGGAGTTCATCTGTGTTTTGGGCATTATTTAAGCTAGAAATTCGAAATTTGGTATGTGGGTTTGTAATATGAAGTTAGACATTTTTAATACCGGTTCCAACCCAGATTTCACCGGTTCGAAAGTTATGCAGAACTATTTATCTAAAATAAATTTATTTAAGAACGTAAAATTTCGTATGTCATTTGGCAATATGGAGTTAGATACTTTACTGGATTAAAGCCGGCTCCAAACCGTATTGAACTAGTTTAAAAAAGTGGTTCAAATTAATCTTGCAAACAATATTTAAGCTATATATTTGAAATTCGATGTGCATGTTGCTAATTAGGAATTAGTTATTTTCCCAGTAAGAAGCTGGTTCCGAACTGGTACAAAAGCGGTTCAGAGCCATATCTCAGAAAAAATGTAAAAGCTGTGAACTTGAAATTTGGTGATGGGGTTGGTAATATGGACATTTAGAAATTTTCCTGTTTCAATTCCGGTCTCAAAGAGTTTTAGAACCATATCTGAGGAACTATTTAAGGGGGTCTTCTACCTTACTACATTTTGTTTTTTCCTTTGGATTATTATTATTGCCTGAACATTTGCAATTTATCCCCTTCAAAATACACATAATTTATTAACAAATATGGCAGCCAAACGTAAAAGTATAAAACCGTCGCAGAATATGCAATATGGTAGAAATTAAAATTCTTAAAAGTTTCTTTATATTCCTAATGGAGCTCACGTAAAAGTCAGTTTTGATTCCAAATATAACGTCTTTTACGCTCCCGTTTTCTCTTTAGAGAATCCATTTCGTTGACCATCTCGTCAGCCAAAACCAAAACTACTAATTTTAATGCATTATTTCTGTTTCACCATTTTAACACAAACAAGTTTTATTTTTTTTTCTGTGATTGGTTTATCAAAAATTGATAAACCAGTACTGAATTCGTTGAACTAGCGCTAAACATCTTGTTCAAGATTCTCAGATATTACAAGTGTAAAGCTCATCATAATTTCTCTAAAAAGTTAATCTTTATACAATTTTGAGAAGGAACTTTTTAGAGATATATAATATATGTAAAGGCATCTTATAGTGTTTTTACACTGAAGCCATAAGGCACTGCACCAAGCTGAGGCTAAAAAAGTTTTTACATTAAGTACAACAAACAAAAGTGCCGTAAACCGGTTTTGACAGTTGAAATTGTGTGTTTTAACAATTTTATAAAATGTGTGTAAATGAAAATAATATTGCTCAGGCCCAGAACCTAATCGAACGCATTCAGTATGTGTCCAACGACGAGGATAAACGTGCAATAGCTGTATACAAGCAGAGTCGACGGCACGCATGCTATTGGAAGATGGATGTACCCAAAATAAAGCACCAATCTTATCTTATTTTGTTGAGAAGCTACCCCAAATGACCAGAAAAGACGCCAACTGACGCCTGGCAGTCCCCTGGAAAAGGCATTACCATAGAATTCTATACTTTAGGGCAGTGTAGGGCAAACAATACAATCACATTTTAGCTATGTATGTGTGCGTGGGAACCGATACGAAATTCCTAGCAGCGCAGCGAGCTTATAGTGTCGGTGTTGGTCGTCGCGACGCGTCGCTGCTACAGCGACCTTTGCCTATGCACACGCTGTACGGACACTGCTTTAGGGCCTTCCGCGGAGTACCGAACTATTGGCTGCATATTTTGTGTGTCAAAAGCAACTGTGTCGAGAAATATTTAAGTCCAATCTTCCTAACCCAATCTAAAGTCGTGCAGTGGAAGTAGAAAAGCATTAGCTAAGTCATTTTATAAAAACAATGGAAAAATGTCAGTTTAATTGTTTATTATATTAAAAAACGTAATAAAATTATTTGAAAAAAGTTTGCAGTACAAAACTTAGAAAATTTTAATGTGCTGCGGTTGGTTATAGGTATTTCTTTCCACATATGCTTTGCATATTACACACCATCATCATACGATTTTAATCTTTTTTTACTTGGTTCTTTGGCTATTTGGTACACATGGATGGCAATGGAGTCATCAGTAATTCCTTATCCACATCTTGAGACTCTGATTTCAATTCTAGAATCGGTAGCTGAGGATAAATATGTATAATTTTCAATGGCTCCCAACTTCTTCTTTTCGATCCGCTTAATTTTCATTCATGTCTTTCTTCGGGTCTATCGCTTTCGTTTCCTCAAAATCCACAAATTCGAAATTTACAAAATATGTTATATATTTAAAATTTTCTGTTGATTCTTTACCAGTTGTTGCTTTGTTAATAAAAAATTGCCCTACGACTGCCTTAAGGTATTTTTTCTTGCGGCCTCGTTACGGCTTCAATGTAAAAACACTATTAACAGGGAGCTAAACAATTTAATAGAATTTGTTGAACGATAAATATCAACCTCTTCTAATTTTGAACGCAATACTTCTGATTTATGCGGGCAAAATCAAATCTCTTATCAAATCGTCAAACAGAACTTGACTTTCAAGTCCATATTCACAGTTTGCTATTGGTTCCACAGTAATGTAAGTTCTTCTTCAAGAGGTATCTCATCGTTTGATGGATGTTAAATTGACGAATACAAATAAGGACTTCAAATACCCTGATATTGCATTGAGAGACAATGAAGCATGAAGGGTATATTCGACTTCTTATCCCGGGGGCCCTAACAACAAATGGAATATGGTACACACGATTTGACCATATTTTTGTATTCCTTTGCGAAATCTGTTTCGTAAGCCGCTTAAAGACATGATTACAATCAAGGGTGCCCACTGAAAGCATATGAAAGAGCAGACACCAATGCATGAAAAGAAATCCCTTTTTGTCAATCAGTTGGCAACAACAATAAACACTACAACTAAATTGTTGTTATATTCAAGCTGCCACAGCCAAAGAAGTGAGGGAGAAGGTGTGGTATTTGTGGTGGTGATTTGTATGCTCAAAACAGAAGAGCCCTGCGAGTGTAGGCGTTGGGCACCTCTGATTTAAATGAATCTTATTTTTGATAAGAGTTACCTTAGATTTGTCTGTGCCGAATTAGTAATACACTCGCAAATGCTCGATTCAACTGAACTTTCCGATAGAATATATATAAAAAATTTAGAATAAATTTTTGAAGTTTTCAAACCAATTTCGAATAATTGTTACATATCGACAAAGCTCAAAGGTCTACTGGTTAACCCATTTATCTAGGCATATCCATAAGTTGTCGCTGATTATTTGACTGAAGTCGAGGCAAGCATATTAATTGCTCATAAACAACATTCCTTGACTTCCAATCAACCAACTACGCAGTCTCGCAGCTTATTTGTTATTCAATGGCATTTGCCGCTAAGCAATTACGCGTCTGTTGTGCCATCATAAACACCTAAAGGCTTAAAGGACAAAACCCATACAAAACAGACAGAAGGAAGGCAGCAGGCAGACTACACCTGTCAGCAACATTTTTAGGGACCTGGTGAAAGTTTTTTCTTTGCTTTTTTATGCCTCTCCTTCTTGCATGTGTGTGTGTGTGTGTGTGTGTTAGCGAACTGTGATTTCTGTTTTCTCTCGTGCGCCCAGCCTTTTCAATTTCTTGAGCGAACGTTATCAAAATTTATTGAGCGTTGTCATGAAGCTGTCAAAGTCGATATCAAAAACATTTGATTTTTGACTTTATGTTTGGCAGCCAGCAACAAGCTTCCCCCACGCACCTTACGGCCAGGGCCATATGTGATATTCCCCATTGTTGTTGTTGTTGATTTTGTTGTTGTCAGCGCCAGCAAGAAGAAAGAAATAATCATAATAAAAACAGCACATAAAAAAGCCGTGAGCTGGCAGCTGAAAATTTTCATGCGCTCCCAAGGCGCAGGCACATTGATAAATTAATGATGGCCAATATAACGACAGCGGCAGACAGCGAAGACGACATAAAGCTGCCAAGGTGCAGGAGAAATGTGTGTGTTCATGTGAAATCAATTGAAATACAAATGCGAATCATTTTAATAAGTTTTCTGCCGAGTTTAACCTGCTTGAGGGATAAAGTCCATTTCTATTGCCTACTTTCCTGCGCACATAAATTTCCCCTTCTGCTACGCTATGGCCCCTAATGAATATTAATAGTCGCCTGACTGACTGACTAGGCATCCATACCTGTGTGTGTGTGTCTATATATCAAAGCGTCAAAGCCACTTGTCTTATCAGCTGTGCCGGCTTTTGAGTTGGACTATTAACAAAACAAATATAGTTTGTGCATGAAAGGCTGACAGAGATGGCGGCAGCTTTGCCACTTGAATCGTTGAACATGGCGGATTAATGTCATTTATCACGAGAGGGTTTTTTTTCTGCATTTCAAATGTTCTCGCCCACACCACACCACGCCACATAGCTACGGCCCAGGATTAAGCCGCTGTTTGTTGTTGTCACTGGCTTTGTTGCGGTTAGCGCAAAGGGATAATGACAAATAATCAAGGATAAACGTTTTTGATTGATCCTTAATGGCAGTTGTTGTTGGTTTTTGGTCTTTGGCGCACTTTGACAGGCGCCACCACAACCGAATGTAAATCATATTAACTTGAATGTAGCATAAAAGCAATTTGAAGGGTGACAGAGGGGGTAGGGAGAACACTCAAGTCGCAAACACACAGACAGACTAATAAGCTTACCACATTCCTTTACAAATGTACTAAGCCAAAGGGAAATGCTTTTTAATATATCAAAGACAAACGGCATATAAATAACAAGTTCAAGAATATATTGCTTTTTATTTTGCTAATGATCAAAACGACATTTGGTTGCTCTCTTAAGCGGTCAAACTCAAATGTGTAAGTCATCAAATTTCCATCATTTAAAATTGTTTCCTGATTTGGGAGCAATGTAAATAAAATTTTTAAGAAATTACACCTTTTCCCCGGATTTCGGCAAATCCCACCACATGGCAAATGTTCGAAATATTTGATAAGTAATTATATTTTGTATCCTATCGTCTCGGTTTGTAGATTGCAAAATAATTAGACAGGTGATTTCCTGATTTTGGAAAATCTTTTCCTATGAAGGTAAAATGCGGGTGTTATTTTTGAGGCGGTATATTTTACATGTTTTTCGATTTATATGCTTTATATACCAAATAAATTGGAATTTGTAACCTCCGATTTGGTAAAATCCGCCCCAAGGTTGAGCGGATATTTGAAATTCAGTTTGTTAGCTTATCAAATAAATGGAAAAACTACTTAAGAAGGTGGAAAAATTCACTTCCAAGATCGGAAAATTTCGTCAAGGGAATGGTTCAAGGCCACACATTTTTTTTTACCCGATCAATGAACATTCTGGTTTGTGAAACGAAAAAATATTTTCTAATTTGGTAAAATCAACTCCCAAGTGCGGAAAACGGAGGGCTTGGTGGGTTTGAAGGTAATCGGTATTTTTATGCCGAAATATACTTATGAATTTCAGTTTGTAAGCCTAATTATTTACCAATGGATAATCCACTCCTATGTACAGTGGTCGATTCTGCCAATCTGGCAGGCAATAATTAATAACATTCAAAATGATGAAGTATTAATTTTGGAATTAATTTTTTTAATTTTTATTTAAACAAAGGAATTTTTTAAAAATTAATTTTTGGAAATTTTAAAAATTAAATTAAATTTTTTTTTCAAAATATTTCAAAAATTTTTAAAAATTATTTAATTTAATATAAAGATAAATAGAAACTAAAAAAAAAGTACTACGAATTTTTTGCTGGGAATTTCCTTAATCATAACAGAAACCCGTTGAACTTGCTAGAGATTTGCAGTCAAAAAGTTATAAATTTTGTATAAATTTGTGCCAAGAGCGTGCTTCTCAAAACTGACAGTTTATCTATATAATGTAATAAACTAATAAGGCGCAGATAGGAACAAATCATTTTGACACTGGACGATTCACAATGGACCATTTTCACAAACACTTAAAGATGTAAGATCAATAAGGGCTAATACCAAAAGTTCTACCCTACGGAAGTCGCGGGTATGTAAGTAACTATACGCTAAAAGAAATGTTAAGTTGGACTTCGATTTTCCTCTAATACATATAAGAACAGGACACATACACATTTATTTATTGAATACATACCAATTATGGTTAAATTAAATACTTATGTCTAACCAAATCGCAAAACGTTAACTTTCTCAACGCAAAACAAAGCACATTAAAAAGGCGCGAAAATGTTTTTAGGTATGGGCAGAAAAGTATCGTAAGTTTTGCACGCTCACGACATCGTGACTATCGAAAAGAAAACTATATAAAAATCGGAATAAATATTGGCGGGATGTTAGTTTTCATGAAAATTAAGACCATCATCAAGATTTGAATTTTGAAATTTGCATTTATTGTCTGCAAGATTGGCAGAATCGAACACTGGAAAATGGGGGAAGGGGATGGTTCAAGGACAAACATTTTTTCCTTGATCCAATTTAAGTGAAATTCGGTTTGTGAAACAAAATAACATTTTTTTTTAAGGAATGGCAAAGCGGGTCTTATAAATTAAAAACCCAATTTAATTTTACAAAAATCTTCCGACGGCCAGAAATGGTCGTTCAAGGTCAACGCTTAATTATCAAACGCAGTGGCGGGGTTTGGGAGTACAACGAGATTTTTTGTGGGGCCTAATGGGGGCGTATGTATTCAGGGAAAGTTGCTGACTGGTTCAACTTGGCGAACCCAGCGCGATCCTGACTTACTGCGTCTCAAGTCGTCTCACACCTCCTCGTGGTGGCCCCTGGTAACAGAGCGATGCATCCGCAAAGCTGCTGGCTAACGTGAGCGGCAAACCCTCCTTATTGGTTAAATAGGGTTGGTGCGTCGGGCTTGGTACCCACCACCGTAAAACTGACCTTCCAATGAAAACTGCGACAAAAATGCCTCGGATACGGACTTTGACGCCCTGTCTACTTTTGGTATACCAGCAAAGTACGTTCGACTTTGCATGATGACGTTGAGAAGCACGCAAAGCTCCGTCAAAATAGGAAAGAACCTCTCCGAACCATTCGATACCAAAAGAGGTTTTAGGCAGGGCGACACCTTGTCGTGCGACTTCTTTAATCTGCTGATGGAGTATATAATACGCCAGTGCCCAAATGCCAACAAATCGGGCACCATCTTCTATAAAGATGTAATGCTACTTGCGTATGCCGATGATATTGATATTATCGGCACAAATGAACTGGCGGTAAGCAGGGCGTTATTTAAAAAATAAAAAAGCAGTCTAGACTGATGGGCCTAGCGGTGAACGAGGATAAGACGAAGTACTTGTTAGCCACGAGCAGTGAGTCTTCGCGTCTTGGACAATCTGTGGCGATGGGAGGCTACAAATTTAACGTTGTAAAGGATTTCGTCTATCTAGGAACAGCAATAACTAGCGACAACAACATCAGCCGCGAAATTCGAAGAAGAATTACTCTTGCAAACCGATGCTACTACGGGCTCAGTAAGGAATTCAAGAGTAGAGCCCTCTCTCGAAGAACGAAAATAGCGCTATACAAGTCGCTTATCAACCCAGTCCTGCAATACGGCGCAGAAGAATGGACATTAACAGCAGCGGATGAGGCGGCAATTGGCGTTTTCGAGAGAAAAATTCTTCGGAGGATTTATGGACCTTTAAAAGTTGGCGATGAATTTCGCTCCCGAATGAATCACGAACTGTATGTAGCTCTATGGGGACACAAACCTAGCCAAGCGTATAAAATTGCAGCGGCTACGCTGGCTGGGACATGTCACTCGTATGGATGATAACGCTCCAGTAAAAAAGGTGTACAGTCGGAAGGCGAAAGAATTAGGGAGACCCCGCCAGAAGGGACGTCCGAAATTGAGATGGAAAGACCAGGTGCAGCAAGACCTTAAGAATCTTGGTGTACACAACGGGAGCCAGCGAGCACAAGACAGAAGCGGCTGGCGTGCATTACAAGCAGCGGCCGTGACCGACAATCGGTTGTGATATTGATATATCAGGCCAAAGAAGAAGAAGAAGAATAATATACAATTAAGTGCTGATTTCTCATCTCCTACATATTTCACATAAACTTACAATTAACAGAGTAAAGTATACGTTTATCTGACACATAGCATCTATCTAGAAGATGAGAAATCGGCCTTAAGTCTATTAGCTCTTCGGGGGAAATTAATTTAAAAATGATTTTTAAATTTGGGAAAAAGTGTATGGCACGATTTCTCTATATAGCTGCTTAAATTAAGATTAACTTAAAATTAACTCTGTTATTTGTAAGTTTATGCGACTATTAGCACTATCTAGAAGGTTAAATATTGTCTCTTTTCACCAAATTTGTTATCTTATAAAACAAAATAAGAATTTCGCCCAGACCTTCAATTAGTCATAAAAAAAATTGATAATTTGATTTTAAAGTGGACGAAATTGCCCGAAAAAGTTAGTACAGAATATCTTGATCCGACTGACTGACTGATTCATCAACTAATAGGCTGGGCCTAGAGAACTAAAATTTTACACAGACCTTTAACTAGTCATGAAGGTGCGCATTTAGAAAGAAATCTGGTAAATTGGAAAAGTTTGTAAGGAAACGCTATGTTTTTGTTGATTATATTTTGGTAAATTTATATTTTAAAGTTTTTTATCTTCTTTGGCCCGAGAACTATCTTGGTATCAAAATCGATAAACAGACTCGACCGCTACCAATAATTTAAACTTGTTGGACTAGCTCTAATTTTCAATCACTAACAGGGCAACGATTTGCCTCTTCTGGTCATTCCATTTAAATTTCTGTCGAACATTCGTATTTCTTTGGGTATGCAATTGTCCAATTTTCCCTCTGGAAGCTTCACCAACCATGCAAGTTAGTCGGGATTTACACAATGAAGCAAACTTCATGAAGTTTTCTTAGTAGGCGTGGAATTTAGAGGAAATCTTTCAGATCTTTTAGTAAAAAAATTCAGATTCGAATAGTAAAAAAATACATTTAAATCTCTCGCCTACTAAGAAAACATCATGAAGTTTGTTTCATCATGTAAATTCCGTCTAAGTCCGTATTTATACGACGAAGTTCCCTTCATAAAGGTCTATCTAAAGCTGACAAAGCTTCATGACCAAGCGTAAATACTTATTAAACCTTTTAGTATCTCAAAATCACAGTTATCGAGCTGAAATGAGGCATATTTTTATGCTTTTCAATTAAGGTACAAAATATTAATAAGATCAAACGATTGACCAATATAAATCGAAAAGATAAAAACTTATTTGTTTTTTTTATACACTTAAAAAGTGTATATTAATTTTGCCCAGAAGTTTGTAACGCATAGAAATATTCATTTCCGACCACATAAACTATATATATCCTTGATCAGGACGACGAGCTGAGTTCAATTCCGTCTGTCCGTCTGTCTGTTTCTACGCGAACTAGTCCCTCAGTTTTAAAGCTATCGAGCTGAAATTTTGCACAGAGTCTTCTTTTTACTGCACGCAACTAATATGTCGGAACCGGCCGGATCGGATGACTATATCATATAGCTGCCATAGGAAGGATAGGTCTAAGAACTAGTTCTGGTGGGAAAAACTTTTTTGTTTTCCATCGTAGCGTCACTAATCTTAGCATATGTTAGTTTTATATGCTTCCACATTATTCTGGAAAAATTTATCAAAATCGGATTACTATAGCATATAGCTACTAGTTCTAGTGAGAAAAACTTTTTTGTTTTCCAATGAAGCGTCACTAATCTTGGTATATGTTAGTTTTATATGCTTTCACATCATTTTGAAAAAATTGATCAAAATCGGATTACTATAGCATATAGCTGCCATAGGACCGATCGGTCGGAAAATGTGTTTCACTAAGAAAAGTTTTTTTTATGGAATCAAATTTTTATTATCAATGATTTAAAAGTTTTAAATATCTGATATCTATATCCTATATATATTTTACCGGTTAAATCAGTTGGAGTAAAGTTTTTCAAGTGTATCAAAACTTCGGCACAGTCGAAGTTAGCTTTGCCTTCTCGTTTTTAAATTTCGGAAGCCAATTTTTCTAATCCAGCTTGTTCAATTCTCAAAATTTCCATGGAAACAATTTGTAGAAAAAGAGATAAGCTGAGAATAAACTTGTGCTTAGACAGTTTAGGATATTTTTAAAGCGACCAAAGCTTAGTGAGCCAGTGCAATTAGTTAAAACCTAGAAAGTGGCGACCGTGCTAAATTAAAATACTATAAAAAAAAAAAAATATTTCTTCAAGTATTTCCCCTGTTTCAATTTATGCGCACATCGTTATTCTCCTTTTTTGCACATAGTTGTTATGCTCCGTATAAAATGTAAGCAACGTTCACAAATTTTCTTTTAATAAAAACCTTAACTGAAATTCAAGGAACAAGCCAATTGAGAGAGAAGCAAAGACTGCGAAATAAAGCAATTAAGCGACTTACAAATGCCGTCAACTGAGAATTACTGCCACCCTCCCACTGAGGCGCGCACACACACACACACACACACAGACACGAACAGCACTGACAAGAGCAGCAAAAGAAATGAGGAAAACGGCTGCAAATTAATTTACATGTGCGATTCATCAATCAGCAGACAGAGACGAGTCCAGTCCAGTCGAGACCCATTTTGAGTCCAGTTGAAGATGCTCACAAAAGTCATAAGTAGCCATATGTGTGCGTGCGTGTGTGTGTGTGTGCATGTGTAAGGATATGTTTGTGCAGCAGGCCGTGCCTTGATTGATGATAAATACTCGGCTCCTGCCTCCTTGGCAAAGCGGTCGCTTGAGATAAAGCGTTAAAATGCGCCGCATATTAAATGATGCAACATGAAAAGTGAAAAGGGAAGACATCCCTTCACTTCCTACGCCAGCTTTGTCTATTTTTATTATTATGTAATACTTTCTACCCCCTAACCAGACCGGGCAATCGTTATAAATGACCATTTGTGAGGGTTATTTTTCCACTCCCTCTCTCTCTTTCTCTCTCTTTTTAGCGCTCTGTGCCTGTGGCCCCTTGTCCTTGTCAGCTTTTGTATTGTTTGGCCAGCGATAACATTTATGCTATTACATAAATATATAAATAAATCAGTATTAGGTGAACTACAGTTTGTCGCTGTGCGAGAGTATGCGTGAGAGTGCGTATGTGTGTGTGTGTTTAATATTTTATTTTGTTGGGTTTGTAAAAAAGAATACCCACCCATTGATACTGACGATGCTTATGGTCTGGTTGTTAGGTACGCAAATACATTAATTATGGGTCAAATGGTTCAGATAGAAGAAAGTGGGAAATTATTGGTTTTGTGTTAGCTTTCAGTTTTGAGACGCTCAACTGGCCCTGGTTGGGCTTAGCCCAACTTTGAAGACCAGTAGCAGCCCACCTACCGCCCAATCGGTTGGAGGGCGGCCACGTGCAACCCGAAAATAACAAAAAAAAAAAGGAGGAGTAAATCAAAGTTAACTTTAAAAGTTAAAACATAGGTCTTTCGGTATGGGTTTCTATATGCAAGACAGAGTACACAAAATGGTTCATGCTTGCCATAGTTAGAAGTACACCGCTTTAAAGATAAGAACTCAAAGTTCCTGGTCACAAAACTATATTGGCTAGTCAACTCCGAATAGTAAATTATCATTAATCACTCCAGGCATCATGTAACGGTTATAAAAGGAGTCTAATGGATTACGAGTATATATTAACATCAGGATTCTAGTTTGATCCTCAATGGGCAAACATTAAGAATTGCTTTTACACAGATTTAATTCAATGTATTCAAGAACTGAATGGACCAGAGAGGTGAAAAGAAAAATATATACATGATTAGCGTTTAAAATATATCTAATTCAGTACTTGTAGCGCTAAGAAGAAAAACCTAAATAATCTAAAATAATTTTTGGTCCTTCGAGCAGGATCGAGTACAGGATCAGCAAGGATCCTAGCCTAATTCACAAATGTTTATAAGCTAAGCAACCGAAAATACTAAATTTTTTGTATATTTCGCTTCGGTTAGTGCTTAGTGCTGAGTGAGTGTGTATTCGTGTGCACAGTCTATATCTGCGTGTTTTACAAAATTAATTGTGTAGTCCGTGCAAAGGGATTTGACCTCTCTGCATAGTTTACTTACTTAACAACTAATTGTCAGTTGTGGTAAGCCTCTATAAAATGTCATAACCTCCCACTTCTTACTGACATAAGTGACTAGTTTGGGGTACTCCAGAGGTAATCGGGTATACCAGGAACATAAATTCCGAACAAAAGCTGGCTAACCAATTCAATTTAGTTTGTGAAGCAGCTTGCAGTGCTTTACAGAATTAAAAGTCTTAGTTAAATCAGTATAAATAACGTCAGTTTGCATTTTATTTAGGAAACCTTTTATCACTTAAGATGGCATCTCTCTGTAAGGTTAGTGGTAGTAAATCTACGTATCTCAAATCCAAAAGTCTTATTACCATTTTTATAAAAGATTTCTTCTATAACAAAACGAGAAGGCAAAGCTAACTTCGACTGTGCCGAAGTTTTAATTCACTTGAAAAAGTTTACTTCAACTGATTTAACCGGTAAAATATATATAGGATATAGATATCAGATATTTAAAATTTTTAAATCATTGATAATAAAAATTTGATACTATTAAAAAAAAACTTTTCTTAGTTAAACACATTTTCCGACCGATCGGTCCTATGGCAGCTATATGCTATAGTCATCCGATTTTGACAATTTTTTTCAAAATTATGTGAAAGCATATAAAACTAATGTATACCAAAATTGGGGACGCTACGATAGAAAACAAAAAAAAATTTCTCACTAGAAGTAGTTTTTTGACCGACAGTTTATATGGCAGCTATATGCTATAGTCATCCGATTTTGATAAATTTTTTCCGAATTGTGTGAAAGCATATAAAACTAATATAAACTACGATTGAAGATGCTACCATGGAAATCAAAAAAGTTTTTCTCACTAGAACTAGTACTTGGACCGATCGTTCCTATGGCAGCTATATGATATAGTCATACGATCCGGCTGGTTCCGACATATTAGTTGCGTGCAGTAAAAAGAAGACTCTGTGCAAAATTTCAGCTCGATAGCTTCAAAACTGAGGGACTAGTTCGCGTAGAAGACAGACGGACAGACGGACAGATGGACAGACGGACGGACGGACAGACGGAATTGAACTCAGCTCGTCGTCCTGATCAAGAATATATATAGTTTATGGGGTCGGAAATTAATATTTCTATGCGTTACAAACTTCTGGGCAAAATTAATATACACTTTTCAAGTGTATAAAAAGGGAGCATGATCTCAACAGACCATACTACAAATTAATATATGGGCTTATGCTGCTTGTCTTATATCTCTATATACTTATACTTGTCTTATATCTCTAAAAAGTTGGTTGTCAAACTTATCTAAAGAGAAAATTTTTTTTAATTTTGCGTAGCGGTGAAGGCACGTAGGCTACAGAATTTTAAGAAGTCTAGAAATAACAAGCAACGGTGCTTGTCAACAATTTGTTGTAATTTCAACTTGTCATGATAATGCTATTTTTGAAATTTAAAATAGTTGAATAAAGGAACTTTATAAAAAAAAGTGTCTTCCCAAGATTTTAAACCAGGTCTTGTTGTCTTTTTGTCTAAAAACTTGTTGGCAATGGAGCCACCAAACAGGCAAATTTTAATCGATAAATGTATTTTTTTTGGAAAGTGGCAAAGCCATCAAATTGACAGTCAGGGTCCAACAGAGTTACTTTAATCAAATATATAGAATTATTCCTATTTTATCATATATCTCCAAGGTCAAAAGATACTCTTTAAAGATATATTATTGACTATTGCACTATCTTTAGGGCATAAGTGTATAGGCAGCTTAACACAGTGATTCAGCAGAGTAACCAGGAACATAACCAGGCACGGTATCAGTACCCGATTTATAAGCCAACAAAGGCTGACAAGTTTTGAGTAACGCGTGCGAATCAACTGTTAATTGTTTCGAATGATCACTTAAGATCATAAAAGACTCTCCAGATGTCAAAAAGGTGATTGAAATTGACTCACAATAAAATTGAAATTGACCCAATCTGAAGAACACACTAAAATCAATTAAACAGATACTAACTTGAGCAAAAGACACTTTAAGCATACAAAAAAAATTGGCCAGAGAAAGAAATGCCTTAGACTACCAAGTCAGATATTTTTCGGTAAGCTGCCGTCCCCCATTTGGTCGATTACATCTTGCGGACAATAAACGAGTGCTTTAGATCGGCCCCTTCCCGACTTCGATTTAGAGATGAACGCATGTCGAATATTTTTAACACGACACGATTGTAACACGAAGGGCACATTTCAAATACGCATACCAAAAGAACGGTGAAAAATTCTTAAACACGACACGAACGACTTTATTGAGGGGGTCTTCTATATAAGTAGTATTTTATCATACTGCTTGGTCAAATAGTGTCGTGCTTTAAAGTGTTACGTATATGTCGTGTAAGACCGTGTTTGTGTTTTAAGGGCTGAAAGCTGACACGCACGTGTATGCACAAAATCTGATGTTGCAACCAGAACACGTCGTGATGAGTTGAGCGTGTTTGAGACACGAAAAAAACACGACACGCGCCCAACTCTAATTTGATGAACCCGTTACTATTAATTGAAAATATTTTATTAAATCACAAAATGTTAATATAAACTAATAATGTAAGTATTAACATAAAATGTTAATATTAACATGTAATTTAAAACATTAACATTGAGATGACTGACTTAGTGCACAGAGTGACCTCAAACATATGAAAAAAATTTAAATATCTCCGCTATATAATAATATATAGATATATACATATAAACTGGGTATGTACTCGGCGCCGCTCGGGTCCTTAAAAATTGTGTTGATATTGTTTCTTTCACAATTAAAACAATTTTGTTACGATAGGACTGTTGATAATCAAGATTAAGTCGGTTGGGAATCGCTGGCACAAAACCCGCTTTACACCCCGGAAAATAACTAACTCCACATAACCGTTGGATTCAAAAATTATTCAGATATGGCTCTAAACAACTATTAAATCAGTGACAAACAAACAAAGCATATTTTACGTTTCTAAAAAATTTTGTATAAGTTTAAACTGATTCAGATCCAGATTTGAACTGGAAAAATATCTGACTCCATATATTGCAATCCTAGCTAATTTTTGAGATATGTGAAACAACCTTTGAAACATTAATTATAACTGGTTCCCAATAAAAGAAATTGTAAGGTCCCCCATTTCTAAATAAGATTTCTGTTGAATCCAAAATGTACTGAATACCATAAGCTAAGCGTAGACGAGACAACAAAACATTTATTTAATTCATTTTGTCATTTAATAATGAGTCTGCTTAATAAATGCGTCTAAATTTCCCAAAGGAATAGTCTGAAGGCTTTACGCCTTTGATGCCCCGCAAAAACAAGGCGAGAATACCAGAGCCTTACCTCCCCCTATAAAGGTCACAGACATTTCAAGCGTTTTGCCGTCGCGCCATTTTATTGTTTGTTTGTTTTTTTTTTCCTTTACAAATGGCGCACCCAATTCTACAAATTCACATGCAGGCGACTTCATCAGGAGCCGACGACAACAACAACAACTTTTGACGCTACTTTGTCAACGACAGTTGGCAAATTTCATTCACATGCACATAATTCTCACAGGTTGGTTCAAATTAAAAATGGCCTGCCTGAGTATTTGCATATTGCACCCCCGCGTGCCGCTACAACCATTCGTGGCGTGTTTCATTCATAAATTAAAGCACGCATCGGGGGTGCAGCTTCTAATAATAATAGTACCACCTGTATGTATGTATGTACTTATGTATGTTTGTATGTCTGGCTGGTGCATGCAATGAGTACAACAAGTTAATTATGCAGGTTGCACCCGGGCAACCATCATAAATTGTGCGGGCTTCAGGGAGCAAGGTCTGGTGCCGCATTTAATGAGTGTGCAACGCCACGATGAATGTGTGTGTGTGTGTGTGTTTGTGAGAGGTACTTAAAGTTTTACCAGCAAATGTTGGACAACTATTCAATTGACAAAGTTTTTTTGGGCAAAAAGCTGTCAAGTCTCTAGACGAGACTCATGTTGAAAACTTTGAAGAATCTATTTAAAATTCTGAATTTCTGCATTTAGAAAATTATTAAACATTTTGATACGCATTTATATTGCATTTTATTCTCAATATTAATTTGTCATACTTCCAGTAAGCTTTTGGTTGTCTAAGTGCTTGCGGGGGCGTGCAAAACAATTATTTTAATCCATCCACGTGGCTTTGGTCCGAGCTTATTATATCGTTCTTTTGTCTATGTACTTTGAAGCTGACGCTCTTAATTGGTTGCCACGACAGCGCATTTCATTAGCTGTCACATTAAATGCATAATTTAAGTGAAGCTGCGATGAGATTGAGACATTTGTTAAATATAACATTAATTCTGTATAAAGGTACGAGTTTGGCAGTAATTTATTAAATGATTGTTATAGAAGAAACATTAATAGAAGGAACCGTTATCATTATAAGTTAAATTATTAAAATCCCAATTTAAATATGATTTATTTAAATGCTTAATCAATAATGGTTGGTTTTGATTTTTACTACAAAAATATAACTCTGGCCATTATAATTATTTCCTGAGTGAGACTAAAAATAATGATTATTTTGTGATATATAGTTTTTTGTTTAAAAATAAAACCAAAAAAAATACAGTAATTTTTGCAGATTTTTAGTTTGATGTTTAGAGGTCGCTACCAATAAAATAAATTTAAGTACATACATATATGCCCGTGCTTCGCATGGATAAGAACTTCAAATGAACATACGTCTTTTATACTTTAAATTTTTTTTTCACATTGTAAATTGATCCCTGAATAGAAAGATTTTCAAGAATTAAAAGCTCAGGCCATCCAACGAGCGAGATGTAAGCCTTCAGGAAAGTTAAATGACAAAAAAATTGCCAATTTTAGATAGTTTCTTTCAATCAAAATGATTAGTCAAAATTAATTCTTAAACGTTCTACTTGACTACACTCAGGGAAAAATGCTGTGAAATTTTAATATTTTCACGTCGACTTAAATATTTTTCCATTGATTTTTGCGTTAAATATGGAATTCGTTAATTTGAAGTGCTTACACTTTAAATCGAAATTAAATATGAAAATAGTCAAATTTAATAGTTTTCATATTAAATATAAAAAACCAAATTATTAAATTTAAAAAAATATATATTAAATTTTAAATATTTCATAGTAATTATGAAATATATTCATATTAAATTTAAATAAATATTATATTTAACTTTAATATACTTTATAGTACTTTAAATTTTTAATATTCAATATAAACAATTTCATATTGAAATAAATATTTTCCAACTTTAATTTAAAAGTACCCCCCTCAAAATAAATATAGTTTCAATTTAATATAGCAAGTTTTTTGGGGTCAAATAAGTTATGCATAACAGGTGGAAACAGTACACACACAATACACAAATGAGGCTGTATAGATAACCATACAGCTGTTTCGGAAGGTTCCACTATTTTTCATCATAGGTTTTCTGCCTGACGAACTACAGCCAATGACACGAATGCCATAACTGGTTGGGGAGCCCAAAACCAGCAATGCAAAACCTTTAACAATTCAAAATTTTAAAATTAACATACAAAACTTTATTTTTAAGATTAAACCTATTAAAAGCAATATTACTCATATTTAAAAATAATATTTAACATAGTAAAGCAATACATATTTTCGTATATTTGAAATAAATATGATTTTACTTTAATCTGAATACAGCAATATTTGATTTTAAGTGAATTTCACTTTGATTTTACAATATTCATATTAACTTCAGTGGTTAAGTATGTTTTCAGTTAAATCAAAGCGCTTTCTATTGGACTTTAATACGTTTTATATTTGAAAACAGCATAGTAAAATTAACTATGATTGTATTAATTTTTACGATTTGCTTTTCTCTGGGTGTATGCTTTGTGCTGATTTCAATAAACTCTACGGAGTAATTAGTTTAGAAGAATCTTTTCCTGATATCAAAACCTCTTTTTTAACGTATTAAGCCCGAAGTTTGCCTTAATTTAGTGTTATCCTACGTGTTTTCGTGTTACACGTTTGTGACTGAGCCTCACGGTCGGTTGGGCGGAAGGTGGGCTGCTATTATGCCTGGAGTTCGCGCGTAACATGCTTCGGCTTTGTCACGCTTAGGCCACTTGAACGTACAAAAAAAAATTATCTCTATTTTGGACCCAAGGTCAAAAAATAAGGTCTAATCGGAACCCACAACCCTATATTAATGCCAAAGTTGAAACCAAAAGTAAAGGAAACAATTTTTTAAGTTCGTTTTTTAATAAATTATAAACAGTTTTTGCATTTTTAAATTGAGCGTTTAAATAAACATACTATCGAAAACTATCGATGGTTTTCAAAAAACTATCGTTGACTATCGATTGTGCTAAACAACGATAGTTCTCCACCTCTAATTGTGAACTTATTATAAACTTTGGAATGATGATAATAGGAAGCAAGACGACTTTAAAATCCAATTCAGAGATACAAAAATTTTGTGAAAAAATATGCTAACAATTTTTTAGTTTTAAAAATTTTTTTTTATAAAAAATAATTTTTTTCAAGAGATTTTTTTTTTTATCTTTAATTTGAACAAAACTCCTTAGGAATAATCATTACTTTTGAACATTTTATTTTTTTTTTTTAAAACTCAAATATTAATGATAATCGCCTAAGTTTTATAATATTACTTAAAAATAATCATTAACCATAAGGAATATAATTAAAACTTATATTTACAAATAAAAATCATGTCATCATTTGCATAGATAATCAAAAAAGCATAATTTGGGTATAATTATAATTCTTCTATGACGATTCTAAGTGGATGATTTTTTGATTTAAAAATAAAAAATAATCATTATATGCGATCCCTGATATTTTTAATAATCGAGAAATAAGGAAGAACTGAATTTTAAATTTCAAATTCAATATCAAGTTCACTTGATGGTAGCAGATCGACGTCAACTAAGTCTTGAAGAAATTCCAAAATATTTTGACAACAGGCCTGCCATTGTTTTTTTTTCTTCATTTTATTCTTTCAGAATAATTCAAGCTTCATATTAAGCCGGTGTAATATGCATGCATAGTATCTCCTTGTTTAAGTCCCAAGACGTTATTGTTTTTAAGAAGGTTCAGCGGGCGATCTTCCCAATCCACAGCCAAGATGATTAACTTGTTGATCTGATACAAAAATAGGTAATCTATCGATTACATTGTGACCGATTATGTGTTCTATTTTTTATTTCAACCGCTTTCTTATGAATTTGTCTTTATTTTTAGTTCATTGATGACGAATAGTAGTTGTACTGATGCTATATTCAGATAGATCGCATCTAACACTTTTAAGCCTTGATGTTAAAACTAAGGCTGGAAATGGTCCGGATCCGAACCTCTGAGAAGCGGTTCGGTTCGGGTTTTTTGAATTGCTCGAACTTGACCATGAACCGAACCTACTATATTTTTGATCTTTCGAACCTGAATTAGTTTATTTTTTGAAAAATTGATTTTAAGGCCAACTGCCCGAGCGTTTCTTTCCAGTGACTTAAGTTTCGCTGAGGCACCTTCCAGTGAATGGATCATGAAGAATATATCATCCGCGTAGTCCACGTCACGTAGAGTTTGGTTTATTCTCCATTGAATACCATCCCTCGCCTCGCTATTCGTGCGTTTGAGCACATCATCGAGGGCAACTATGAACAGGAGTGGTGATAAAACACATCCTTGCCGCAGTTACCTAAACCTTTTGAGTTTACAAATTTTACTAAGCGCCACACCTTATTAGATACATCTTGGGTAAGACTGGCATTTGCATAAAGCTCCGTAATCATGTTTATTATTCTCTCAGGTATCCCACAGTTTCGGAGAGAGTGCCATATAGTCTCCCTTTTGATTGTGTCCAAAGCTCGATCAAAATCTACAAAGAGTAAGTAGAGAGGCGACCTCCATTCCATGAACTCCTCTACTATTATACACAGGCCATTTAGGACGGGTGAGATTCTATCCAGGATGATAAAGGCCAGGATTTTCTGTATAGAAATGAGGAGGGTGAAACCCCTCCAGTTCGTGCACCGACTCAAGTCACCATTTTTGGGAATGGTCTTTCGTGACTTTTCTTTTCGACTTGCTGTGATTTTAAAAATGATTGCTCAACTTTATATTAAACACTTTGCAAAGCCACGCCCAAGTAATTACAAGTCTTTATACCCCCAAAAAAACACATTTACTTTAATTAAGTTATTTCCCCTCCCCCAAAAACTCTGGCCCCAAGTCTGGTCAAAATGACAAATGTCTCACAGAACGCCTACCCGAAAATAAAAAAGTTTACAGGTCATAGTTTTTTTTTTGTATATACATGAATATCTCCGCCTTTGTCCACTTGGCAGCGAAAACAAATTTACGGCATTGCTTTTAGTTGTTTGCTTGATATTGTTTGTTGTTCTTGCACATTTGAAATGTACATAATAATTCACGCAAAAAAAAAAGGGGAAAACAAAAAGTGGGGAACGCACAAATCTACGCCAAAAGTAAAGCCATAAGAAAATGCATAAAACATGCCAACGTTGTGCCGCCGTCAACGTCGCCAACACTTCAGCTGCCAGCAGGCAAAAACTTTTCTCATCATCAGCCGCAAACAAAGGCCAACACAATGGAAGAGGAGGCCGAAAAAGGCACGAAAAACCAGCCCCTCGGGCTATTCGGCAAAAACATAAATTGCTGCAGGACATACAGCAGCAGCAGCAGCAGCAGGAACGGCAGCAGCAAAGGAGCTAAGCCACAACAACTTTGCAGCAATTAAGCTCTGGTCTCTGACATTGGGTAGGAGTGAAAGCAAATAATTTTTAATTGTGCTGCACAATGCTGTAAAATTAATTCATCTTTTTCACACTCAAATAAATTGCTGTTGACGCGCCAACCAAGAACAACGGAAGTTGTTGTCGCCGTCGTCTGCTCAAGAGCGTAAATAATTACATTTTCTTTGTGCCGTTGCCAAAACGTTGCATTTTTGTGCTCAGCACTGGCTCAACCTGTCAGTTGCCAAAAGGCATGCCGCTTCTGCTTTAGCAGTGAACAAACTGCAACACTGCAATCAGGGGCATACATGCCGTATACGTAACGTGCTAAGAGATTCGCCCTGCAATTTGTTTAATATATTTACGCCCATTGCTTGTTGCCCTGCCGAAACAAAAGGGAAAAACCAACAATGACGCATACAATTTATATTTAATTATGCGCAAATTAGTCCCTTCCCTGTGCCCTCCCTTCACTCTCCCACCACATTTCTCCTCTCTCCAGCAACCAACCAAGCACACAAAAACCATAGCATACTTTGCTGCGCAATAAAGTGTGGGCACATGACAAACACTCGCAAGTTTTTGCACTTTGATTGTAGCTGCCGTTGCCTGCTGCCGCCACCGCTGTTGCTGTTGTTCCTCACTCGCATGCGGATGCAGGACCGGGATAAGCAATAAGACTGAGAATGAGTTTCACTTCAACTAGTTTTTGTTCGAGTCTGATTTTCATGTAGCTTACGCTAATTTCTTTAGCTGTTTATTGTTCAGTTCTTTTTTTCGGTTGCACTTTTTATGTGCTTTTGCCATATAATAGAAATAAGCAAAGTTTGCCATTTGCTTGCATGCTTATAAGTAATTTCCTGTTGTTAATGAACATTAGGGTATATAAATTTGACTTGAATTCGAATTGAAGTCAATTAAACAAAGAGTCCAAAAGTTGGTCCTTGTGTGAAACGAAATGATTGCTGAGTTTTTAATTGAATCGAAATGAAACATCTTGGCTTGGCTTACTAAGCATGATTTGGAACAGGTTTGTGCTTACAAAAGTTCTCTGTACCTTAAATAGTCTTGCATCTGCACATCATATTTTATAACCAGGAAATTAGGCCGGTATAAGGACAAAAACGAGAAGGCAAAGCTAACTTCGACTGTACCGAAGTTTTAATACACTTGAAAAACTTTACTCCAACTGATTTAACTGGAAAAATATATATAGGATATAGATATCAGATATTTAAAATTTTTAAATCATTGATAATAAAAATTTGATACCATAAAAAAAAGTTTTTTAGTCAAACACATTTTCCGACCGATCGGTCCTATGGCAGCTATATGCTATAGTCATCCGATTTTGATAATTTTTTTCAAAATTATGTGAAAGCATATAAAACTAATATTTACCAAGATTGGGGACGCTACGTTAAAAAACAAAAAAGTTTTTCTTACTAGAAGTAGTTTTTTAACCGACCGTTTATATGATAACGAGAAGGCAAAGCTAACTTCGACTGTGCGGAAGTTTTAATACACTTGAAAAACTTTACTTCAACTGATTTAACCGGTAAAATATATATAGGATATAGATATCAGATATTTAAAATTATGAAATCATTGATAATAAAAATTTGATACCATAAAAAAAAACTTTTCTTAGTAAAACACATTTTCCGACCGATCGGTCCTATGGCAGCTATATGCTATAGTCATCCGATTTTGATATTTTTTTTTCAAAATTATGTGAAAGCATATAAAACTAATATATACCAAGATTGGGGACGCTACGATAAAAAACAAAACAGTTTTTCTCACTAAAAGTGGTTTTTTGACCGACCGTTTATATGGCAGCTATATGCTATAGTCATCCGATTTTGATAAATTTTTTCAGAATTGTGTGGAAACATATAAAACAAATATATACTACGATTGAAGACGCTACGATGAAAATCAAAAAAGTTTTTCTCACAACGACTTATTTTTCGACCGATCGTTCCTATGGCAGCTATATGCTATAGTGATCCGATTTTGATACATTTTTCCAGAATTATGTGGAAGCATATAAAACTAACATATACCAAGATTGGGGACGCTACGATTTAAAACAAAAAAGTTTTTCTAACTAGAACTTGTTCTTAGACCGATCGTTCCTATGGCAGCTATATGATATAGTCATCCGATCCGGCCGGTTCCGACATATTAGTTGCGTGCAGTAAAAATAAGACTCTGTGCAAAATTTCAGCTCGATAGCTTTAAAACTGAGAGACTAGTTCGCGTAGAAACAGACAGACGGACAGACGGACGGACGGACAAGCGGAAATGAACTCAGCTTGTTGTCCTGATCAAGAATATATATAGTTTATGGGGTCGGAAATGAATATTTCTATGCGTTACAAACTTCTGGGCAAAATTAATATACACTTTTCAAGTGTATAAAAAGTATGAGTGGGGTTATGTCACGAGGCTTTGATGTGAAACATGTTATTTGAAAAATGTTTATATACCGTGATAAATTCCACCGTCGACAAGGCGATTGCTTGGAAAAGAGAGTTGGATAATAGTGTTGGAATACAATGTTGAAAACTGTGTTATAAAAAAGTGTTGGAAAATAGTGTTGGAAGATGGTGTTGAAAAATAGTGTTGGATACAGTATTTGAAAATAGTGTTGAAAAATGACATATTTTGAAAACAGTGTTATAAAGAGTGTTATAAAAAAGTGTTGGAAAACATTATTAGAAAACAAAGTTCAACAACTGGCCGTGTGTTTGTAAACAATTTTGAAAATAGTGTTGGAAAACACTTTTAAAAACAGAGTTGAAAAATGTTTATAATCAGTGTTGGAAAACAGTCTTAAAAAGCAGTGTTGGAAAAGTGTAGGAAAATAGTGTTGCATAACAATATTAAAAGCAGTGTTGGGAAAAAGTGTTGGAAAACATTGTTGGAATACAGTGTTGGAAAACTCCGAAAAGGCCAAAGGCCAAATGGTCTAAAACATACTCCTACTAAGTTTAATTGAAATGGCCCGCTAAAAAAAAATTTTTATTTAAAAATTATAATATAACAATTTCAACATTTTTTTGTGATAAAAATAAAAAAATAAAAATTTATCCCATTTAAGGACTCGCCATTCAAATTTATGCAGATACATGTACTCCATTTTATCAGGGGATCCATATTTCGTAGTAATTTTTTTCACATCCATAACTGTTAATTTCGGTCCCTGATACATAGTGATGTCGGATTTATGCAACCCAGTTTATCATAATCCCTTAAAGCTTGTCGAGTTGTATTGAATTTTTTTCGATCGGTATAACAAATCTTTTTAATTTAATACTCACTTGGTTATCAAGTTATCTTTTATTAAATTAAAATTGACCTTCAACTGTTGTGAGCACATTTTTTTTGAGATATGGTTTTGAAACACTTTAAATACCGGTCTTAAACTACTTTAAATCTGGTTCACAGACCTTGTTTCTGATATGAAAATAATATGAAAAATCTTAAAATAACCTTAGAAAAACCAACATCGATAAGAAGTTTAGTAGTTTAAGGGCCTATTCTCAGATTACAAAAAAAATTTATTTCGTCACAATGCTTCATATGAATAGAAACACTTTTGTAGAGCTCTGAAATCAGAATGCTTTTGAACAGCTGTATTATTTATAAAAAGCATAACCGTGCCGAAAATAAAATTAATGTCATCAGAGATCCGACCTTAAAAATGAAAAAAAATAATTTTAAAAAAATTTGGGAATAACAAGTAGGAAAGTCGGGCAAGACCAACTGTAATATACTCTGTACTAGAGTTGCGCCGATTTTCATGAACTAGTTCGAATGAACTATTAATTTAAATGAACTAATGACCTAGGTCTCAGTGTTTGAACTGTAGTTCATTTAAACCAAATTTTTTCTTGGCTGGGCAGATTATCTACTGGTCTTATGCGCTTCAAATAATTGTGGAGCACAAAAAAACGATGTCAAAATTTTCGGAGCCCTATCTGGTACACAATGGAAACGCATCATCTTCCACAATAAAGAATGAAGTATCTACTCCATTAATGAGATTGTCCGGGGCGCATTTCAGGCTTTCGGTTCGTTCACATGGATCAGAGTATCGTGATAAAAGATGGTACGACCATCGTGTGTGACCAGGAATGGTACACCCTTGGCATCCAATTGGTTCTTGTGCACCTTGCACATCTTATACTTGGTTTCCCAGGCCTTGGGAGCGGCCACTTGAGCTATCTTGAACGATTCAATATATTAAACGGGCTGTAACGTTCGTTTGCAAACTAATGTGACCAGGCAGGGGATTCTCAATTTTTACCAAGAAATAGCTAAACTTTAGCTAGGGTGTAGGGCATACAATACATTCGTATTTTACCTATGCATGTGTGCGTGGCAACCGATACGAAATTGAAAGCAGCGAAACGCGCGTATGCTGTGTGTGTGAGACGTCGCTGCGACCGAGGCCATTCATATACACACGCTATACGAACGCGCCCTACACTGAGCTAAAGAATCCAAATTTGTTGGCATTTTGGGTAAAGCAGATCACACTATAATTCTCTAAAAAATAAATATATATTTTAAGTCATTGAAAAGGGTTGAGCACAAATGGCCCTTTGATAGATTTAAAAAGCCAAGCACTTAGATCAAGAAAAAGTAGAATATTGCCAAAAATAATAGAACAACCAGGGACCGTAACTGTTATAACTTTTTGGATAAAAATTTTGAAATAACAATTATTTTCTAATTTTTACATAAAAATTTAAAAATAATCGTTATTCTATGATTTTAAAATAAAAATTTTGTTTTAACAGTTAAATGTTAATTTTTATATAAAAATTTTTGAATAACTGTTAAAAAATAATTTTTATTATAAAAATTTAAATTAATTTTTATTTTGTAATTTTTATAATAAAGATTACTTTTAATTGTTATGAAAAATTTTTATTATAAAATTTTTATAAAAATTACTTATCTAGTAGGCGTTTGTAAATTATATAATATCTTTTATAGAAGTATACAAGATTTACTTAAACCTACTAGATTAGTA
Source organism: Lordiphosa mommai (assembly GCA_018904225.1). Taxonomy (NCBI): domain Eukaryota; kingdom Metazoa; phylum Arthropoda; class Insecta; order Diptera; family Drosophilidae; genus Lordiphosa; species Lordiphosa mommai. The sequence continues at coordinate 312,324 of JAEIFT010000234.1, forward strand.
ATTTTTATAAAAATTTTTATTATAAAAAATTTTCATAACAATTAAAAATTAATTTTTATTATAAAAATTACAAAATAGAAATTAATTTAAATTTTTATAATAAAAATTAGTTTTAACAGTTATTCAAAAAATTTTTATTTACAAATTACCATTTAACTGTTAAAACAAAATTTTTATTTAAAAATTATAATATAACAATTTCAAAATTTTTCTGTGATAAAAATTGCAAATAAAAATTTATCCCATTTAAGGACTCGCCATTCAAAATTATGAAGATTCATGTACTCCATTTTATCGGGAGGGGATTCATATTTCGTAGTAATTTTTTTCACTTCCATAACTGTTATTTTCGGTCCCTGAGAACAACGATCGAGGTAATTAAATCGCATTAACTAAGCAAAATAAGGTTTATTGTGCTAGAAACTCAAATACTTTACAGTGCAGAACAATTTGTTTTAAATAATGTAAAATTAAAGACTTTACCAATCATCTTAACCAGTGAAGCGCACTCCTGTAATAGTGTATGTAAAGCTACAAATATGAATGTGAAAGTTAACTTACTTGCACCTGCACACACAGCCAAGTCGCATTAGATGAATTGGACAAATAAGAAAGCTACAACAACAACACACACGTCTTTAATAAATGTGGCTGATCTGTCTATGTATCTGATAGACACTAATTTGATAAGAATATGTATAAACTGACTTAACAGCAATCCCAGAAGATAGTTCCCCTGGGTATACATAGATATACTTGTCGCCGCCTGGCTTGCCTAACCTAATTATTTATGCAACATGCTCAACACTTCCGCTACCAGGATGCGAAGTTTACTCTACTTCCACTTCCAGTCAGTGCCATTGCTTGATTTTATTTCTCCAACATGGAAATAATTGTTGTTGCCTGACGCGCTTTTGTTTGTTTATAGATTAAATTTTGCAACAGTTCAAATTTCAGACCAGAGTCGTTCCAATTGAAGACTGCCCCGACACACACAATTCTATTTTGCTGTTGTTGTTGTTCTTGTTTGCTTGTTGCGCTCAAGTTGACTTCCTTGGCACTTTGGAAACAAGTTTTGAAAAACAGGATTTAACAACGGAAAATTACATTTAGCACAGGACATGCTGGCTGCGTTGAAAGGCAACGCAAAGCGGAAAAGAAAACGCAACAAATGAAAGAACCAAAGGAGCAGGACGAGAGCTGGACTGGCTTGGTCAAGGAGGCATGAATAAATGAAATGCGCCAACTTTGCTGGCCTCAAACAAAAGGCAAGCTAAACGCGGGTGTAAACGCCGCTTCTTCTTCCCAGTTGCAGTAGGCAAAAAACTTGCTCCTGAAGAGGAAGGTGGAAAAAAAAACTTGAAATTCTCTTCCGTTTCCGGCAAACGCTGATTGAGCTCTTTAATAATGCATGGCAGGACCCGCGGACAGGGACACACTCACACACACACACAAATCTCAGCTGCTACATAGAAAGCAAGATTGTTGCTAGCTTAATAGTTTCGAAAACTACTTAAAATTAATGAATCAACCATGACACATTAACAACGCTTAAACTGACGTCATGAAGGCATTGCGTGAGCACATAAAAAAGGGAACGAACTGTTGCTGCTGCTGCTGCTGCTGCTCGGGGACCCATACCGAAGCTCATTAAAAAATTACAACATTGTAAAACATGAAAATGTTATCATTATAAAATAGACAAAAGGCGCGACCTTAAATACAGCTGGCTGCTGTTGCTGACATATGAATTAGCACAAATTGTTGTTGCTTTTAGACAATTTTCTTTGCGGCAGATTCAAAGATGTTTGCATTTCAAATATCAACAACAGCCAGACAAAGTCGCACGGGCACACAAAAAAAAGTGTCAAGTCATTAAGTTTATATTATTCATAATATTTATATGCAAAGTTAAAGTAAAGTACAAATATGCTGAAACAACCCACATGAAGCCAACCACATGTTAACATTTCAATGCACAACAATGTAAGAAACAGGTCAGTAGGAAATTTAGTACAGAAATGGTAAAGAGTTTTTGGTAGAGCGAAAGTTCTCATAATTCATTTCTTTTCTCAAAATTATATTAAAATTTATATGATATATCGTATTAGGTATTTTTTTTTCATAATTTTCACGGGACATCTTCTTATTTTATTGTCCCACGTAAGATAGAAATTTTGAATATTTTTTGTCAACATAAAAAAAATGTACGAGTCGCTAGCGAATTTTGAAATTTTTTTAAAATTTTAATTCGCACCGTTTATACAACATTTGTAGAAATTAGACAAACATTTGGTTAGTGTGACATACGAACTCAAATTCAAATCAAACCAAGGCTGCCAAACCGGTACGGAAACGAACACCTAAGAACCGGTTCGGTACGGTTTTCTTAAATTGGCCGAACCGGACCATGAACCGAACCTTCTACATTTTTGATCCCTCGAACCTGAACCCGAACCCGAACCGAACCACTTATTCAAAAAAGAGGGTTCGGTTCACAATATTAAATAATTTTTCAGCCGGAAGAAATTCTCGATATGTTTATATAAAATTTAACTTTAAATGACTCTACGACTGACTGTAAAGAAGGGAAGTTTTTAAGAACAATAGAAAGCAATGAACCGATGTCAAATATAAAATCTATCAATGATGTTATAGATTCCTTCGAAAATTGTCCAAGAGAACATACATCAAAAACTATTTAATAATTTTTAAAGGTCTTTAAAAAATAGTCTTCTATCTTAGTTTTACGAGCATTTTCAACACGAAAATATTTTTCTTCTTATTAAGATTTAGTAGTAATGAACAGTTCCAGAATGATATAATGCCTACACAGACGAAAAAAGATATCCAGACTAAAATCAATGCCAATAAATGTCAGTTGATGGAAACGTACAATCGGTTCGAATCGTACTAGAAATTTTTAACCTAAAGTTCGGGACTTGAAATAACTTAAACAAGGCAAGGTCGCCTATATAATATTATATATTTATAGATGATCAAACTTATTAAATCGTATAAATTAATCGTAAATAAAAGCTCCATGTTATTTTTTTTAAGTGAACCGAGGTTCATAGGATCCAGGAACCGGTCCGTGAACCGAAACCAAAGATTCCTCAGCCCGCAGCCCTGAATCAAACGATAATTCCATCAGTTTAAGAAGTATTAAAAATCTGTTTTTAAATTAAAGGTTAGAAAAAACGAAATATCAACAAGTAACGGAAAAATTCTGAAATTCGTTGAAGAATATCAATCCCTTAAAAAAATGCAATGAAAATAAAAATCATTCATGTAAAACAAATTTTTAAAATTCGCACTTAATAGGTCGCACAGAACTTTATATAAGTACTAAGATCAAAAATTTTCTAATTTTTCACCATGATTTTTTTTATTGGAATTTTATTAAAAATCTCTATTAGTACTGAATATTGTAAAAGCCTTCTGCATATACTTTTGACGCACAGATAACAAATGTTGTTTTTCAAAGTTGCTCGGGACATCGAAATATGCGATGATGCAAATAAAACAAGTAAGAAAGTCGGTCAAGCCCGACTGTAATATACTCTGTACTTTTTTGTATGTAACTGATACCTGAGAGCGGCGCAAGCAAGGTCCAATTGGGAAATTACCAGTTAGCTATTGCCCTCTCGCTCTCTCTTACTCGTAAGTTCTACCAATCGCTGTGGTATTGTTGTTGTCGTTGGTTTTTATTTTCTTTTACGTATAGCTCTAATATCGTTCATCTGATTGAAAAACGATGTATGGCGGGTTGATTCGTAATAAGTAGTAGAATATATGTCTAGAATGTTCGAACTATCTATCTTGAAAATTGTGGGAGTTATTTCATTTTTTTTTAATTTGCGGGGGAGGCAGGGGGCGTGGAAAAAATTAAAAATAAACTTGATCTGCCTGCAGGTATAAGAATTATATGTTCCATACACTTCAAACCTCTAGCTCTTACCATTTTTGAGATCTCTTCGTTCATACAGACAGACGGACAGACGGACATGGCTATATCGACTCGGCTGTTGATGCTGATCAAGAATATATATACTTTATAGGGTCGGAGATGCTTCCTTCTGGCTGTTACATACATTTGCACAAACCCAATATACTCTGTGTACCTTCGGTACAGAGTATAAAAATTACGTTTTTTAGCAATCGCATAGTATCGTATGCATTTTTTTCACTCTTTGTACCCTTGGAAAGATTTTATAATACAAAAGTCAATGCATAAAGAGTGGAATTTAGGAACTTTTATCAAAACAAAAAGTGCAAGGGAAATATAAAAACTCGAAAAGTTGCTCTAGCGCGACTTTGCTTTTGAATATCGCGAAGTGGGCTATAAATAAATTTAAAATTGGTTTATATTAGTAAAATTTGACTGTTTTCCTACGAAAATATCATATAGCAAAGGGCTTTGAAAAACATTAAAATTTTTGGTCTTGGTGGACTTTTTGGTGGAAATGCCCATATATTATTGTGGGTTTTTTTAATATATTCACATAGGATTCTGAAAATTCTTTTAAATTGGAGCAAAGATAGCAACATTGTATAACATTTTATTTTAACATTTATACCTTTGACTTGTTGAATAATGTTACTTCGGACCGTTTTCTTCATGTTTTTTAAATCTAGGTGGATATAAATGTTTCCATGTTGTTTTAGGCCGCAATAAACTTCTTCTTAATATTCTCCAATATTTAAAAATATTAAGTTTAGAAAACGGCCCTTAGTGTGTCTTTCATCCAGCTTTATATCCTAGTTCATGGTTCCCAACAATTGCAATTTATGGGGATCCGCAGGGAATCATATCGGTCCATTGTTATTTCAACTTTTCAACTTGTATGACCTTAATCTATGTGCCACTTTTGACGATCAGTTTCAGCTCTTCTTTTGAAAAATGACCTAAGCTCTCTAAGCGCTTGCTCACTTGGACTGAAATAATATAAATAACAGTAAAATTATGTACGTAGGTACTTCCTTACACTGCTTTTAACATAAACAGAACAAAAAAGTATTTTTTTGTGTCTGTGTTGAGTGATTCAGCCTATGTAAAAATTTCCTACAGGGTTTCCGACATTTTTTTTTTATACACACACTCATTTATATCATCTGTACTCTTCACATGTTGGTACGAGCAGGCACGTCAAGCTAAACGTTATTTCACACGCCTCTTGTTTTATGCCCCCCCTCCATGTTGTTGTTAATGTTGTTGTTGCCTTTGCTGTTGCTCCTGTGTTAAGCAAAACAAATGAGTTAAAGGGTTTTTACTTGCTGTATTTCGTAGCTAACTGGTTGCGCCCCCACAACCCCCTTTCTCGAGCTCACCCCTCCAGGGTCGCTCTTAACTCCACAACTAACTCATTGTGCATGGTCTGGTGGGCAAGCTAGCTGTAGACCCAAACCCAAACCCAACTCCTTAACATTTTGCTTGCCAATGCCTTTGGCTTTAGCCAGCCCCAGCTCGCATAATGGCCCCAACATAATGTGCACATTAGTGTTCACACATTTATAGATGTGTCTATGTGTGTGTGTGTCTGTGTGTTGCTGCTGCATGTTTATGGCTGTCTCGGTGTGCGCGTAAAGAGCAGCAGCAGCAGCAGCAGGGGAAGAGACAGAAAACGAAAAAAATCACAGAAAATATGTGGCACAGAATCACGGCACATGTGCAACGGCAACAGCAGCAGCGGCAGCATCCGCAACATTTGTGAGCTAATGACATTATAAACATGAAAACTCCATTAATATTTTTTGCTGATTATGATGTTGTTGTTGTTGTGGCTGTTGCTGTTGTTGGTGCTACTTTTTATGCCACACTGTTACTCCTTTTTTTCTTGCTGCTGCTGCTATTTGGCGTGCCTTAACTCGCCAAGTTAAGCTGCAATTTTTACTCTGTTTGAACAGCATCAGCATATGAATAGGCTACCAACAACCATCATTTCTCTCACTTTATTCCAGTCATAATTTATTTGATTTATTTTCGCACGCACGGCACGCGGACTTAGACAGGTGTGGTAAGACGGCAGGACTCACCACCTTCTCATCCTTTCTAAAGCGCACTAAAAGTATTTTGATGCTTGACAATTTTTTTAAATTAAAAACGCGCTAGACTTTTTTTTTTTCTTTTTCGCTTTTGCTGCTCTTATGCTCTGCGAGCTGCTTAACTCACTTATTTGGCAGGAATGCAGGTGACTCTGGTGTGTGCTCCATATGTGCTTTCAGGCATGTTGTGCATGTGTGTGTGTGTGAGTGCGCATTGAAGTGCTCTGAACATGTGAGGTTATTGGCCAAGAATTTGATCTGCTTTGGTAATTTTCCACATTTTTATGTGTAATATAAATATTTTGAATAAGAAAAAGGCGACCAGTAAACTTTTAAAGAGTAATCAATTGGTAGAAAATCATTTGATATGGTTTTTGGAAAAAGAAATGGGAAGGGATTGAATTTAAAATTTGGATTTGATATCGGGACGGATAGGCAAAAACTTTTCAAAAAGGTTTATGCCCTCCATATTTTTAGACTCTTTGGAAAAAAAAGAACTTAAAAAAACTTATTGCCCACTTACTTAGATTTTATAGATTCGTCTTGCTTTACTTATTAAGGATGTGCATCAACTTGACAAAGTTCCTTATGATAAGGTCACAATTCCTTGTTGAGTTAATTATTTTTTCGCTCAAAAAATAATGATTATTGCCTAAGTTTTAATTAATATTACTTAACAAATAATCATTAGCATTAAGGAATATGGTTAAAACTTATAAAAAATAAAAATCATGGCGAATTTGCATAGATAATCGAAAAAGAATCATTCTTGGAATAATTAGAATTCTTCTACGACGATTCTAAGTGGATGATTTTTGATTTAAAAATAAAAAATAATCATTATTTACGATCCTTTGGCTAAATACTCAGATTCGACTGTTAAAACCAGTTTAGCCTGGCATTTTGACTTCCACTAACAAAAAAAAAGATCAAATATCAATTTAATCTTGTGGGCTTATCAATATGATATTTTATGAAATATCAATTTTTTCATATCATTTTGATGATAAATAATATTTAATTAATCGTACTAATATCAAAATTGAATAAGATAAAAAATAGGAAATTTGAGAAAAAGGAAAAGAGACAAAAAAATGCTTATTACCGAAAACTTCAAAAGAATCATTTTTATTATTTTGAAGGCACCGTAGAAAAAATATAAATAGATTCCATCTTAGAACGTTTGCCCGCACGCGTGTGCAGGTGGCTCACTGTGTAATAAGACGTCATTCCATTCGTGTAAAGTGCGAGTTCCCGGGTTCGATCCCCAGACAACGGCAATGTTTGTTAACTAACAAAAAAATTTAAATGTTCTTTGCTTTCCAAACGGCTATGGCGCTAATATTACATAATCATTAAAATTCTGAGCGGGGGAATATGTATAATATAACTTATAAAAATAATATATGCGCCCAGCCATTTCCTAATATTTATTTTTTTTCTGATTACAAAAAATGCCACTTTGATCTTAAACATATCTTTTGATATGAATCGAAAATTTTATCGAGCTTTGAAATTTTCGAACAGCTGTCTCATTTCATATGCATCTTAGTCGGCTTTTTTTTGATATGAAAAATGTCATATTGATTGTTCCAGAAAAAACATAATTTTTTTTTCTGTGTAGCGTCACTTAGGCTAGAAGACGTCGCTATAATAGAAGCGTCGACCTTGTTAGATTCGACAGTTAAAATTTAGCTGGCTTTCTTCAGCTAGAAATTGCTAGGCGTATCGAGAGTTGAATCAAGAGATGAGATGTTTTCCTCTACTTCTTGTTCTTCTTTCTTGCTTTCGTTTTTTTTCGGGAAAGAAAATAACCATTAACATAAGTTTTGTAAGACTCAAAATGGAACGTGGACTAAAAAAATATGGTCCAAACAAAAAAAAGGCCGTTAACTCAGAATAAAATAAAAAGGATGAATAACGAAATATAAGAAAATTGTTAGTTTTATAAGAGCTTTCATTGATGCCAATGAAAATTAACAAAATCGAAACTATCTTGTGATATGATTATTCGTTTATGAGATTTTAACCCCTTGACTGTCCACCACGACGAGGTTTTTCATGCACTTTCACTGATTTTACAACGTAAAAAAAATTTATTTATTTTGAAAGTTAAACAAAGAAAAATATTCGTGTTTTATTTCTATTCAAAACAAAATCCACTTTATATACTTCGTTTATGCTTATAAGAAATCATGCCTTTCCCCTCCCCCCCAAATATGCAAGTATTATTCTCTTTAATTATTAGTTTTTGAACGCGATAATTTAAAGTCAGTTGTGGCATCATCTTACATAATCCATGTATATTTTTGCCCTGCAGTTTTTGGAAAGGCGCTACCATAGATAACAAAAAAGTTTTTCTTATCAGAATTAGTTTTAGACCGATCGTTCCTTTGGCAGCTATATGCTATAGTCATCCGATTTTGATACATTTTTCCAGAAATTGTGTGGAAGCATATAAAACTAATATATACCACGATTGGTGACGCTACGATGGGAAAACAAAAAGTTTTTCTCACCAGAAATAGTTTTTGGACCGACCGTTTATATGGCAGCTATGCTATAGTCATCCGATTTCGATAAATTTTTCCAGAATTGTGTGGACATATAAAACTTTATATACTAGATTGGTGACGCTACGATGGAAAACAAAAGTTTTTCTCACTAGAACTAGTTTTGGGACGACCGTTTATATGGCATCTATATGCTATAGTCATTCGATTTCGATAAATTTTTTTCCGAATTGTGTGAAAAAATATATAAAACTAATATATACTACGATTGGTGACGCTACGATGGAAAACAAAAAAGTTTTTCTCACTAGAACTAGTTTTTGGACCGACCGTTTATATGGCAGCTATATGCTATAGTCATCCGATTTTGATAAATTTTTCCAGAATTGTGTGGACGCATATAAAACTTATATATACCTCGATTGGTGACGCTACGATGGAAAACAAAAAAGTTTTTCTCACTAGAACTAGTTTTTGGGACGACCGTTTATATGGCATCTATATGCTATAGTCATTCGATTTCGATAAATTTTTTCCGAATTGTGTGAAAATATATAAAACTAATATATACTACGATTGGTGACGCTACGATGGAAAACAAAAAAGTTTTTCTCACAAGAATTGGTTTTTGGACCGACCGTTTATATGGCAGCTATATGCTATAGTCATCCGATTTTGATAAATTTTTCCAGAATTGTGTGGACGCATATAAAACTTTATATATCTCGATTGGTGACGCTACGATGGAAAACAAAAAGTTATAAAGTTATAAAGTTATATATATAATATAACTTATATAAATAATATATGCGCCCAGCCATTTCCTAATATTTTTTTTTTTATTAAAAAAATGCCACTTTGATCTTAAACATATCATTTTGATATGATCGAAAATATCAGTTTGATATTTTCGAACAGGTCAATTTCATCTGCATCTTATCGGCTTTTTTTTGATATGAAAAAATGTCATATTGAGTCCCAGATCATATAATTTTTTTTTTTCTGTGTAGGTCTTAGGCTAGAAGACTTGCTAGAAAGCGTATCGAGAGTTGAATCAAGCGATGAGATGTTTTCCTCTCTTTCTTGTTCTTCTTTCTTGCTTTCGCTTTTTTTTCGGGAAAGAAAAATAACCATTAACATAAGTTTTGTGAGACTCAAAAAATGGAACGTGGACTGAAAAAATATGGTCCAAACAAAAACAAGGCCGTTAACTTAGAATAAAATAAAAAGGATGAATAACGAAATATAAGAAAATTGTTAGTTTTATAAGAGCTTTCATTGATGCCAATGAAAATTAACAAAATCGAAACTATCTTGTGATATGATTATTCGTTTATGAGATTTTAACCCCCTTGACTGTCCACCACGACAAGGTTTTTCATGCACTTTCACTGATTTTACAACGTAAAAAAAATTTATTTATTTTGAAAGTTAAACAAAGAAAAATATTCGTGTTTTATTTCTATTCAAAACAAAATCCACGTTATATACTTCGTTTATGCTTATAAGAAATCATGCATTTTTGCCCCTCAAAGTATGCAAGTATTATTCTCTTTAATTATTAGTTTTTGAACGCGATAATTTAAAGTCAGTTGTGGCATCATCTTACATAATCCATGTATAAAAATAGAAGGCTAACATCGGCTACGCCGATGTTTTAAATACCCTTGCAGTTTTTGAAAGGCGCTACCATAGATAACAAAAAAGTTTTTCTTATCAGAATTAGTTTTTAGACCGATCGTTCCTTTGGCAGCTATATGCTATAGTCATCCGATTTTGATACATTTTTCCAGAATTGTGTGGAAGCATATAAAACTAATATATACCACGATTGGTGACGCTACGATGGAAAACAAAAAAGTTTTTCTCACTAGAACTAGTTTTTGGACCGACCGTTTATATGGCAGCTATATGCTATAGTCATCCGATTTCGATAAATTTTTCCAGAGAATTGTGTGGACGCATATAAAACTATATATACCCGATTGGTGACGCTACGATGGAAAACAAAAAGTTTTCTCTCATAGAACTAGAAGGTTTGGGACGACCGTTTATATGGCATCTATATGCTATAGTCATTCGATTTCGATAAATTTTTTCCGAATTGTGTGAAAATATATAAAACTAATATATATTACGAGTGGGGAGGCGGGGGGGGGGAAAAAAAAATTTTTCTCACTAGAACTAGTTTTTGGACCGACCGTTTATATGGCAGCAGCTATATGCTATAGTCATCCGATTTTCGATAAATTTTGTCCAGAATTGTGTGGACGCATCAAAACTTATATATACCCCGATTGGTGACGCTACGTGGAAAACAAAAATTTTTTCTCACTAGAACTAGTTTTTGGGACGACCGTTTATATGGCATCTATATGCTATAGTCATTCGATTTCGATAAATTTTTTCCGAATTGTGTGAAAATATATAAAACTAATATATACTACGATTGGTGACGCTACGATGGAAAACAAAATTTTAAAAGAATTGGTTTTTTGGACCGACCGTTTATATGGCAGCTATATGCTATAGTCATCCGATTTTGATAAATTTTTTCCAGAATATAAAAAATAATATATAAACTAATATATAAAACTAATATATACCACGATTGGTGACGATATAATGGAAAACAAAAAAGTTTTTTTCTCACTAGAACTAGTTTTTTGACCGACCGTTTATATGGCAGCTATATGATATAGTAATCCGATCCGGCCGATTCCGACAAATGTGCTGCCTATGTTATGTAAAGACTTTTTGCAAAGTTTGGTCAAGATAGCTTTAAAACTGAGAAAGGAGATAGCATAGAAACAGACGGACAGACGGACGGACGGACAAACGAAAATGAACTCAGCTCGTCATGCTGATCAAGATATATTTTTTTTTTTTATTTTTTTAAAATATCGTGACAATTTTAATATACCCTCTGCAAGGGTATAATAAAGGTATACAAAAATAATAAGTGATAAGACTACAAAAAAATAAATATGTTCCCTAATTACTTATATTCATAATCCTAGCATACTTTGAAGGGCAAAAATCATGGTTTTTTTTATTCGTGCATAAACGTAGTATAACGTATCTAAACTTATCATGCAGCTTTCATATGAAATATAAACGATTTTAAATTGCTGCCAAATCAAGGCATCAGGATGCGTGCTCAAACTGGGAAGCAAGCATGAAAACAAATTGTTGTTGTTGTGCAATTGGCAGCTGAACGCGCACATAACTTGATTTCTTCAACAGCAGCTGCAGCGCCAGCGATAACAATTATGCCAGCAGCTGCTGTTGATGCTGATGCTGATGCAGAGAGTTCCCTGACCGCAAGCACAAGTGCGGCAAGAGCTTGCCGCTGCTCAAGTGTATTAATGTTTTGTGGTTGACGCAATGCGTCCAAAGTTATGATAGGGCGTGGCCAATGCCAGTTCAGCAGTCAATGACTTGACTAACGCAAAAAGTGGCATCAAGTCAGTGCAAGTATTTTAATTGATTTTGCAGCATTCAGCCCACAGTGCGTATGTGTAATATGGCTTTGGCAAATACCAAATTGACAAAAGCCAAAGGCACTCAGTGGTTGCCTCAGAGCAATAACAAATACCGCAATATCCCTAAGCCGCTATAACATTTCTCAAATGCTGCATGCCGCGTAAGCCGCTAACGAAAGCAGCTGCAGCCAAGCAAAACGAAAAGGCAAGACAAACAAAAGCTTAGCGAGTCGAACAGCCAAATGCGAAATGCGACCCAGCCAAAAGCAAATCAAAGCAAATGCAACACTCAATTGCTATTATCGACAACGCACAACAGCAGCAGCCGCCGCAACTGAAGCTGCCTTTTCAAAATTGTAAATTGCCTTTTCCACTAAGAAAATACGCCAAATGAAAATGCGCTGCCAAAGCTAAAAGATCCGCTCCTTTTTTTTTCTTCTTCTCTTTCATTCTCTATATTAAAAACCGCGTAATGGAGTGCAACTTATTGCATGCCGTCTTTGGCTTTGTGTGTGCAAATGTGCGGAAATCCAATGAAAATGAAAACGCCAATGAAATTTTTGTTTGAATGGCAATGCACATTGATTTGAAATCGGACAAAGGTAAGCAAATGGGTTAGCCACAAAGAATGAGGTCAAATGACTGATATTATTAATATTGTAGATAGATAGTTAGCAAAAAAGTTAGGAGTATTTGAACAGCATAAACAGAGTCCAAAATATGTACCGTTTTCTTGTAAACCTTCACGAAATATATCTTTGAGCAAAGGAAACAAATTTTTAGGATTCTGTAATCTAGGTGAATATTAAGAAAAGATGTGTTGCCTACTTTTAGGCAGCCTTTGTATTTATATTTGCTGCAACTTTTTGTCCATATATTTTTATATCAATCAGATATCACAGCATTCAATTGTTTTTTTTTGTCATTTTAACTGCTGACTTATGCATAAAGGAGCAAAGCATCCGCCTTACCTAGCATTCTTTGGCCTCCCACCAGCCACCAGCTGTGCCTGCCCAGCGGGTCACTTATATTTCAACACTAAATGCTGCACAACACAAATCATTTGGTGCAATTTCCCGCTGTGTGTGCCAAGCTGACACCTCGCTCCCCTCGCTCACGCTTACAACTGCCACCCACTGCCACACACACACACAAACAAAAACATTTATATTTTTGGTCATCCCATTTTTATTTTTTATTTTCGTTGACCGCCTTTTTAGCTTTGGCTATTTTGAGCTGGTGTAGGTAGTAGCTGCTTGAGTTGCGGTTAGCTTTGGTTTGCTGCCGCTTTTTGGGTTTTATAGCGCGTGTGTGTGTGTATTTTTTAGTATACATATATACATATATTTACAGAGCTTATCTTTGACCACACGTATGTTGGCAGAGCAAAATTGTTTTTGAAATTGAAAAATTGCAATACAAGCTGAGCCGCGTGTGTGTGTGTGTGTGTGTGGGATCCCAGCAATGTTGAGTAGCCCGCTGCTGCTGTAAAGCAAAATAATGCGATCCCCTTAGACCCCCTTCCTAAACACCGCTTCCTGTCATAGCGCGGTTTTGTTCGCTCGTAAACGAGGCATATTCATTTGAAGCAAAAGTTTGCTAGGCATATACTAGGTTTTTAAGCACAAAACTCATAATGATAAATGCCCTTTAAAGTATGCTATGTTTATGAATATTAATAACTACGGAAAATAGGAATGAAAATACGACAATCTGAGTTAATGTTCAATGTGGATTATGTTTGCCATATCTGACATTTTTTTAAATCTTATGTACTTCATAAACTTGTTTCGAAATAACTAGAAATGTGTTTTCCTGACTTTGGAAAACCTAACATCAAATGAAATAAACGGAAAATTTTGTTTGTGAGAAAGTAATTTTTCTTTGATCTTAAAAATCGCCTTTGAAAGCTAATAAGATACGATCGAATAATAAAATAAAAATACAATTTTTCCGGTTCTGGAAAATCCGCTCCAAGATTGGAATTTTTAATCTCAATGGGGGGCGGAATGGGTTTAGGAGACTGAGATTACAAACCCAATTTTGCCTATCTAAATCCTTTGCTCAGCTTAAGCTGTATGGGCCGCAAATTAGGTCAAAAACGAGAAGGCAAAGCTAACTTCGACTGTGCCGAAGTTTTAATACACTTGAAAAACTTTATTCCAACTGATTCAACCGGTAAAATATATATAGGATATAGATATCAGATATTTAAAATTTTTAAATCATTAATAATAAAAATTTGATACCATAAAAAAAACTTTTCTTAGTAAAACACATTTTCCGACCGATCGGTCCTATGGCAGCTATATGCTATAGTCATCCGATTTTGATCAATTTTCCAGAATTGTGTGGCAGCATATAAAACTAATATATACCAAGATTGGTGACGCTACGATGGAAAACAAAAAAATTTTTCCTCACTAGAGATTGTGTTTTTTGACCAATCTTTCCTATGGCTAGCTATATGATATAGTCATCCGATTTTGATAAATTTGTTCAGAAATATGTGGAAAACATGTAAAACTAATATATACTAAGATTGGTGACGCTACGATGGAAATCAAAAAAGTTTTTCTCACTAACACTTATTTTCCGACCGATCGTTCCTATGGCAGCTATACGATATAGTCATCCGATCCGGCCGGTTACGACATATTAGTTGCGTGCAGCAAAAAGAAGACTCTGTGCAAAATTTCAGCTCGATAGCTTTAAAACTGAGGGACTAGTTCGCGTAGAAACAGACAGACAGACGGACAGACAGACGGACAGACAGACGGACGGACGGACAAGCGGAAATGAACTCGACTCGTCGTCCTGATCAAGAATATATATAGTTTATGTGGCCGGAAATGAATATTTCTATGCGTTACAAACTTCTGGGCAAAATTAATATACACTTTTCAAGTGTATAAAAACTGCTTTTACCTACAGGTAGATCACGTTTATTCTGGATACAATTTTGAAGAAAGAATACCTCTTAAAATACCACTATCTTTTCACGAATTATTTCATAACACAAAATATGACGCTGTTGCAAAAAGCCAAGCGATTTTAAAACGTTAACGTTTGCAGCACAACTAAGATAAGTTGCTCTAACGCGAAGATAACGAGAGTTTATGAATGGAACAAAATGTTTACAGAGGGTCGAGGCCCAGACAGGACGAATTTCAACATCAACTGACGAGCTACACGTCAATTAAATCAAAGAACTCGTGCTGTCGTGAAATATCGTAAGGATTAGCACCATGTGACTTCTGACTATTCGCTTAACTCAAGAGACCGACTCGTGAACACTGATTTTAGTCGATAGAAGAGATAGAAACAGAAACCGAAGAAGGAATTCATAGTTATACCCGAAGAGGTCTTTGCAGCATGTTTTAAAAATTAGAAAAAATTTGGCACAAGTGTATTGCATCCGGGGAGGGGGGGGGGACTAATTTGAGGGTAATGAAATAAATTTACAAGAAGAAAGAAAATGAAGAATTTTTTATTAAGAAACAAGTTCCCTGTATTTTTTGCCCATAGAAGTATGTTTGATAGTTAGAAGTTATAACTTAGAACGCCAATTAAACCGTAAGTAAAAAATTGAAAAATTGTTTTCTCTTTTACTCAAATTGATTGAATATTACAAAATGGAATTGTTTATTAACAATTAAAAGGGCTAGAATGACACTTAAAACTTTGAGCAAACATATGCGCATTTTAGCAAGAATATTGTCTCGTTAGAACGGCTATACGCTAAGCTAATTCGAGTTTGAAATGGTTTCAATGGAACGCAAGGGAATTTCTTTGATAAGACTAAGAAATTCCAAAAAACCATACAATTTTTGTCCATTAACGAAAAATTGTAACAATTGAGGTCATTTCAACCTTATCAGACGACGCAGACATTTGGAACTTTAGTATATTGTTTTTTTTTTCCAACAAAGAAGGCAATTCGAGACGCCGTCAACATTTCCATTAAAGAATAAGTCAGCTGTTCGCTCTCTGAGTTCTTTTTTGACTATGTCTGTCTCGCTCTAACCACACCCAGACAAACCATAATTTAAAACCGTGTTTTAAACGTGCTCCATTTTAAAATTCACATGACGGGACGGAATTCATTAGTTATTCTTAAACTCCCATTTAGTTACGTTCACGAAAGAAGGGGTCCATTTTTTTTTGAGTTCGGTTTGTTATAATTACAGTATGACATTTTTTGTTTACAGTTTTAGAGCCATTTGCAAGGGTAGATACGCTTCGGTTCAGTTTAAGTCAGCGTAGACCTTTAGTTTTTCTTGTAGCCTCTTTGCCTAGCAGCCATTTTATTTTTTGGCTTTTATTTTCTTCGTTTAGCATTTTCATTTTTGTTAGCCAGCGTCTGCCTTATTCTACCACTATTTTATACAACATATACTACATATATGAAATATGCAGTCGGTGCCAGGCAGTTTGCTGTACGAAAAAATGCTTTGTATGCTGGATTTTTACTTTTTCAAGGATATGCAGCAGGTACTCACAAAAAAAAATATATATATATCTGCCTGACTCTTTGGGGGGAAGGGGCTAAAAGTTATGCAAATATTTAAATTAAGTACGCCAAATAAAAGAAAGAAGATAAAAGCATAAATAATGTGATATGTGATATATAACAAAATGCATTCAGGGTATTTATATTAATTTCTATCATAGTAAACCAACCAACCTGATTACAAAACTGAATCGCTTATTATCACATTTGGTTTGTCTCTGGCATTTCAATATTTGTTTTTTTTTGTGCAATGTTAGCGCAATCCCTTTTAATGCGCACAATTAATTCCGTTCTGCTTTGTCGCCTTTGACATGTGGTCGGCTATCTCGCTTGCACTCACACACATTGAGGGGCTTAGAAAATAATAATGGCAAATCGGTTTGGTTTACAGCACTCTAAATCCCAAAAACGTTCGCCTCTTTTTATCGTTTCATAATTATGACCGTTTCACGTGCCCAATGTCACAGTTTTGCAACTGGAATTATTTTAATTCACATACAGAAAAAGCTAGAGCGGATGAGAGATGAGAGAGAGAGCGAGAGACGGGGGTAAACATTGAAAATTAATTTCAATTCATACTGGGTCAGCTAAAAACCATCAACAAACTGTTAGCGCTACATTTATTTGTTGATTTTATTTGATTTCGTTTTGGATTTTATCGAAAATGGAGGCTAAATGTTCATGTTAACACAAATTCCAAAATGCAAGCGATTTTTTGGGTATTATTTTTGGCATTGTGTGAACAAGTGGCAATTACATTGAAAGCAGATACGACCTCGCCCATTTTTCAATTTGTTATCAAAAGAAATTAAATTACATGTTTTTTTTGTATTTACAAATTCAAAAGTAAATGGTATATTTTTAATATATCCCATTCTAAAAATAAAAATTGTTGTACCATTTGGTTGTTAACTTCAACACATATGTTAAGTGGTTTCTGTTAGTGGTTACTGTTAAGTGATTACTGTTAGGTGGTTACTGTTAAGTAGTTAGTGATAAGTGGTTACTGTTAAGTGGTTACTGTTAATTTATTACTGTTAAATGGTTAACTATTAAGTCGTTACTGTTAAGTGGTTCTTATTAAGTGGTTACTGTTAAGTGGTTACTGTTAAGTGGTTAATGTTAAGTAGTTACTGTTAAGTGGTAACTGTTAAGTGGTTACTGTTAAGTGGTTCCTATTAATTGGTTACTATAAAGTGGCTACCGTTAAGTGGTTTATGTTAAGTGGTAACTGTTAAGTGGTTACTGTTAAGTGGTTACTTTAAGTGGTTCCCGTTAAGGGGTTACAGTTAAGTGGTTACTGTTAAGTGAATACTGGTAAGTGGTTACTATTAAGTGCTTACTGTTAAGTGAATACTGGTAAGTGGTTACTATTAAGTGCTTACTGTTAAGTGGTTACTGTTAGGTGGTAACTGTTAAGGAATTCGTAAAGTGTCATATTAACAATCTGTAACAAATACTTGAGAAACTATATTCGCAGCTATGCATAAAAATGTTTTTTTGTTGTATGTATTGGCGTTTAATCCTTGAATCCTCATTGGGGTACATTTGTACCCCAAGAAATTATTTACCCAGGATGCCAGAATATACAAACTTTATATGAGACAGAATATTTCGTAATATTTCAATAAATAATAAATAAAAATACGGAAATGTTTGCTAAACGTCTTTATAGTGGAATTGTAACCCGGTTCAAGCAGTAAGTAAAAAAACTACTGACTGTTGGTAAAAAATGCAACGGCATCTGTCTTGTTCTTGTCTTGTCTGTCTTCTGATTGTTCTAGTATAAAACATTCACAATAGCATGTTTAAAATCCATTTGAATTTGATTAATTCTCATACAAATGTGCTGGGGTACGAATGTACCCCTATTTTGTAATATGAAACTTTAACAACAGCACATTAAAATTCCATTGATTTTAGAGTTTGGTTTACCTAAAACAAGCCCAAGTCATATCATCCTAGGGCCAACACACTCAATTCACTTTTTCCTCTTGAAAGTCAACTCAAATGCCATTGTCATCGGTCAACCCTTATGACAGCATCCGATCAGACTGCTCTCAATAACCAGATACATTTCAGATTCGGAAAGCAGACCAATGCAAACAATTGGCAATGGTTAGCGAGCTGAGCATTTGATTAAGTGCCAGTTGAAAATTGAATGATTGTAACCCGATATGCGGCGACCGAGGTTGAAGTGTTAAGTGGGCCACATGCACAAGGAGCAGTAGCCGGAGTAGGCCTGTCAGAGCTCGGCTTGGTGACATATAATTGCATACCGCGTGTCTGCGCCTTTGTATGGGCAAGAGTTCTTCGTTTTTCTTTTTGTGTGTGTGTGTGTCTGTTTTTTTTTTGACAAGGATGCGACATATCAGAGGCTGGCTGCAAACGATGAATGTGCGGCATTTTAAACAATATAAATGTCGGCACTGCAAGAAGACGCAATGCCGCTGTAGGAGGGCATGACCACCAATTAACGCAAGACGACGCTTCCTTTCTGCCGGCAACATAATGTGCGCACACACGTTCGTCTGTGAATCGGTGTGGGTGCATTGCGGTGGTATTTGTGTGTGAGTGTGTATGTGTGTATTGTATGTTTTCACAAGAGAATGCAATTTAAATTGCATTAAAATTGATTGAATTCATGGAACGCAGTTGCCTGGTCTGCTTTCCCGGCCGCTGACTGCTTGCCAGGCATCCTGTCAATAGATGCGAATGTGTGCGTGTGTCTGCATTGTGTGTGAGCGAGTTTACGAGTGTGCGTGGTGTTGGTTCAGTGTAGCGTTAAGTGGAAAGCCAGCTTTAAAAAGTTGTTTACACATCGACGTCTCAGCATTGCACTTAACCTATGCCAGGGCAATAAAAAGGCCGCAATAATTCAATTAAAGCAAACAGGGTAATGCCTGCCCACTTAAAAAACGGTTATGGAAACAGAAGAGAAATTTACAATTTTTGATGATCTTCGTAAGAATTTGGTGAATTTAATCATTAATAAAACGGTGCTATTCTCTTCAAGTTCATTGCGCAAGCCGCAACATTTAGTGTTTCAATTTTGAATAAAGTCGTATATATGCGAGGAGACTTTCAAAAGATTCAAAAAGTTTTCGAAATTTTTAAAAATCGTTCGTATTACTATTATACTATTGGACCTCCCGAAAAGGCAGATTGCCATTTCCGTGCCGTTTAAATCACACATCTGAAGAGAAGAGATTGAAGAGATGGAGAAATTCGTAAAACTGGTCCATAAGCACAATTCAACTCAACTCATCCGCCGAACAATTTAAAATTAATAAGTAGCATCTAAAGAGTGTAGCAACAAGCGTGTGCGATGGAGCAGTTTGATGGGATGCCATTCCATTTGTGTTAAGTGATAAGTACTGTTCGATATCCTTACCAGACTAAGCAAAGTTGGCAATACAATTTTGTATATTTCTTTGTATTTCAGAAGACTTAAGTGACACAAAACTGGTGATTGTGTTGAGTTATCCAATGAAATATGGGGAAAGAAGCAGCATATCAGCGCTTGTGAAGCAAAATATTAATTTTCAATTCAATAAGAGATGATGTGGTCAAATCGCGAATCCCTCAATGTTGATTGCCCTGAGAAGTCGGAAAATGGCCTCAAGACAAATTTCCCGGACTTTCCAAAATTTGAATTTGGAAATATTTTGTCAGGTAAATTTAATTCTAGCTGTTTTCTAGCCGAGCTTATCTCAATCTCTTGGCTCGTATGTCTTTTCCATTTTCGCGCAAGAGAAAGGGACCTACAGTTTAACGCCGAATCCGAACGGCAAAGTTTTTAAAAATATTTTTCTTGGCTATATACTTCACAACTGGCGCCAAGAGCAGTAAAGGTGACCTTATGTGTACAAGTTTTTAAGAAAATTTAAATGATCGAATAAAAAACAAAAGAGTTTCATACAACAGGTTTCAGCCCATCTTCCGATTTTGGGGTAGATTTTCCAATATTTGAAAGACTATACCAAAAAAAATTCGTATCAATTTGATAAAAGTTGTCTCAAATTGAAACTACAACCAGTATCATTTTTTTTGTATCAATATAACACAAGAAAGTATCAAATGAATATTAGAGATGTTAGCTTGAACCTATGCCTATTAAATTGTTACGTAAAAGTATCAATTCGAAACTCACACATTTTCGATGTTATCGAATACTAGTTCGATTCTCTCTATCAAAGCAAATTGCATAAATGCTGACACTTGTAATTCTCAAGTTGTTATTCAGATCATTGATGATATAAATAAGGCACTTAATAGTGAGCGACATAGTCGCAGCAGCTAGAAGGAGTCTAATGAGAGATAAGACAAACTTGAAACTATCTGTGTAACTCCTACCAATTTGCACTCTTGCGATTAAGCCGTTAAACGCACCCTTTGGTGTTGTATGCGCAACAAAATTTCATCAAAATAATTGTACGATATTTTTTTATTATTATTGTCAAACTGTTAAATTCTAGTATCAAAATGATAAAAAAAAGATATCAAATTGATACTTTTTAAAATTAAACGAAAGAAATGTCATTCTGATACAAATTAGTATCATTTTGATAACATCGAAAATATTATTTTGATACTATCGAATTATCAACTTGATTCTTTGAGTATTGAGGATAATTTGATACTCAATAGTCTCAAATTGATGACTAAATTGTGTCATTTTGATGATTACTTTTTTTTTTGGGTATTTTAAAAAACCTTTCAGTAAGCGTATTATACGCATTCCTTTTTTCAACCAATTTTCTGCTGAAATTTCTTAATTGCTTGCCTATTTATTGCAGCTCTTTCTATATACTTTAATATATCAATGAGGTTTGTATAAACATTCGCCTCAACTGCCGAAATTTGTTTTGCAGGGTAATTTTCGGCCAGACACACCAAAAAAAAAAAAGTTTAGAAACCAATATGGTGCCTAAAAAATATTCTGTCATTAGCAGTGGCAAGTTGTTGCAAGCAAGTTTAATTATTTCACAAAGACTACACATCATTTTACCAAAACACAAAAGAATTTAACCAAATGCAGCCGGATGAAGAAAGTTACATTCCACGAAAGTCTAAAAATAGTTGTTGAAAGTTTTGACATTTTTAAGTGACATTGGAATTTTTAAAATCGACAAAATTAAATATGACAAAACTTTATCGATTTGAAATTGTGAATATGGCATTTTAAAGCATTTTTCATGTACTTTTTGAAAAAAATAAAAAATATATAAAAAAATTAAAGTGTTGTCCCACTATCATATTGACACATTTTATAGAAAATAACCTAAGCTTTTCAAAAAAAATATAATTGTTTTTTTTTTTTTAAAATACCCATTTCGGTCAAAATTTAAAAATAACGGTTAATTTTTTGAAAAATAGGGGTGAATTTTAATTTTTTTTTTTTTTTGTTATTATTTTCAAAAAAGTACATGAAAATGCTTTAAAATGACATATTTACAATTAAAAATCGGTAACGTTTATTTTTTAAATTATTATTATTAATTCAATATTTCCTAAAGTTTTTGTTGTCCCGCCTATCATATTTACACATTTTATAGGAAATAACCTTAGCTTTTCAAAAAAAATCAATTTTTTTTTTAAATGCCCATTTGGGACAAAATTGAAAAATAACGGTTAATTTTGGAAAATAGGGGTGAATTTTAATTTTTTTTATTTTTGTTATTATTTTCAAAACGTACATGAAAAGTGCTTTAAAATGACATATTCACAATTTCAAATCGATAAAGTTTTGTCATAGTTATACGATTTTAAAAATACCAATGTCACTTAAAATGTCAAAACTTCCACCCCCTAATTTCTACAATTTTTTTAATGAGCTAAAATTTTGGGAATGATTGTTACCTTCACATAGGATAATCTCATTACCAAAGCTATAAAGCCAATCCAAAAATTTTCATTTTTTGACTGGGACGTTTGAGAAAGAATGCCCCATATAGATCTTTGAAAATGAGTTTGAACCAGATCGGATAACAAACAATAAAGTTTCTTACAAGAGTTTTCAGCGAGTTTTACACGATTTGTGACTGAATTTTTTGACATACTACCATAATTCAAAGCATAAATTTAAAATGATAACTGGAATTATCAGTTTTAGACAGGGACTTTTGATATATATAGATCAGTGGTCGGCAAAAAACACAATCACATAGAAGCTTTCGTTTAAGTGCGTGCTGCTGCCACGCAGTGTTGACAGCTGAACAGAAACCGGTTTATTTTGCTTTGTCACAACAGCAGCGCAGCTACTCCTTCGATCTTATACTTTTTATAAGTAGACGTGCCGAAAACTAATATAGTTGGACGGTAAGTTTGATTTCATTTTACCATCTGAGCCAAATTTTAGCTTTTTTACTAGAATGCTGTACAAATGGCAGTGTTTTGTGCCCAAAAAAAAAAATAGATTTTAAATAATAATTTTAAATAATAGTCCTACATGGGTTCCACAAAGGCTTGATAATCAAGTTCTTATCACATAATAATTTTGGGACAGGCTTTGGTTTAAACTGATTTTCATGCTGATGCTCAGTATCCACTTCAACAAAACTGCTGCCAAAACAAAAATCTCCTTGCACCAAAAAAAAAAACAAACAAGCAGTTTTGTTGAAGTGGATACTGATCATGACTGAGTTACATTTTTCCGGAATATTGTTTTTATGCTACAGTTTGTTTGAGAGCCTTAACAATTCCATAGGCAATGAATTAAATGCCATAATTACACAATTATTGCAATCTGCTTAACACGAGAACAAGGCGCAAAAGTAGACTATGGAATCACAATTTGTTTTTCCCACGATTCTCTCGATATTTTTTCCTGTCATATTTTCTCGTTTTTTTGTGTGTGTGTGTGGCGTTTCATAAATGCATGTCATGTATGTACACAGCGAGCAACAGCGCGTTGACCGCAGCACTCAACAATAGGTAGCAGTTAAACAGTTTGGGGCAGGGACAGGGGGCAGGCGGAGTCGCATAGATGCACTTGAGTGTCCGTGCGAAAATCAAATATAATAAATATTAACGAAATCGGCGTAAATGCGTTATTTTTAGTCTGATTATTTAACCAAGGCTGCAATTAATTTGCCGCAATTGAGGCGATTACGCAGAGCGAGACGGGCATATGCATTGATTCCATTCGATATGCTTTCGGTTTTTGTTTCTCCAACAATTAATGCGCATTAATGAATTATTAATTTGTGTGCGCGACGCCGCGACAACGCCCCAAAAGTATGCAATTAAATTCTATTTGTTAATTTATGGCCGCATCCAAATATGCATTGATTATGCAAATGGATTGGCATGGGCATGTGCATGTGCATGGCAGCTGCAGTTGAGGGGTCTTAACCGGGCCTTAATCAGCTTGGGTTTTGCTTATGCTCTTGTTTTTTTGTACGTAAATGTTTAATTGCATTTTGCCTTGATGTGCGATGCGCCACCTCGCATCTCACATTCTCTGCTTACAAACGACATGGCATTTAATTTATTATAATTAGAGTTAATCTTACGTTTAATTACATTTAATTGCCTTTGCCGACAAAGGTTCGTAGTTGTACGTAGGTGGCTTTCGGGCAGAGATAAACGCCGAAACAAGGTGATTAAATGTAATGAATAAATACGAAGCCTAACTGGGCGACAATTGGACAATTTAGTCTGGGTGCGGACAGCTCGGCCCAGAAGATATGAGAATTGTAGATGTTATCGATGGCCAGACTAAAGTCACGGGGGCGTGGGGGGGGGGGGGGGGACTTTGGTGTAAACAACGAGATGGGACAGAGATTAAGTGGGCAAACAGAGGAAAAACGAAAAAAAAGTGTCAGAGAATCAAGTTGAGAAGAAGTTAGTTGGAAAAAACAATCAACGGGGAAAATATTACGTAGTTGTATATACGTGGGTCGTTAATTGAGTTAAAACAGATAGATTACAAAAAAAATATAATTGATTTCATTTCAACAGAAATTTATGGTTTTACTTAAGGTAAACAAACAGATATTATTCACTAAAATTGATTTCCGTAGGTTCATCTTAATTGGATTTCATTTAAGTATCTTCAATTGATGTACGTAGGTTGCTATCTATATTTCTGGCCTAATATGGTTTTATTGTTTTCCAAAGTATTCTCCAGCAAGATTTATACACTTTTGCATGCGCTCAAACCAATTGTCACTCCGATTGAGACACCTCCAAAACATGGTATTTGATCTCTTCAACAGCGTCTTCTGGCGATGAAAATCGTTGACCTCGCATTTTTCCCTTGATGTGCGGGAATAAAAAGAAGTCATTGGGTGCCAAGTTAGGGCTGTGACCCATCAATTCGACGTTTTGGGCGGTCAAAAAGGCGCTGGTGTGAGCTGATGTGTGAGAGCTCGCATTGTCATGGTGCACAATGATCTGTCTTCGCTTGTTCGTTTTTCGAATTTCCCCGAAGACTTCAGGCAAACAAATTGTGGTGTACCACTCAGAATTGACCGTCCAACGTTGCTCAAGCGGAACAGTCGCCACATGACCAGTTTTACCGAAGAAACAGGCGACCATTTGCTTCGAAGTGCTTCTTCCACGAACGACTTTCGTTGGATTTGGCTCGTCTTCGAAGACCCACTCATAAGCATAGATCCATGATTCGTCACCTGTGACGATCTTATAAACGTCTTTTGAAACACCGCGATTATATTTTTTTCAAAATTTCTTTGCACCAATCCACACGAGCCTTTTTTTGAGCGATTGTCAAATTGTGCGGGATCCAACGAGAACAAACCTCTTTTTACGCCCAGGTGTTCATGCAATATCGAATGTATGCTGGTGGAAGAAATGCCCAAGGATGCCTCTATCTCACGGTGTGTCACATGACGATCTTGCATTATCAGTTCGGTCTTCGAGCGAGCGTCGTCCGCGATTGAATTCATTAAATCAATTTTTCACAGTGCTATAGGATGGTGCTTCATCGCCATACAAAGATTTGAGTTCATCGTTGCACTCTTATCCTGATAATCCACGTCGAAAGTTGTGAAAAATGATTGCACGAAAATTTTCACGCGTTAATTCTATTTTTCTGCCGAGGTATGTTTTTGATTAATCGTTAATCGATATTAAACGTGGTCACACATGAAAGAGTTGAATGGAGCTTTTATCGATAGAAGTCCAAACTTTTTTTTTGGAAAGTCTGTTCTAGGCGCCAGCAACTTAATTAGCAACCCACGAAATAGTTCCTCAGGGCAGCCAAATGATTTTAAAATATTTCTAGGCCATAACTTGCCTAATGATTCTGCTTGGCTTCAGTTTGATTTGATGTTATAATGCATCAGCGTGCTCTAACAATTTGTTGCTGTTGATTTGATAACGATTTATGGATTTGATTAACTATTGGGAGATTTGTCAAGTTTATGCAATTTCTAGCCAAAATTATTTAAGTGTTTATTTTTAATAATTGCATTTAATGCGTTCACCTTAAACTTATTTGCCATTGATTAAGTCGTCTGCTACCTTGGCAAAATCTTTGCTTTTAGCTGTTGACGTCATTTATTTTAATCTTTTACTGCTACTTCTGCTACTTCTTTAGCGCCACCAGCACACCGTTAAGTTTTGCAACTTTAATGCATCTTTTTTGGCGGAAGGGTGGGTTGGTGGTGCGGTTTGCAGGGCTTGCTAAGCTGGCACACTCAAAAGTGCAACATCGATAACTTTTTGGCTTGTACTTAGTTTTCTTACCGCCTTCGCTCGGTTGTCCTGCTCCTTGTTGTCGCGCCACGGAAGTGGCCATTAAACTCAACCATTTCCAGCTGCTTGGCTGGGTGCTAAAACATCTGTATGGCTTGTCCAGGCAAGTTTCGACCAAGTATATGTATGTACTTACCTGAAAGATACATGTGTATCTCACATGGCCACATTTGAAATTGTAAATTTTGTGTTGTTAGTCGAGCGCAAAAAAAAAAAAAAAAAAAAAGAAGGAAGGAAATAAAAGAATGAGAAAAATCAACAAACAGCAGGCAAAGTGCTGATTTGTTGCTGCTGTTGTTGTTGTTGCTGCTTGTTGTTTTCATTGTTTGTTTGTACAACAAAACTGTTACTTGTTTTTTCAGGCTGCCATTTGCTTATTTTGGGCACACACACACACACTGAAGAAGAAAGGTATGGCATAGATAGCTGGCTCCATTTCTTCGCCCACCAAAGATGCCAACTCGATGCACAAAATTTATGCCAACTGTATTTGTTTATACAAATTTAATGAATACACATACTAGACGGAAAAAGATACGTGCATGCAGGATCTTATTGTTAGATGGATAGCCACATACTAGTGGAAGTTTCTATAGCGTTGCCGGTGCCGGGGCCTTTTGCATATGCCGGGTTATACTGTCTGCAAATTTGATGTTCAACTGCTGCTGGGCATTTCGCAGAAATATTTCACTTAGGTGAGCACATGTTGATGATGTTAGCATTCAAGAAAAACTACGGCCTCCAGCTAGGCAAATTGCTCTGAAGGAAACAAAGCGACGGAAATGTGAGGGAAATGATACTAAAATGGTTGGAAATGCTTGTACTTAGTTTGTGCATATTAAAGGAATTCAGTTTTAAAACTTAAGCCAAATTTGTATCTCAAAATGGATTTCACCTGTAAAATAGTAAATCAATATTGATATTATAAAAGTCACATTGATATTTAATTATTTTTCTGTGTAATTTCTTTATAACCTTCAGGCCTGTACTCAGATAAGATCACAATTTAGTTTAGCACAATACTTCATATGAATAGAAACAATTTTTTTGGAAAGCTGAATGCTTTTGTGAAGTATTCTTATTTATTTGAAGTATTATGCAAAACTAAATTTTTATCTCATCTGAGTACAGGATTTTCAAATTAAAATTTCACAGGGTGTAAATGCCCGAAATAGTTTATAAAGAGACCTTTTTTTCATATGATCGGCTTGGAATTCGATTTGTTTGAAAAGAATGCAAAATATAAGGTAGAAAAGAAACATGTCCCTTTTATCAAGAAATTCCAAATTAATCGATTGTTTATGGGACGTTTTGTTCAATCACCTTTTAACCATCTTTGAAGCAGCTGCATAATTCCACGCTCGTAGAACTTCTCGTCCTTATTAGTTCAAATAAAAATCTAAATGTGCATGGTAGGTGCTATACGGAGGCAGTGCCATCAGTTTCCAACTCAGCTCTGATATTTTTAAAAAATTCAAGCGATTTCATGATAGAACAGGATTCCGTTGTGATTGGCAAATATGAGAAGCTTCTCTTTGATTTTTCTATTTTGTACAATTTGGATAGCTGACGACAGTTCACATCCAATTGATAGTTTCATTTCGTAGCAACAGCTCCAAGTGGGACGACTCTTTTAAAATTCCACCAAGCAGAGAGATTTATTTTTTTCTAGTGAATATTGGCTTTTGCTTCTTTATCGTTTTCGCTCGTTTATTATTAAAAACAATCCAATTTTTAGGGCCCGTTATTTTTCATTAATGAATCGCATATATTGATACACAGAGAAAAAAATTGATATGAAATGGCAGTCTTTTCCACATTTTTTCAAATCAATTTTACTCTGATATGACGAAGATTAACTTGATATGATAAAAAATATCAATAAGAGCCTTTCTATAAAAAAAAAAAAAAATGCCTTGTCTGGGAATCGAACTCAAGACCTTGCTCTTAACCCGAATGGAACGACGTCTCAACGCAGTCAGCTAACTCACGCACTTGTGGGCAACCGTCTAAGAGACAATTTATATTAAGTATGAAAAATTTGATATTTTTAAAAGATCATTTTAACCAGCAAAGATTAAACTGATCTTGAGCTTTTTTTCTCTGTGTACGCTTATTACGGTACATGTTCTTAAAAGTAAGCGGTAGTTGACTTATCCTGGATTATTAAGATGGTGTGTGAATTATAAAGCTTCTTGGCAATCTCACGTATTGAATAATGGCGGTTAGCATTGATCATTGTGATTATTTTATATCGTCATCAGTATGTGGTCTTTCTTTAACCTGAAAATTTCCGGAACGAAATTTTGTTAAACAACGCTGACATTGTCATTCATTTAACATTTTAAATAAATAAAGCCCGATATCACCTAAAGAGAAGGCTGCCGAGCAGGGCAGTGAAAGGATCAACCATCAAGTGGCTTAATAGAGATTAGATCTTGCAACGGCGGACACGGAAGAGCACGAGTACAAGAGCCTAGCAAATTCTTTATACACATTATGAGCAAGATGTAAAATCCTTTAATCTTCGATCATTTAAAGCCGCCTGTTGTTCGTTTAGGTATGGGGTGCAGATGGGATTGGACAAGCCTTCGCGTACGGCCCAGTTC
This sequence comes from Lordiphosa mommai, assembly GCA_018904225.1. NCBI lineage: Eukaryota > Metazoa > Arthropoda > Insecta > Diptera > Drosophilidae > Lordiphosa > Lordiphosa mommai. Next base: position 341,212 of record JAEIFT010000234.1, read on the forward strand.
AGTCAGGATTATTGGTACTTCTCGACAAATTAAATCATACAGCTGCGGCTTTTTCAGAAGCCAATCTTGCAGTGGAAAATTATCTGTATTCTTATGTCCGTATTTTCGTTTAAAGGGGGAGCAACTGTCGTCCAGCTTCTAACTGTCTTAAGCCAAGGGAATGTTGATGGTGAATGGTATTTTCTTTGAAATGGTCCTCGCACTTTAGAATTCGGTATACAGGGTTGCCCATATTCGACGGACCCATGTTTTTTTTAAAAAAATCAAAGAAAAAAATAAAAATTTGGCGGTTGGCAATCTTAATCATTTAATTTGTTCCAAGTAGATTTGTTTACATCAATTTTTGAATATGATATCTCTCAAATGGCCGCCTCTGGCGTTGATGGCGTATTGTGCCCTTTTTGCAGCATTTTCCATCGTTTTCGCCAACATTTCGGCCGGAATAGCGGCTATTTCTTCACGAATGTTGTCCTTGAGCTCTTCTACAGTCCTTGGCTTGTTAACGTAAACCTTTGACTTCAAATATCCCCACAAGAAGAAGTCAGGCGGCGTCAAATCGGGCGAACGCGGTGGCCAGTCCAAATCACCACTTTTCGACATCAAACGGCCCGGAAACAATTTCTTCAGAAAATCGATTGTTATGCGACTTGTGAGCGGTGGAGCGCCGTCTTGTTGAAACCAGAACTGCCTCATACGCTTTCGACGAATAATTGGCATCACAAAATTGGTCATCATGTCGCGATAACGCTCCTGGTTGATGGTAACAGCATGGCCATTTTCATTTTGGAAGAAAAACGGCCCAATGACCGTTTTTGCACTAACGCCGCACCAAACTGTGACTTTTTCGTCATGAAGAGGCACTTCTTGAATCTCCTGAGGATTTTCAGTGGCGTAAATACGGCAATTTTGCTTATTTACGGTCCCATTCAATGTGAAATGGGCTTCATCGGACATGATAATTTTGTTCCAAAATTGCTCGTCATCTTCGGCCATTTCGATGACTCTTTGGGCCCATTCCAATCGACGAGGCTTGTCCGCAGGCAACAATCTTTGCGTCAATTGAATTTTGTACGGGAACAAATGCAAATCAACGCGAATAATCCGTTGTAAAGTGGACCGAGCCATGCCCAACTGCTGAGAACGGCGTTTTTGGGATGTTCTTGGGGACCTCTCAACACTGGCTCGTACGGCAGCGATATTCTCGGCCGATCGCCTTGGTCGACTTTTATTTGGCCTCTTCGGATTAGAAAGAGCCTCACCAGTCGAAAATTTTTCGTATAAACGCTTAATGGTGTTCTTAGAAGGCGCACTTTTCACATTTTTTAATTTTTTAAAAGCACGTTGAGTTTTCACAATTGACTTGTTCTGTTGAATGTAAATATCAACTATTTCAGAGCGCTCGCGTGGCGTGTATTGTTCCATGGTAAAAATTTGCTTGGACTGACGCTTCAAACGCGGTATGTCATTAAGCGATCTGACATCTCTGTCAAAAGTTATGGCGTTGCCAGATGGGTCCGTCGAATATGGGCAACCCTGTATGTAAATACAGTCTTGATTTTTGTCACAAATCAACATCAATGCAGAAAAGTATATTTCAAATAAATGTCTTTGTAATTTATTTACTTAATTGTCACTTTGACCATTCACGTGTAACCGAGATGAACATTCGTCATTGGAACAAGAAAAAATTCACATTCGAGAATGTTGTTGAATGTTTGCCAGTGCAACAGGGCTATAAGAATGCCCCCAAGAGACTATATGGAATGCGAATGTGAGCTGGTGGGTTTATAAGTTTTCCGGCCAAATAAATTTAAAATATTTTCTATTTCCGGGAAATCCACCCGAATTCTATACAGCTAAACACTTAGGCTGGGTTCACACTGTTCGACGCATAAGACATGATAATATAGTAGGCAAGCTATTCACAATAAAAGTAAGACAACAACAACACAAGTTCCAACTAGATTAACATGTCTCATGCGTCGAACAGTGTGACACAAGCCTAACAAATTTTTGAAACAATTTTAGTAACAATTTGTCTTCAATGGGGAAATGCCGTTGGTATAAGCGAGTCAAAGGATGTTTGAATGCTACGCAAAATGTCTTTGATGTGACTGAAATACCACAAACCAGTAATTTTGGCCTATTGACGAAAAATTGTGGCAATAATTGTCCCTAAAATCTAAAAAATACTACGAAAATCTACCTAGGTCGGAAAAAAGGGGTTCGCAATAAGAAATTGAAAAAAAAAAATGTTAATTTGGTTAAATTTAATTTTTAGGTGGTTTTAAGGTTAATGCCTATGTAAATGTCAGCTTATGAAATTCTGATTGCTTTGAAATACTCCTAAAATATTTTAATATCTGACTTAGGTCCCTTTTATGTGACTAGAATTTCTATAAAATTCCTTCCAGTAAGTTGGGAAATCAGCAAGATCTAGGGTGAAATTTTTAATCTAAATTTGCTCAATATTTCAGCACACAGTTTGGGGAATAAATAAATAATGGAATGATATGCTGTATTGATACAAAGCCAAAAAAAAAATATATATTTTTAATCAAACATTAATTTCTAGTTTAGTTGGGGGTATTTACTAGTTGGACTTTTTTAATCGTTTGCCAATAAATCCTTAAATAATTTCATGATTTGATAAATGTGCTCTTAATGCGTATAAAAACTACTATTTTCAATCGCTTTTATCATAGACAAGCCAGATTTCGGTCAACAATTTAAAGCTTTCCATACAATTGGTTAGCCACATGATGAAATTTTTTAATTTTCCAAACACGTTTTGTGGCAACAGAAAACAAAACTAAACGAAAATTTGTTTCAAGGAAAAAAACAAATAGAAAGTCGTGGGAAAGGCTCCACCCCCCAAAGCCCCTTCCCCGGCAGAAAAAAAAAATAAAAATAAAGCGTAACTACTGTAGTTTGTTTATGTTAAATGCGCGCGGCATGTGTGTGTCTGAGTGAGTGTGTGTGTGTGTGGGTGTGACAAAACTTTTGCCTAGCTTAACGCGTGTCCTTGCGCTGTCGTTACAGTTGTAGTTGTTGTTCTTGTTGTTGTTGTTTTTTTGTCCCCTTTAAACAAAGACCACAGGAGGCGGAGAGGGAGAACCAGGCTGACTGACAGCAGCGAACTACGACGAACTGAAAGTTTGCGTTTTGCTTAAGTGACGACGTGCGACAAGCGGCGGCAGTTGGCCAACAGAAAAACTTACCAAGGCCCGGCTGCTGCTGCTGCTGCTGGACTTTTAATATTTAAGCTAGCCAGTTCTGGCCGGGCTGGCCATTCTTGCCGCTGCTAACAGCAACGTAGGAGAGTACACACACGTGTATTCAGTTGAAACTTTGCGTTGCAAGGACTTGGCTACACCTCTGTGGCTGGGCTGCTGCCTGTGAATCTGGATTGCAACGAAATGCCAACAGGGAGTGGCTGCTTTCCTTGCCTTCCTTTGCTTTTTTTTTTTTTTTTCAACAAACTTGCCACTTGTCCTTCTATGTCTTGGCTCTCGCTCTATCTCTCGGTCCCCCAAAAACAGACTGTATCTCAATGTGTGGTAAAATAAATTTACAGCTTGGCTCCAATGACCAGAAAGAAAGGACTGCGGGGAGCAAACATTGGAAAAGAAGCGAATACCGAATGCCCTTGATTAAAAGTAGGAAAATCTTCTTATTAAAACTTTATATATACAATATGCCTGGGCTAGGCATTTATTGTGGTAGAAAGCTAATGGGCTAATACTTATAAAGCGACAACGCAGGCGGAAACTGCATGCACGAAAAATTGAGCGCTTGTTGATGTAGTTTTCGCATGGTTTTCGGCTAAGTAAGCGAGTTCGCGTCATAGAAATCTGAAGACTTTCCGTATCGCTTACTTTCGAGCTTATTTGCAGTTTTACGCACACTCCCTATAAATATTAGTAAAGTGTATGCGACTGATTTTAAAATGTAATGTAAATTAGAAATGGGCGCTGAAAAAAAAATTCCATCCCGTCCCGATCCCCACACAAGTCTAACCCTTCCACTCCCGATCCAGAACCCAAACTTTCAATTTAATCCCCTCAATTCCTTTCCAATCCGATCACGCAGTTCATTACGGGTCTCGTGGAAAAATAACAAATTCGGTACCTTCGTCGTAACGGACCGTCCGAAAAAAGTAAGTAGTAAACTATTTTGTGTTTAGTAAGCGTGCCAACAAAATATTTTTTGGTTAAGAAGGCGCATTACAAAATGATTTTAGTTTTGGACCATTCGGGTTTGTCAGTTACAGTACGTTTGTTTGTAGATATTTTAAATCACTCTTCTGTGACGGACGAATTATTATATCGCTAACTTACGAATTACTATATTTTAACGGAATTTAGTTTGGGTCAGAAACTAAAATCGTTTTGTACCTCGCCTCCTTAATTGAAAAATATTTTGCTCGCACGCGTACTAAACACAAAATATTTCGGTATTTTTTTTTTGGACGGTCCGTTACGATGAAGGGTACCATACTTGAGTTTTAAGTACAGTACGCTACAAAGCATTTACCGTACTTGCATGTGTACGGTACTTGCCTGTGTTCAGTATTTTTTGTGTGCCGAACGTAAGTACGGAACTTAGTACGGTACTTTGAGAACCCTGGATTTAACACTAAAATTAATCACATTTTAACTTCCCAGATTGACTATTACACCAACTGAGCAACTCAGATGAGACACTCATATGAGAACTCAGACAAGTGAAAATACTTGTTTAACCCTCATTATTATGAAGAAAAATGTATGCCCATGTATGGACGGCGACACTTTTTCCCATCCGCAACAAAAGACTGGACTGTGTTATTTTACACAACCTCAAGCAAGGGAATTCAATTTGCATCTGAAACCGTATTTCTGTGCATTATTTTGTTCGTATGGAGATACAATGGCACTGTGAATACAAGGGAAAGTTGCACTTTATTTAAATTTCTTCATTTTCTTAACCCAATCACAAAAAAGTTCTTTTAGCATTTCACTCTCACAATAGCCAGTCAAAGTGCTGTGGCGGTCGCATTTGTGAAAAAATAATTCTGACTGAATTCTCGGAAATGAATATACGTGTTCAGCCACACTATAAGTTAGGATGAGACAACCCCGGCATGTCTGTGATTAAGTCACGGTTACTGGCAATCATTAAATCACAAGTGACGCCAGTCACTGTGACTTAATCACAGTTACGCCGATATGGTCAATCACAGTTACTAAATCACGGGTACGCAGATAAAGCTCATCTCTTATTTTTAGTAAAGGCGGTTTTGAGGTTTCAAGCCACAAAAATCACACCAGATTCAGCAATCCCACTACGTAAAGGAGAAATGACTTTCGCTGTGAGTGCAAGTTGGCAGAATCGCTTAACCTCTAAACATACATACAATCAATCAATCAAGACGTCATATGTGCTTGACTCCAAGCCATCAGCAGCAGATTATAAAGCATCTCGTCTTCAAATTCTATTAAATTACTTATTATGTACATAAATATATAAAATGCTATCTGGAACCCCGAACCGAACCGGAACCCCGGTTCTTAATTTGAAGGGAACCGGTTGTGGAACCGAACCCCCAGAGTAGGGTAAGGGTTCGAACCCCGAACCGAACCCCTGTCAAAATTGGAGGGGTTTGCAGCCCTGATTAAAATTGTCACGATGTTTGTAACGCATAGAAGGAAGCATCTCCGTCCCCATAAGCTATATATATTCTTGATCAGCGGGGCGGGGGTTAGCCATGTCCGTCTGTCCTCGGTCCGTCTGTCCGTCTGTTTCTATGCTATCTCCTCTCTCAGTTTTAAAGCTATCTTAACCAAACTTTGCAAAAAGTCTTTAAATACACATAGGCTGCACATTTGTCGGAATCGGCCGGATCGGATGACTATATCATATAGCTGCCTTATAATCGGGCGGTCCAAAAAATAGTTCTTGAGGGAAAAACTTTTTTGTTTTCCATCTTAGCATCACCAATCGTGGTATATATTAGTTTTATATGTTTCCACACAATTCCAAAAAAATTATCAAAATCGGATGACTATATCATATGTCATATAGCTGCCATACGAATGATCGTAAAAAAACTAGTTCTAGTGGTATATAATAGTTTTATATGCTTCGAGATATTTTCTGAAAAAATGTATTATATTTTTTTTGTTATCAATGGTAGCGCCTTTCAAAAACTGCAAGGGTATTTAAAACATCGGCGTAGCCACAACCAAGTCGGCCCGTTTTCGGCATTTTCCATCACTTTTTTGAGTGTTTCGGGTTGAATGGCAGCGATTTCTCGGCGAATGTTGGCCTTAAGTTGTTGGAGAGTGGCTGGTTTATCAGCATAAACCTTTTCTCTCAGGTATCCCCACAGAAAAAAGTCTGGTGCGGTCAAATCTGGCGATCGAGCCAGCCAGTCGAAATCGCCATATTTCGATATCAAACGATTCGGAAACATTTCACGCAGTAAATCCATGGTTAGACGAGCTGTATGGCATGTTGCGTCATTCATGTATGGAAAGGTACGCAAAGCGACCCTTAACAACCGCCACATGGCCATGGGGGACATGCCAAATTTCTGAGCACGATGTCGGACCGAAACTTGTTGACGTGCCGCGACGTCGGCGCTTACAGCTGCTATTGCCTCCAAACTCCGTCTGGTACGCGGTTTATTCCGACGAGCCAAAGATCCTGTGGCATTGAATTTTGCCACCAAAGCACGAATAGTCCTCGGAGTAGGCGCATTCTGGCCACGATACTTCGCTCTGAACGCGCGTTGACTAACAGAAGAGTTTTATTGAAAATAAATTTTCACAATTTCAGCAGGTTGTTGCGGTGTAAAGCGGTTCATGGTTAAAATTGTACTGAAACATGGCGATCTGTCACCGGATTGTCAAGTTATTTAAAAAAAACATCGGGTACCTATATCAGATACACCCTGTATAATCTTATCATTAATTGAATGAATAAGCAACAACATTTTTTAGCAAAAAAGGCGGCTTTTCAAAGAAAATATAAATTTTTGGCCTAAAATTGTGTATAAAAAAAAATAATATTTTCGGTAATAAAAATATACTAGAAAATATAGTTCAGAAGCCTGTGCAAAAATTTGAGACTAATCGGTTCAGCCATTTCCGAAAAATCTTGGTCACCGACTGCGAAAACGCATTTTTGAGAAAAACAGGGTTTAAGTTTAAAAAGAAGTTTATACATAGTTAGAAATTGTTTTCTTTAACTTACTTGGTGTCGTCTATTCCAGGGCCATAAGATGATCTTCTCTGCAGCACCAGCAGTTTCTAATAGGTCGCATCGATGTTGTCGATATGCCATTTTTTATGATAGAATTTAGGCTCTGAATCGTGCGTTAAGTGTAAGAAAAATAGCTCACGCGAACACTTTTCGAATGAAGTGTTTAAACGAACATTTTGACAGCAACTGCTGATCCTCACTACGTTTTTAAAACAAATCGATAGCTTTCATATCCACTTGCATCACTAATTAAAAGGCAGAGATGCTGCGAGTTCCTTAGAGCGATGAAAAAACTTTGTATACAAAATGACTTGTACCTGCTTCAAAAAAGTGGATTGGGGAAAATTTTGAAAAAAACCAAAAAACATTACTAATTTATCATTAATAAAAAAATTTGCTTCAGCTTTAAATTTAAAGAAGAACATGAGATATTTGATGTCGATCAGGTATTTGGGATGATGGTAATTTTATTTAAGGATATCAAATTCAATATTCTCTTATAAATTTTAATTCCTGGCCAGGATAATCCGACTTCGAATGGTGTACAGAAAAGGGATTACATTTCGATCACTTCTTTATCTTAAATCTCAGTATTGAGTTACTTGAAAAAGTGTGCATAATCTTTGCACATTATTTCTTCAATAGCGAGTGCGAAAAAAATATGCTTTTGATATATTTGGCACCATTAAAATAAGTGCTTGTCGATAAACTATCGCGGGACAACATATGCTTAGATTTGACTATTTCGCAACCTAAGTGTGGACCAACTCTAGAAACAGCTGAAATCATTTATTTTTTTTATAAAGTTTTTATTTCGCGACTATTTCGCAGTTACTCAATACCAAGCTTTTTTCTTTAATTTCAAATCACAACGTATGTGCCGCTTGAATTAAAACCAATTTAACATTATTTACCCACTTGTTTTTGATCTTATTATACTTTAACCAGAAACGAAACGAGACCTACCCTCAAATTTTGCACCACTCAACACTGCATCACACTTTTGTGTCTTGGTATTTATTAAAACGTAAATCATTTTTAAGAGTTATTTAATAATTAATTTGCAAACTTTTTTTAGGGCAAACCTTTGAGATGACTTGGGGGTCAGTTTGATGTGTTGCGGTCGACCATTTGTTGGTTTTGTGTTAATTAATGATATTGAAAGGTAATTTGACTTTGAGCTGTTGGCGAAAGGTCGTCGGGGATGTTTAAATCTTTTTGATGCAGGCCACTCATTAGCATTGGCACTTCATCAGTGACCTAATCCACTTTGCTGTTTTCGGCTTTGTTACGGGTGACTCGTAAGTGGTCGCGATTTGTACTCCTTCTCTTCGATTTAATTGAGTGTTTGATTTAATTACAGACCATTTAAATGCCATTGCGCTGCTGCCGCTGCTGCTGTTGTTGTTGCATCATTAAGCATTGATTACGAAAGCTGATTAATTAGTTGCCTTGCCACATACACTTACACGCACACGGATACGCCCACACATTTATGACAATGCCTCAAAAGTGCGTATGTGTGTATAATTAGGTAATTGTACCTATACACATGCAAATTATGTGGGGCTCGAGTGCCATTCAACTTACAATGATGAAAGGGCCAGCCCGAGCAAAGCCCAAGCTTTGCCAGGGACTTAACTTTTAATGACAAAATGTTTAACAGCGCTTAGCCCCAACTTTCTCAGCTTGTCAGTTCGTCAGAATGTCGGTTCGTCAGATGCCTGACCGCAAAAACCGCTGCCTCATGATTTAAATTTAATGCAACTTTTGCTTTATAGCCAAAACTGTCGCCAGCACACTCCCACACACACTTACTCCTCTACACACAGGCTCGCGCGAATGATACGAGTAAAAGCTATAAAGTCATGTACAACGCCAGACCCCACTTCCGCCAAAAGCTGAAGCAGGATCAGAGGCAGGAGTCTGCCTGCTATTTGGTCACTGCACTTAGTGCACTTCCTTTACTCGCATTGCTGGGGTTTTTGATGTTGGGCAGATGGGGTAAGTTTTTTTTTCCCCCCACTGCTACCCAGGGTTAAAAGAAGTCCATGAGGTGGGTGCTTTAATTTCCATTTCAAGCTTACTCTCGTCCACCTAATGGGTATCATTTTAGTCGTACATTGGCCAAATAGTTTTCAGCTTTGGCTGAGTTTGGGAACTGTGGTTGGACGGGTTTGACTCCCTGGCCTGATGAAATGCCATGCTTAGCGGTTGAGCGTTGAGATTTTCCAGGCATTTCTCCATCATCAGTGGACACCACTGCATGATGTGTGTGTGTGTGTGTGAAATGGAATTTTTGCAGTTTTAGTTAATGTTCACAAAATGACAAAAATGGTTTTATGGCTTTTTTCAGATTTGCCATTAGAACTGGCCAAGCGTGTAAATGAAATTTGATAAGATTACGACTCTGGCAATTGTTGTCTAGTCCCAGCCTAAAAGTAGGCGTCTCAAGCTTTCTTTGAGTGGTATAAGAGTTAAACCGTTAAAATATTTTAAAAATGTATAAGTCCAAGCCAATAAAATCCACAACGTCCAGGCGCATGTCTGAGCAAGTTTAATTTCGAAAAAATAGAAGAGAGCCAAGAGAGCGTAAAAAGACACGAGCTACTTGTCGGCTTTCATTCGGCTGTGCCAGCTCGGACATTATGTTAACTGACTCGCGCCCCAGTAGCAGTACTTATTACTTGGTTGAATGTTTCCCTTTATTTTGTAATACAGAAGTTGTCACAATGTTTTAGGTTTTCTTAAGGAAATTCCATTTGGCCAGGTAAACCCAAGTCAGAAAAAGGTAAGGGTAATTCAGCTGTGGACAAACATTTTGTTAGCTTCGAACTTTTGGTTTCTAGTTTTGGGTAAGGTCGCGTATTTGAAGGGTTTTTTTTGTTTAGTATGTGAGTGTGTGTTTTTTTTTTGGGAGTGCGGCATTCAACATAAATTCTACTTTGGCTGCTGCTGTCGCCAGTTAAGTTGCTGCAACTGTGAAGGAGTTCGGGTTTTTGTAGCATTTTTCGACTCTCTCAATGAACAGCCTTCGTCTTACCACGAGAGAGAGAGAGAACGAGAGATGGTTAAGCAGGCACAGAGAGTGCACAAATAGGTTCCACAAAAACTATTTGAAGGAATGTGTGTGACATTTAAAAAAATGTAGAAAATGTATTTCAGATTGAGGTAGGCCTTAAGTAAATGAAACTTTGATCATGATAAGGCAGAGCCAAACTTATACTTTACTCTTCAATAGTAAGTTAATGGAGCACCGTGAATACAGATGGCAACAATTTACTTCAACCTCAGCATTTAATCAAGTAAAGAAATGGTGCTCTTATAATATAAACTATTCAATCTTAATCGAAGGCTCAAAAGGTCTACCAGGTGTCAATTTTTTAAAGTTGCGCCAACTCAATCGACAAAATATAGATCAAATAGGCTACATATGTACCTTTAAGAATATGTAAAGGAAATTTCTCTACGACCATCCCAAGACCCAATATCAGCATAAATGTTCACCTACTTTATACAACAATTTTGTTGCTCAAAAAACTTTGATTTTCAAATGGCCTTAATCAGGGGAGTCCTGGAAATCTCTAAAGATTTTCGTATAAACATATGCAATTTGAACACAACTCGAATGACATTCTATGTGAAGTGACAGATCTAGTAACCAGGCATATTTATGCCACTTCACATATAAAGTCAATACAAAACGCTAACGTTTATACGAAATTCTCTAGAAATTTCCAAAACTCTTTTGGCTTGTCATTTATAAGCATGTTTAAATCGGGTAACGTACGTAATAAAAAAAAAGAGATAAAAAAACGGTTGTGTTTTAAAAATTAAAACACTTCCACCGACTTTTATATATCATCCGTTTATAAATTTTCAAATTTCTAAAAAAAACAAAAACCAAATTTGACGCCTGAAAACACAATTTTTCTGTCTCCATTTGAAGATGGAAAAAATGCGTTTAAATCATCCCGCGAATTTAGTTGTGGTAAAGACTCTGTAATCGCTCGAGTTAAACGAAGTCCGAACGACAACAGACAACAGATTGAATTATGTAACTCTACTGTATAACGAAAACTCTTTGGGAATTTGTTTTTAAATGCAGCTCTATTAAAACTGTGGCCACCCGATCCTATATTCGAAGCTATTGGTATTGATATAGATAGGTAAGAAGCGACTCGAGGTCTTGCATCGGTTTCGAGAAATTGAATTAAGAAAATCAAAAATATTCAATAAATATTTTAATTTTTTGGCCATTTATTTTCGTCGAACGGCTGTTATGTACGCCGCTACTGGAATACCTGCTATTTATAAATTCTGCACAAATAATCCTAAGAAGTTTACAAATGGCCAGCAGCTTTAAAATGCGCTATTGTGAAGACTCTTCATGAGGATTTTGTGAGGCACTACAGAACGGCCACGTGCCTCCATTTAACTTAGCCACAGGTACGAGCACCTGTCTTCCACCATAACTGTTCAAATAGTGGAAAAATCGTCTCTACAAAATTAATATACACGCTTTAAAGGACCACATTAAGTCCGCAAGCGGCATCACAATAAGCCATCTTAATGGACTAAGTGTGTTAAAGGGTTCCCCTTTCAGCAACCGCCTTAACCTAACCAAACCTAAAGGACCACATTTTTACAAAGTTCAGGGGCTTCTTGCCAAATGTTTTCCCACAACAAATACTTGGTTAACAATTTTATAAACTTGAAAAGTGTATATTAATTTTGCCCAGAAGTTTGTAACGCATAGAAAAATTCATTTCCGACCCCATAAACTATATATATTCTTGATCAGGACGACGAGCTGAGTTCAATTCCGCCTGTCCGTCCGTCCGTCTGTCTGTTTCTACGCGAACTAGTCCCTCACGAACTTAGTATACCCTTTTTACTCTACGAGTAACGGGTATAAAAATATTAGTTGAATACAAACTATGGCAGGTACAGAGTATATTAAAGTCAGGCTGAACCGATTTTTTTTTACTTGTATTTTGATTTAGTTTTAAAGTATGCATTTTGTACCTTATTTAACACTGAGGACCTAAGGGAAAACGGACAACTGATTTATATCCAGAGCCCAAAAATCTTAACTTGTATGGAACAAGCCTTTTGAGCACCCAAATATTTGATCAAAATTCAATTATTTGATATTCCTGGAATTCCAAACTTAAATTTGAGAAATCTATTTAAAAGTTAAGTTATAATTATGTCTTAAGTCTCATTTTTTAACAAAATTTATATTTGTATTAAAAATTGTATGATTTTTTTCAATTATCAAATCAAAGTGTTGCACATCATCATTACGCATATAATTTTTGATCGGTCTTCTTCACAGCATTCGTGTAATTGACGCCCAAAAAAAAGCTTACGTTCCACAAAAATCTCAACATCATTTGATGGGAAAATACTGGTGCAACATCTGTGCCTCGGACTCTCAATTTGCGCTGCCTTCGAAATGCCTTCGTTTTCGATATTGAGTTGGTCCCAAATTTGGCCCACTTACAACAGCCACCCCACTCGACTTTTGCCCTCACCATCCACATGCCTCGTATGCCACATCGTGCTTTCGAACAAGCGACGAGTGAACGTTATGTTCGGAGTCGAGGGCGATGCCAAAATGCCAAAGCCACGAATGAATGGAAAGCGCTTTAGTACTAAAAAGGTCGTGGATTTGTGTAGTTGTCGTGCTCCGTCGTGCCCTCGCGTTAGCCGTAGCCAGTGGCCACCACCAAGGCATCATCCGCAGTCGCGCGCGTCTTTAGTCCGAGCAATCTGTCTTATCTAAGAAGAAGTTGGAAATTATTGTGCATAGATCAATGGAAACTTAACTTAACTTCCTTGTTAAGCGAAGCGCCGCAATAACTGAGTGTGTGCGAGTGAGTGAAGTGTGGTGTGTGCTTATTTGTGAGTGAGTGTGTGTAAGTGTGCGGGGTTTCTGGGGCGCTTACAATGCATAAATCAAAATACACATTATTGAGTCATAAATAAAGTTCGAGCCAACGCGCGCGTTGCTACTTTAAATAAAGCCAAAGGGCGCCTCATCCCCCACCCAAAACCAAAATTTATGCCTCGCACCCGCAAAATACTTTTGCCATATTTTTTGCTCAATTGCCTGGCGCTATTGAGACGCGCATTCAGCATCAACTTGATGATGTGCTGCATAAAACTCAATGCTCAATGCTTACACACCCTCAGCGGCAGCAACAGCAGCAGCAACAGCAACAAACAACAATAATAAGCACGAACGGAAGCCCCTCGAGCGGCTTTTATTACAAAGGCCATAAAAAAGAAACGCCAAAAAAAGAAAGGATACAGCAGGCAGTTCTTTTTATTTTTGGGGTAAGTGCAGGCATATAGAAAATTTATTATATATATATATATATATTTACATAAGGGTTACGTTAAATACATATATGCTTAATGTGTACATTTTGAAACCTATCAGAAATAAGTATTTGCCTGGGGGCGCTGAAAAGTATGCTATGGAATTTCCTTTAAGTTCTTAAAAAAATATGGGTCAGACTTTGACTTAACTGTGATCTTTCTGGTTGTTACAAAAGTTATTTGGTGTCAGTCACTGACTGACTGACTGACTGAGTTTTGAAGTGCGTTAGTGTGCGGGTCTGTCTGCCTGTCTATGTTAGGCATAAAAATCATATTAAAATGCTGTCTGTGCATAACCTACTTTTTATTTTTATACCAAGTGTATATATATATATATACAATGTTATACCCTGCATCCTCTGGCCTCTCTGTCTGGCTTGATGTTGCCATTTCACTTTTGCTGAGCACGTCTTCGCACACACACACACACACCAACTTTGCATTGCTGCAGGCGCTTGCCAAATGCGCTTTGTTGCCACCATTGTCAACATGCTGAGGACATTTTTTTTTTCTTTCTTCCTTTGCATTTTTCGGCTTTAGTCAGCGTAACGTGGCTTGGCTCAGAGCCAGGCTTTTCTCTCCTGTCTCTGATTTTGCAGCTTAAATTATTAAAAAAAATTCCCATAAATCATGCAACTGGCCAAGGGACAACCTGGCGTATGCGCAACTTTAATAACATGCGGAGCAGCAGCAGCAAAAACTTTGCTCACAAGTGGCCGGAGAAGCCCATAACTTTAGAGAGCAAGTTTAATGCAGCATGTAAATATTGTCGTGACACACGAAAACTTTCACTGGCCTTTTGTTGACATATTACCAGAAAAGGGATGTGTAGACACGAGAGATTTATTGTGAATGTGTATGTGTGCCAGGGCGAAACAAAATCAAAAGTTTTACAATTAATTTTCCCATTGAAATCAAAGCGTTAAATGTGCAAGTTTATAAGCAAATAATCCATCAAGTGGCATTAACTTGAAACAATGAATTTAACACCGCCGATGTTGCTTTTTTTTTGTGTGTTTCATGGGCTTACTCAGTGCCCACAGCACTTGAAGTGCTTGACAACTAATCAGGTTTCAAATGCCTAAACACACACAAACACACACTTGCACTTGGGACAAGTACTTTCTGTGATTGCTGGCAAAAGGGGTGAAGCTTGCCGGAATTGAGCTGAGACTGAGACAAGCTGACGGCAGGCGCTTTGATTGTAGTTCTTGGTAACAATGGTCAGGCAGTATTGGCGGCATTTGCGTTTTGATTTCAGTCTAGACATTTGGAAATGTTTTCTATATGTGAGGACAGATTGAATTTCAATATATCAAAAAAATTAAAAAGTTGGTTAAGCGACAATGCATGCTTCATTTAAACAGTTGCAAGAAGCAAACATCTAACAATAGGAGTTAATTGTTTTAAGCTACCGAGCTAAAATTGGGCACAGATTCTTGTTTTTATTGCAGGCTTCCAATATGTCGAATCTGTCCGGATATATACTATAGCTGCCCTAGAAACGATCAGTTGTAAAATGGGTTTTAGTAAGAAAATTTTTTTTGTTTTCAATGATAGCATTCTAAAACTCAGTTATTATTAATTTAATATGCTCTCAAATAGTTCTGGAAAATTTGTTTAAAATAAATATTATAATAAAAAAAAAAAATAATTTTTTGGAATTTGAAAAGTGTTCAAAAAGTTCTCGTCCTGCCAATTAAGGTCTCCCAAAAAATGGTGATACTTCAGGTTATTAAAAATAAAACCGTTAAATGAGGTTATGATCAGAATTGATGTAATTCTAGTACCTCAAACATAATAAATAATTTTTTTATTTTTAATTGACGGACATTTAAAAAATCATTTATTTTTTGTATTTTAGTGTAACAAAAAATAATTAAAAAAGTTTTTCCCCATGATTGAGGTACTTGCAAGAATTTCATAAATTCTGCGTCGATTGCAGCATGTCTGATCAAAATCGGCAATCATGGCTATCAGGTGGTGTCGAGAAAAACGCGTTTAAAATTTTAACCAACTTTTCAATGACTAGTATTAGCAAAACCAATTTTGAAAATGTCTGGAAGGGGATAAAAAGGGAATGTCCAAGCTATAATAATAGTGAAAAAAATAGATTGAAAAAACATATTTCCAAAGGTTATTTATCTTTGCCTTATTGCCTTCATGCTAATTTGATAGGCAACAGCACAGCACTTCCATTAAGGTAATCCTCGAGAATATAAAGTATTGGTTCATCCCAATTTACACGACCTGACTTCTCAGCTAATTTTTCGTCTAAGTTGATTTCAGCCACAGTAATAAGGCATCAGAGTTGTCAGCTGAGAAATCAGATGAAATAGAATGGATTCTAGTTAACCTGAGAGCTCAGATGAGCTGTTATCTGTCATTTTACAGTGTTGAATAATTTTTAATCATTGATAATAAAAATTTGATACCATAAAAAAAAGTGTTTCTTAGTAAAACACATTTTCCGACCGATCGGTCCTATGGCAGCTATATGCTATAGTCATCCGATTTTGATAAATTTTTTTAAATTATGTTAAAGCATATAAAACTAATATATAGCAAGATTGGTGACGATCCGACGGAAAACAAAAAAGTTTTCCTCACTAGAACTTGTTTTATATATAACTAAAATGCTACCAAAACTATTTAACATTGTTCTAAAAATGGTCTTAACTTCCGAAACGCTCATGAAAATCGAACAGCAAGCTTAAAAATTTGGTTCATGAAATGACTCCATCGTTCACTGTTGAAAAAAAAGCGGGATTTCTCTGCTTTTGTCAACAAATGTGTTTGATTTCGGTCTTTTTAGAACGATTTTTTTTTCTGAGTGTATCAAGTGGACCATGATCCCTTCAATCAATAAGAGCAGATTACACTGGGTTGCCTTATTATCTTTTTGTTTATATTCTTGAATTTAATTTATTAATGCTTCTTTGTTTGTCTGTTTTTATTCTTCTACTTTCAATGTAATAAATGCAATGTCACAACTTTCATAGGAACCAGATGATTTCATTGATCCAATGGTTCTGTAACTGACCCAGCTTAGCTTCTCTGGCATGAGTAAATGCCTAACTGACAGCTAAGGAATTAGGTCGTTTAAATTGGGGTTAAGCTATGCGTCAACGATCAGAATTTATGAGAATACATTTTTTGATCACTCTAAATGTTTGAGGTCTAACAAGAAAACTTAAGCAAAAACCAGCTTAAAAAACAAACAATTTGATTCCGTTAGACAATAGAACCAAGCGAAGGAAATTTCTTTAAAAAATTTCCCAACTTGCAAATCTTCTCTGAGTCGTATCAAAATGCAAGAGTTTATGGTAAATTCAAAAATATGACAAAATTTAATTTCAAACATATCCACAATCGATGATATATATTTTTTTTGGGATTTTTCTAGATCAAAATCGGTTGGTTTTTAATTTTCCAAATGTTGCCTAATTTTTTCCATTTACTTTTGGTTGAGAAACATATTGAGACAATGATTTTCTTTTGCTTAGTACTCACTTAAGATAAAATATATAATTCTAAAGTAGGTTTGGTTAGGTTGCGATGACTAAGTGCGACAAGACACTTTTTCAGATTTCTTTATCCATTGTACGGAGAGTATAAACTTACGTAAAGCTGAGATCTCTAGCTGGGAGAGAGGTTGAGCGGGGGAGGGTCACCAAGAATTCAGTTTTTATACCCGTTACTCGTAGAGTAAAAAGGGTATACTAAGTTCGTGCAAATGTATGTAACAGGTAGAAGGAAGCATCTCCGACTCCATAAAGTATATATATTCTTGATCAGCATCAATAGCCGAGTCGATATAGACATGTCCGTCTGTCTGTCTGTCTGTCTGTCTGTCTGTCTGTCTGTCCGTCTGTCTGTCCGTCTGTATGAACACCTAGATCTCAGGAACTATAAGAGCTAGAGCTACAATTTTTTCAGTGTAGACTTGTATCTTCTGCACTCAGATCAAGTTTGTTTCAAATTTTTGCCACGCAAAAGTTTCTACTTGGGGCGGGACAACGACAGAAAAGGTGTTGTTCCGTTTTCTCCTCTTCTTCGTATCTGCTGCTTCTACAGAAAATGTAGTGTGTTACGCCAAGGCGAGCTGTCTTAAAGTGTGCTGGTACGTTTAGGGTTATATGTAGGCCATGCAGATCACGCTGCCGTACAGCAGAAAAGGGTTTTCCACCGAATCGTAACGAGACGCAGAGATGCTTGAATGTAGCCATGGGCAACCCTATCGTGATCTTCTCTGAAGGGAGTTTGATGGTGGTACTTCAACTGCCCAGTTTGTCCGCAGATTTACTTCCATCCATGTTCCGGTGTTCAGGTATCTAAACCTTGTTTTGTTTTTCTGTTTCATTCATTATAATGAATGATAATTATCTGATCAGCAGTTAATACTGATAAATAGGCATTATAAGCAGCATACAAAAACTCCTTACTTACAAACTTAGGTCTCTGCTTAAGCTTATCAGCGACTAAAAGAACAATAAATTTGAGAGATATTTATATATATTGATAAATTAAGTAAAACTGAAAGCGATGTTTGACGATTCGACGAACAATGTGTTTTAGGGTGCGTTTAGCACACCTATAGTATAAGCACGTTGCGCAGCTGTCAATTCGAATCGAATGATTGTATTGCTTGCCAACCACTGGTCTAGGGTGAAATATTATATTTTATTATTAGCACTCTGAGACAATTTAGAACGTTCTTGTTCTCATTTTGAATGAGTTTTTAAATTTTTTTAAGCCCACCGCTGGGTTGGGGTTGGGTATCCGACTTTGATTTTTCTATATTTTTTTTCAGAACTTATGCAACATATGACCGATCATTCTTATGCTGTAACAAGATTGTGATGTGCCTTTACTTAAATTGGAGCCATTCCTTTTTCCGCTTTTTATCGGCGGAAATAAAATGATGGGTTACTTTCCATTTGATTCGACAAACTCTTGATCACAATTTTCCAACTTTTTTAACCGGATTAGGAAGACAATTTTTTATTGGCTAAGTTTATTCACAGTATTCTTAAGTATCTTAGCTTTAATAATCATCCAGTGATCATCAAAAGAAAACATTTTTATTGTAGCTTAAGAACAGATGTCCAAGGTTGGCACTTAGGGGTTTTACTTCGAAGTTTTTTTTTCGAAAATTTCCTCATCCCATGACATCTTATGAGTTTAAACAGTATGTGATTGAATACCTTCCTGCATACACAAATGCTCTCCGCTGTCAGTGCACAATTTTCAAGTTCCTTTTCCGCTCTGCTTCTGAATTCCCACCAACATACACACACACACAGTTTTCCACTTTCCACTTTGACATTTGGCGCTGCTTAGCATTTCCGGCTTCCGCTTCAATCAAACCTAATCCACATCGAGTGCAGCATTTCCTTTCTTTTTTGCTACGCTTTTTCTGTTGCTTCTTCTTCGATTTCACATCCATTACAAACATTAAGTCGTTATTGCCCGAAATTAGCACAAATTGTTTTGAAATGGCAAGCCATGCGTAAAGTCCGGCATTTGGTAAGCCGGAATACTGGCAGGCTGGGGTCGAGCTTGCCAATCAGCAAGCAGCCAACAACTGTTTCTGCCAGGCTTTTGAAAATTAACTCGGCATCATCTGAAATATGAAAAGGCTAATGTACTGACCCGGGAGCAAAAACTGCAAGTTAAAAAAAAAAATAATAAAAAATGTGGCAAAGAAAAACAGAGCAGAAAACTTAGACGAGCAGGTGAACTCATTCAGATGCTCGACCCAAATCTGCAACAGCAGCTACAATAAACCAAGAAATGCAACAAAACAACAAAAACAACAACTCAAAAAAATAAAAAACCAAATAAAACAAAAGAAAAACAGCTCCCAGCCAGTGCTCCGTTTAACCAACTGGCCGTGGTCTGCCATAATTTTAACCTCAAAAACTGCGGCACGCTTTTCAAAGCTTTTCGTCTTGCTTTCTAAATTTGAAACATTATTCAAGAGAGGGCACTACGGTACAATCATGAAGTTTGCCAGGCAAAAAAGAAGAAGAGAAAGATTTTTTAAACTGTTTTTCCTAGCCAAGGTCAAATGTTAAATAATCTTAAAACCAATTTTAAGTGCATGTCATCTGTATAGCTATTTGAAGAATAATTGAAAAGTCGAAGAAAATTGCGTATGAAATGGAAAAAACATGAAATGGTATACAGATACATTGCCGTTAGTATTTGAATTTTGAATAACAAACTTTAACCATCCAAAGCTCTTTATAATAGACGCTGCGAAGTTGCAAGCAGTCTCGATATATTCATTGTGCCTGTGCGTCCTTCACCAGGTATTGTTCCCAACATGTGAACTTGTCGCTGTTGTCATGACAGACCCTTTTTTCTCTAAAACACACATGTTCACTTAGGAGCTGGGTTAAGTAAAAGTTTACCTCACCATGTAGTCGGGTCATTCATGGCATAAGGTGTCCTTTATTAGATTGGTCCCAGTGGTATTGCCCCGTTTCACTGTATTGAACACCATTGCTGCTTATTCTTGTTTTGGGACATTTAACCCTTTACACCTAAATGTACCTTAAGGCACTCATCGAATTATAACATTATGAGGAAATTAAATCAATCAATGCCGTTGTTTGTGTAGCACATTTTATTTTAGTTTCGTTTGCAAGCAAACAATTTACATGTTGTACATATTATTGTCCTTAAATGATTAATTTGTCATAAATTTATTTAGCCACAATACTACACAGAGGGAAAAAACCGAGAACATTGGACTCAAGATGAGCACAATCGTTACCAAAAACAGTGTTAGAACGGGAAATCTCATATGTAGTAGAATGTTCTCACTCCAAGAACATTTTTTTGAGAACGCAAAAACTTGAATTGAGTTGTTTTTGTTCCGTTTTCAAGAACACTTTTTACTTTATTCGAGAACAAACAATACTCATTTTAAGTAATTTCGTTCTCACTTTGAGCAGATCAAAGAGAGCTAAATTTCTCTCTCTCGCTCGATCTCTCTGTTTTTCAACCCCCGTACAGTTGCGAAATACCATAACCCAAAGCCAATGTGGCACGCGCTCACGGAATTGAACGTCAAAAAGGCAATTATACTCCGATTGAGTTGAATTTTGCTCATTTCAAGAACATTCTGAACATTTGTTCTTAAAAAATTTTGAGAAAAATCTGTTATTGTTTTGAGTTGCCGGCAACTTATATTCTGAACAGGTTTTTTCCCTCTGTGTACATATAAATAAAAAAGCTTTTTAAACGCATTCAGCTTTCAAAGCTGTTTGAACAAAATATTTATCTCATCTGAGTACAAGCTTTTTTTACAAGAATTATTACAGTGAATAAATGATAAAATTCTTTTTTATCCTCGTTTATCTACTTCGATTTATATTTTTTTCTATAAATAATTCGTCGAATTTATACCCAATCTAGTTGGGCCAGAAATAGAATCAGCAAAAATTGTTTTTGCTATCCAAAAATATATCAAATTTTGCATATGAATTCTAATCTAAACCGAAACTAGATCACCATAATATGAGGATATGATTTTGATTCGTATTTTTTAAGAACTAAATATTAACATATCGAGATAAAAAAAATTTTTTTGACAATGAAGAATTTTTGCGGAAATCCAGTTGAATGATTTTTTCATTTAATAGGCCACTCTTCTCAATTCATGGACAAGAAATAATTAATTAGTTTGAGTTTGAGCATTAAATTTTGAAAACGCATAGCCTTCCAGGGAATAGGACATCTAAAATAGAAAAACTAAAAGGATCAAAAAGCTCGGATGTTGACCGAAGTCCGCATATCATACAAGATATCATCTTGGATCTATTTTTGTTTGAGCCGGTTCAGCGGGTTCGGAACCACCGAAATGTGTCTATATAATTAAAATACGCATAAAATTTCTAGTTTATATGTAGCAAAATATTTTAATATTTATAATTGATTGTTGCGTTTAAACATTAATAAAACGAGATGGCAAAGCTAACTTCGACTGTGCCGGAGTTTTAATACACTTGAAAAACTTTACTCCAACTGATTTAACCGGTAAAATATATATAGGATATAGTTATCAGATATTTAAAACTTTTAAATCATTGACAATAAAAATTTTATAACATAAAAAAAACTTTTCTTAGTAAAACACATTTTCCAACCGATCGGTCCTATGGCAGCTATATGTTATTTTTTTCCAAATTATGTGAGAGTATATAAAACTGATATATACCAAGATTGGAGACGCTACGATAGAAAAAAGAAAAGTTTTTCTCACTAGAAGTAGTTTTTTGACCGACCGTTTATATGGCAGCTATATGCTATAGTCATCCGATTTTGATCAATTTTTTCCGAATTGTGTGGAAACATATAAATGACGCTAAGATGGAAATCAAAAAAGTTTTTTATTTTTCGACCGATCGTTCTTATGAAAGGCTTTATGATATAGTCATCCGGTCCGGACGGTTCCGACATATTAGTTGCGGGCAGTAAAAAGAAGACTCTGTGCAAAATTTCAGCTCGATAGCTTAAAAACTAAAGGACTAGTTCGCGTAGAAACAGACAGACAGACAGACGGACAGACGGACGGACGGACAAACGGAAATGAACTCAGCTCGTCGTCCTGATCAAGAATATATATAGTTTATGGGGTCGGAAATGAATATTTCTTTGCGTTACAAACTTCTGGGCAAAATTAATATACACTTTTCAAGTGTATAAAAAGTTTGGAAAAAATCTGCAAAATTTCATCAGAGCCCAATCTTCTAAAACTTTACACACTTTAAAATTACGCCAATTTTCTTTGCCTAACAAATCGCGAAAATTTATAAACAAAAATTATTAGTCGCGAAAACGTATCTTTCTTTTTCCTCAGTTTTTTCTCAAAATTTCGTAAAGTATCCAGGAATATACTGTATAAAGCTGCAAATGGGCACCTTAATAGTTTCAGAGTTATAAATATTTTTCTCATATATTTAAATTATTTGGAGTGTGATTTTTTGGGAAACTGCGATTTTTGCTAACGTGAATATGTTTTTAGTAGACTATTATCTGTTTTAATAGTTAAAATATATACACATACCATCATTTGTTCCAATATCAGTTTTTACAACTATATACTTAAAACAAAGGACATAGCCGGGCTTACTAGCCGTATCCGCCCCCAATCCTATCCATATTTCAAGTATACAGTTCCAAAGTTCATCAACAGAAAGTGATTTATCGATTATTTTTAAACTTCTAGTACCAACCCAGAATTTTAAATAACGATTGTTATCATTTCCAACACAAGCGTTTACCCAGCAATAGCTGGCATGTCAACACTCCCCGAATATAATTTTTCTGATTTTTAAAATGCAATCCGCGACTTACAAAATTCCTTGAGTTTTTTATTTAAATTTTGATATTAAAAGTGGTACCCCAACTAAAAGTCTAAAAGAATTGGAGCTACAAAATTCGAGGAAAAATTATTCTGAATTAAATTATTGTTGAATTAAGTGAGCGTTATAGAAAAACTCTTTGGAAAGGTATGTTACCATAATAAGGAAAAATAGTTGTTATTTACTTTGTCGGAAAAATTAAAAGCTTTAATTGAAACTTAGTTTTTTAATATAATAATATTAAGGTGGAAAAATTTATTTAATATTTTAATATTAAGGTGGAAAAATAAGTAATCTAAAGTTTTGGAATATTTGGACTATGCAACTCACAGAGACTATTTTAGAATCGTTGAATAATCTTCTTTCTCGATTCTTTTTGCACTTCTATCAACCATTAATTCGTTGCTAAACCATGCTAAACCAGAAATCTCTAAGCGCTAACTTCTTAATAAAACACTTGGATCGCAAGCAATTTGGCAAAATGTGTGCACGAATTTAATATTACGTATACGTAATACATTTTTGAAAAATATTCAAACTATTTTTGCCCCCACCTTTATGGAAAGCTGGCTACGCCCTTGTTCGATATGCAATATATGGCATTAGTAAAATATCCGATGATGATGCATTGGTCTTTCAACAAAAATATCGATATTCCATATATTGATATTATATTCGACATATTTAACACAAATTTGATTTTTTGATTTTTTTAAAAGTGTCGATAAAATTATTGTTTAATTTTATAGGTTCTTCCAGCAACGGCAGCAAAGTGGCAAAAAATTGCATGGCGTAACATTTCGAACAGATTTTTGTAAGGAGCAACCAGTTCCATCACGACAGGCTCTCCTTGATTCACGTCTCTACTATTGCCTTCTTTTCTGGTGTGAATTTGCCCATTTATGGGATGTATGCAAGTTCATTAAATATTTTTACAATATTTTACTATTTTTGAGGGTATATATTAAGTGAAATTTTGTGGAACCTTGGTTTCCGTATAGCTGAGCGTCTACAGTTATACGTGAAATGCGTTTTCAAATTTGAGTTGAATCGAAGCTGCTTTATCTTCAGAATGGCGAGCAACTGTTGAAATGTAAAAGCAATTGGAGAGATTAAATAATTTCTTTTAGAATTCCAAAGCAGAAACAGAAAAAATGTTTGCTATAGAATTACAGATAAAGCATACCTAAAAGCTACTCTGCTGACAGATAATGCAATTATTTTGTCCGTTCATTTAAGGTTCATTCGGTATTTTTGATCTTTTGCTAGAGTATCGATAATATTGCACGTCCACGAATAATTTTTTTGAAATATAAAACATTTTTATATATTTTTCTAGTTCATGCATTAAAAACCCCATACGAATGAAAAATAGTTTTATCTATTGTACTATAAAATACAGTGTAATTCGAATGCCATGTTCAAATGCGAAATCACTTCATTAGCTAGAAAGAACGTTAAAAATATTAAGTTTAATTCAGTTTTTCGTTAGAGCATTTAAGCTTCGTTTTATGTGTGTTAAATTTCCATTTTTCTCCTTTCTTTTCAACCTTTTTGTTTTTTTTTTTTTTTTTCTGGTTTTCTTTGCGTTTACCGTTGGCATTGTGCGGGCATAATAGCCTGAAATTAAATCAGCAAGCGCGTGGGTAACTTAAAATAATAGCCATTGCTTATGTTTAAGTAAAATATGTACTCTGTGTATACGAAATAAGTGAGGTGAAGAAATGGGCAACTTCATTGTGCCACCTATTCTTTTTTTTTTTTTGCTTACGTATTACGGTTTCCGCTTGGCCAGTCTGTTGCCTGCTGCATTTTTTATTACCATCCCAAGCTTTCTCTCGCCAGTTATCGCCGCCATTTGCTGTTGCATAGTTTTCAGTGAGCTGCTGCTTAAGAGCTTTGCTTAATTTTTACCTGCACTTTTTGTGGGCTTATCTGGGAGTTAAGAACAAACAAGTTAGTTGGCAACAGTATAATTTCCACTGTATTTGCATTTGATTGCCACTTCATGTTAGCCCAGCTAAATGTCTATAATTTATTGTTTGCCTAGCTCAAGCACGAGAATATGAGAAGTGTAAGGGATACGGACGTTTACTTGTCCGTCACTGGAGTGAGCGAGCGTGTAGTATGGTGGGGGAGGACATAATTCAATAATAACAATTAATAAATCGAAATCGAATCTGAAGTTAAAGTGCTGCATTTCTCCCTTCCATTCAACTATTCGGCCCATATTGATTTATGGCTCTGGTCAAATGCGCCACTTAGTCTAATTGTTTATGTGTCTGGGATTGGGTTTGGGGTTTGTAGAGCCAAGCGACAGTGCTTGATTAGCATTGTATATTTGTTCATATTTCCATCAAACCTCATTGTGACATTACCTGAATTATTTATTAAATTTACGGGGTGAAACTGAGTATTTGGAATAAGCATTGTAGGTGTCATGTGGCAAATGATGTGATTATGGAAAGTGTTGGCAATCAAGGAATCAATATATAGATGGATTCGAATTGTATCTGAGAGCTATGGCGTGCTATGGCCACTGCTTAACAAGGGACAAAAATATTAATCACGAACTGCTAAGCTCTCAAATCAACTTAATGTATATGGCAAAAAGGTAATATATAGACAATTTTCAAAAAGAATAAAAACTTAGTTCTAGCCAATCGAAGATTTGATAAGTCTCATTGAGATTGAGAAATAGAAAACAACAAATGTGAAATCAATATTCCATCCCTACGTGGGGAAATGCCCAAAGAAGTTTTGTGGGGAAATAATATTTTTCTTGAAACTGGGTTTATAAGCAAAGTATGCAAAATAATTGTACACGAGTTTTTCCGGTTTCGGTTAGTCCGCACACAAAAAAAGTACTCGAAAAAAATTGTATGGGAATATGGATTTTTACAAAATAGAAAATTGCTCTTCAAGTTATTTTCTCCATAGAGCTTACAAATTGAATTTTACCTGCAATACATCGTACTAAATTGATAAATAGTCTTAAACCTTAAATTTTCACAATTTTCCGACCTTCTTGGTAGATTTTTCCATTTTTTAATCATTTTTTCATTTCTTTTTCCTGTAAGCCCCATTTTTCGAACTTGGAAAATAACGTTTTATTCTCAATTCCACATCCGCAAAAATGTTTTTGTAGAATTAGAGACCAAAATCTGATCTCAAAAACTTGGTTAAAAATCACAAAATTTTTGTTGAAGTGGAATTGAAAACCAATTTTCATTTAAATCGATCCAAAAACAATGTTTAGCTGTGAACCCACCAACGGTACCACATTTTCCTACTTTGGAGTTAGCTTTTGTTAAATGAGAAAATTATTTTGGCATCTATTTGGATGGGCGTTTGTCGAATATTTTGAACACGACACGACTGTAGCACGAGTCAAAAATATCGTAAGCAAGACACGTACGACTTTATTAATAGTAAAAAAAATTCCTACGAAACGCCTCCTGAAAATGTAGATGTTTATATAGAATATTTATTGTTCCAGTTGACTTATTGACTTAATATGAATTCATACTGATGTTGAGTCAAGTGTCAGCTTGTATCGTGTTCGTTATGTTAGACCATGTTCGTGTTTTAAGGGCTCTAAACTGAAAAGCACGTGAACGCACGAAATCTGATGTTGCAACACGAACACTTCGTGTTGAGTCGTGCGTTATTGTGACACGAAGAAAATCACGACACGTGCCCAACTCTAATTTGGACCATACATCTTTAAAACCAAACTTCATATAAATTAGCTGAAAAATATTGTTTTGTCCTTAGCCCCCATTTTTCGCTCAAAATCGAGAAAAAACGCACGTCTAATTATTATGGTAACTTATGGGGGGAGAAAAAAGTAATTCACTTACATGGGCGAATTTTGTTAATCCAATAATTTCACATACTTTGCTTACAACCCGAGTTTTAAGTCAATCGAAAGTTCCTGAAATGTTTATTATAAGCGGATTTTGCAAAATAGCGAAAGCATGCTTCGCTTACAAACCGGGCTTTAAGGCTATCAGATCAAAGAAATGTTCCCCCTACAAACTTTTCACGGTATTTTTCCATTATTTATTGTTTTTTATTTTGAAGCGACGCAATTGCTTGTGCGACAGAGTGGCGCCAGTTGCCTTAGAATAACTTTCGGAGCAATGAGAGTTAAGTTGTTGTGGCCTTGGCTTTATTTTAGTGTAGGGGTGCCCACTGAAAGCATATGAAAGATCATATACCAATACATAGAAAGAATCTGATTTTCTTATTCTGACGAAATCGTTGGGGTCACAGCCGAAGGTGTGAGGTAGAAGCAAACTAAATTTGGCTATTGTCATTGTTTATGGCTCTTACAAGAGGCAAGCAACAACAAAAGAGGCCTGTGAATATAGGCGTTGGGCACCTCTGTCATAGACCCATTATTTCTTGGGAAAATGTTCTTTTCTTATACAAAACATTTCAAACAATACATGTCCTGGTAAGCCCTACCAAGCGGAATATGACTAGGATTATTTCAATCCCTACCAAAATAATGCTTATATAAACATATTTGTTTAAATATTTAAAGTTTAATTGTAGATTTTTTTTTGTATATATATTTTCTTTGTGATTTATGTTTTGTGTAATTTTGTTTGCTGCACAAAATGTTTGTTAAATTTTTCACTTCACACATAAATTTAAAACCAAAATTAAATGAAACCACAAAAGCAAATACATAAATAAATAACTGGGTCTGTGCGTAATACAAAAGTTTTGGCATATGAAATGAGCAAATAAAAAGAGACATTCAATTATCTAAAAAGCAAAACAAATAAATGGAAATTAATTTGACATGTTTGACATTTGGGCAAACATAAACATGAAAATCAAATGAGTGCGAGTCGAGGGTTTTTTGGGAAAGGGCCGGGAGCAAAGGCATTTGATTAGCTCCCGGAAAATGACGTGACAGGCGCTTAACTCTTTAATCTGGATACATACATACATACATACATATGTATGCATGTATTGTATGTTTGGGTAAATTTTCATTTTGGTAATTTTCAAGGCGAATTCGTGAGCAGTTTTTTTTTTGCCTTTGCACAAGTCACGCAAACTTGTGCGTCTCGAGTGTTTGTCACGCATGAAATGCTGACAGCAAAGCAAACAGCAAACAGGCGACTATTAAAAGCAAACACACGTAAAAAACTAAAGCCGAGTCGAGCCTAAAATGTATGCAGCAGCAGCAAAGTCGTGCAAGGACATTGCGAACACAAAAGCCAAAAGCCACAAAGATGACGATGATGATGGGCACGGGGGCAACCAAATGCTATTTCCTGTCTGCGCTTTAAGATTTCCTAGACAACGATGAGGTCTGCCCGGAGCGCTAAAATTGAAAGCGGCGCGCATGTTGCATGTCAGCGACCCTTTTGCATTCGTCTGCTTAGGCTTGGCTGATGTGATGGCCATGCAAAAAGTTTTGCCAACGCATATGAAAATGATGCCAGCTCACGCATATGTGTGTGTGTGTGTGTGGCCTTTTGTATACACAATGAACTAGAAGTTTGTCAGGTTATTACAAATTTTAACACTTTGCACCAAAAAGGCATAAGGTTTTTAGCTTTCAACTTAACTTTTCATAATGCGCATAAATAAAATCATTTTCTCACTTATACTTACTCACACACACACGCACACACATGCGCGCGAAGACCATAAAAAACTAAACCAAAACTTGTCCAAAAAACTAAAACTTTTCGCAAAAAGTTTTCACCTAGCTTTTGGGTAGTTTTTTGGTAACATACAAAATCGAAGCGTAATCAAAGCAACCAAATACAAACAAATGCTAATGTGGGCTTAGTTTGTTTGTGTGTGTGTGTGAGCGAGTCGGTGCGGCGCGTGTCCGGATATGGCAGCCCAGTTACGTGACTTTAATATTTTCAACGGATTTTTATACACTTGCACAGGGTATATTTCTCTGCTGACTTGTCTTTCAAATGTAAAATTATCCCAAATAAAATTGGTTTTGAGATTTATTTTCTGTAGAATAAACTTTTATAAATCCAAATTAAATCTGAAATCTGTTAGTTATTTGTGTACATGCAGGTCAGCCATTAAATGAAACTAATCCTTGAACTAAACACCATATTTATCTCAACAAGAGAGAAGTCAATAAATTAAAAGAAGAGTCAAATTTGAATGGCCTTAGAGAGAGAAAGAGAGAGCTTGTTAACATGCCAAATTTATAGTGTTGTGCTTTGATTTTGAAGCCTTTTTTTTGTGTTTTAAAAATATTTAAGCAGTACCATTATCTGCGTGCGTTGAAGACACAAATACAGATGACTTTTAAAAAGTAAAATTTTTTAGAAAGTTTAGTTTAAGATAACGCACCCCAATAACACGAGCAATGCACTAAAATGTGATGAAAGAGTTTTACGTTCAAACAAAGTTTCTTTTAGCTTATTTAAGAATTAAAAAAAAAACAAAAGTTTGCCGTGAAATTTGCTAATCAACTGGCCCGCCAAACGTTGGGAATATCCCCTTGCTTGAGTAGGAATCCGGCTCGAAGGACCAATAGAGAAATCACAATCCCAATTATCATCATTAGCTAGCTCCAATTTTAGAGTCTGAATGAATCGTTGTTTGAGCGTGGGTCTCTTGTTATAAATTTGTTATTTCCAACTAGGCAACGCATTACAGAAACGTGCATTGCAAGGGTTATATCGGTATTTCTAATGGGGACATAGGTTAGGGGGATGTTAGGTTAGGATGCTAGTTTATTTTTTGACACTCTGCGAACTAGAGTTCTAAACGCAAACCTTGCTGGAAGGGATAGCCTCTGGGTAAGAATGAATCCGGCTCGAAGGACCACTGAATAAAGCAGCTAGCTTGCTCCAATAAAAGAGACTAAAATAGTTACTGGGTCTCCTGTTAAACATTTTTTGTTTGATCCACGCAATGAGCATTGGTATTTGTAATGGGGACATATCTATCCACCTCTTTCCATCCTTAAGAATGTGAGGTCTAACTGATTTTTAAGCACCCTGCGCACTTAAGTTTCAAACGCAACCCTGCTGGTGCCTGGATTCAAAAACACTGTTCAAAATATTTTTGTACACTCAGAGAATAAAAATCTTCACATAAGTAAGTAGTTTCTACAAATTGTTAAGTCACAATAAATGGAAGACGCTTGTGCAGTTGAACGTTAATACTAAATAGAAAAGAAGTACTGCAGGTATTCGTTTTCGTCTTACCAAATCATAAATTTGCTTAATTGTTTATTCAAATACACTCCCAATCAGGGTCTTATTTCGAATCGAATTTTGTTTTTGGAACCGGCTCCGGTACATTCCGAATTTATTTATTTCGGTTCTTAATTTAATTCTATTTTCAATTCCCTTACAAAAGAATAATGATTTTTCGAGAATCATCTCTAGCCATCTCTTGTTTTCGTGGACCTTCAATATTATCCCTACACTCAAAAAAAACAAACGCCCAAAAATTAAGAAATTCGCTACACTTTTGTCTTTTGTACCAGAGAAGCTTTAATTGCTTTTCGTAAACTAAATACAAAATGTGCTAAAAAGAAGAACAAAGGCTAATAGCTAAAGAATATATATCGCGTATTAGAGCCCGTACTTTAAAACAATGCTCCAATTTGGCGCTACATGTGGCCATAAAATACTTTTTTGGGACCTCAAATAGGTAGGTATAATGGAACTAGAAATTATAGTTCGGTTCCCTATAATAAGTAATTTTACAAACGAAAGAAATTCTTAATGATATTATTCAAAATTTTATCTGGAAGAGTCACCTTGTTTCATTGTAAAGAAGGTAATAATGTTATATAAGAGAGTATACATTAAACATTGATAAAAAATGTTGGACAAGATCTAAAAACGAAGACCTAAAAAATATTGCGCAAATTTTGTTCGCGTATAGATGAACTCTTCCAAGTACCAACACAGAAGAAAAACCCCGAGATATATGGAGTAAATTCAATCCCAATGGATACTGATTTTCCAATTCTGAAATTCTTGTCTCGATCCCGTCTTTGTCTCGGGTGTGTTTGTTTTTAACTCGAAATAGTAATTTTTTAACAGCACACGGTATTGATTTTAGTTTCTTAATAAATGAAAAGAGAGTAGTTGTTACTTTTCGTTCTCTCGCTATGACATTGCAATTCCGAGCTAGTTTTAATTTCTATGCAAGACTACTTGATTTTCAAGTAGGATCCGTACTTGAAATGAGATATTCGGATTGATGCAGGAATTTTAGGGCTGTATTAATCCATCGTACTTGTTTTAAGTTCAATCTAGTTCGACTCATACTAAAAATTTTATTTTGAAGGTCTCGACCACATCAGATTTAAATAACTAAATGACTAATGTCGGCTAAATGATATGCTTATATCAATTTAATATTCTTTTAACCAATTGAAAAGTATAAATAAATCGAAAAAAAAGAAACTATACTTTTTTGTTCAAGTGAACCAAGATCCGAACCAAAATCTGGGGTTAAGAGGATCCTGGAACTGAATCCAAAGATTCCTCATGGGTTCGAGCCTTCGAATCAAATCTTTTCCAAAATTTTGGAGGTTTGCAGCCCTGATTAAGATATAAATATAATAAAAACTCGAATTAGTACCGGTATAAACGTTTCGGGTTTTTCGGTGCCACACTTTATTAAAACCATCCGAAAACCAATCACGAATATCGTCATGAAAAAAAAGAATTGATTGCCATGTTATCGAGATATGATCGATAAACGTATTTCTCGATTTTTGCGAGTTCTGCGAACTTTTTAGTTTTTTGCATCGATTTAAAAATTCTAAAAACAGATAAAACGAAAAGACGTAGCCAAATTTGTCGAGAATAATTTAAAAGCTTTGGTTTTACAATAAACCAACTTTCTTGGATAAATAAAGAAACCTTTTTTCTAACACTATTCAAACAAGCAACACCACTTTTGCGGTTCTATTTGTTATTTTTGGTCACTTAATTTTTGTTCAAAAACCAAATATATGACAATGTTTCCTCTCCGTTAGTTTTTTTTTAACTTTTAAATCGGTGCTAAAACAAATATGTAATGTGAATTTATGTTAATGCAATTTTTGAAAAAATCGGCAAAAATTGATTATCGATATGTCGATAACAAATTTCATTTGTATCCATGGCGATTCAAAATACTTTAGAATAAGTTGGATTAGGTTATTGGGGAAAATTCTGGTGATCAGTGTTATAACGCTTAACGGTTTTCTGGTACTTGCCTTGAAACGGTTTATTTCGCTTAACGGTTCCGGTTATGGTATAATTGCTATTTTAGAGCATAACGACTAGAAATATAACGATTCTGGGGGGACTTAAATTTCTATTAACGAAATAGTGTTTCTGTTCAGAACTTCAGAGAAGTATGTGTGGGCGTTACTGCGTTACAGAGTTACATCAATAACGAGTTGAGCGGAAATTTGTAATTAATTTTTATCAATAAAGGGTATATACACTTCGCTCAGCCTTAGTCAAACTTTTCTTATTAGTTTTATTTGAGCAAAAAAAAAAAAAAATAGAACGAAAAGGATTTGCTTAGTGCTGTCAAAAGCTAAGGTCAGGTTACAAGTTTGTCTGCTTATGCAGTGACGTGACTGGGATCAATGCAAATGAAGCTGGCTAATTAAAATTTCTTTTTATAAATGCCAGCCAGGCAACATCTTCTATCTCAATTAGTGCAATTTGTTCGTGTCATTAATGTCAATTGCTGGAGTTGGAAGTGGCACAAGCGGCTGTGGCAAATGACAATGAATAGGCGAAAAGACAGGGAACAACAAAATTAGCGCATGACTTTCAGGCGTAAAATTGAAAATCATTGCAGTAACACCTGCCAGCCATTCTCCACACCAGACCCCACCCCCCTCCCCCCCCTACCCCCCCCTTGGAGGAAAGCATTACGTGATTTTCGTTTATGATTTCTGCTTACTTTAAGCACTTCCGTTCTACTGTTTCCGTTGCCCTTGTCTTGGGCCATAAAAATGAATATTTATGCTCTTCACTTGACTTGGTATACTTACATACATATGTAAATATGTAAGTATGTATATGCTTACATAATATGGTTGTATACCTATACATATATGCATCAAATCGCATCGATTATTGTAAATATATGGAGCAACATATCTGCTCTCTCCCTCCATGTGTGTGTGTGTGTGTATGTGTGTTATTTGTCATGGACCGTAGAAGAAGTAGAAACAGCCAAAGCATCGCCTGGGCACGGTGATTTATCATATTTATGTTAGAGGGTGGCGGGTTAGCATAGTTTGTTGCACATGCACAGGTGTCCGGGTTCAGGACCCTAACGCAATTTGTTTCGCTGCCTGTCGAGCAGCATTTTATGGCCAAAGCATCAGCATGGGATCACATAGCTGGCCAGCCAAAGTGCTCCTTCTATATACAAACAGCCACACTTGCATATATAGCATATATAGAATGCATCTGCATATATGTGTATGTGTGTGTCTCATTTAAGTGCTTTGCATAATATTTAAAATTGTCACCCATACATGCATTAAATGTTAGTTTTATGGAAAATATACGACCAAAGTATACATTTCAAGTGCCTGAAGGTAACCAACCTTTTTTTATGGACACATTAGCAAACATATGAAAGATATATGTATATACTGTGTACATTTGATGATTACAAAATTGATTGAAATTATTCTTATTTTTGTTGTCATATTTAAACATATTTAGCAATTAAAGTTAGTTTCATAATTAACTGAAATTTTTCGTGCAATTATTTGTTTCCTTTATTTACTTTAAGAGCTTCGAACAAACTTACTTCGACTTATGGCACTGAAGCACCACGCTTGGCCACTGTAAAAAACTGGTGCATTCAATTCAATTGTGAACGTCTTTTCTTTCAATTTTGTCCAAACCTGCTGTTATGCCACAATTGATCAATGTTGTGCCGAATTTGATAATACAAGATTGAGATGAGATAAAGGCAACCTTGATAATTGGTTCCACTCGCAAACATTCCATATTTGACAATGGAACAAAAAGAGACACATGTGAATTGGTGCAAAAAAAATTTGTTAAGAAGAATACAGCCACAGTGCTTCAAAAGTCTTATATAAAACAACCAATGACTGCATGGGTGTTTACAATTAGTCAAATCAATCATCAATTATTCGCGCAAATGGTCGAAAAAAATTGATCACTTCTCAACAGCTTCAACTGAGTTTTCACAAGTTTTCGGAGAATTTGGGAAATTTATAGCTCAGTCTCATAGCTGTCATTGAAACAATCGGTCGAAAAAAAGGTCTGAGTAAAAAAATTTTTTTGTTTTCCATGATAGCGTCCTTAAACTCAGCAAATATACAAATTATATCCTTCCAAACAGTTCTTTAATTTTTAAAATTGAATTTGATCTATAATCCATAAAACTGTCGCAAATTACTTTTTTTGTTATCCTTGATAGCGTTCTTTAACTCTGAAAAAATAAAAATCATATGCTTATAAACAGTTTAACAAAATTTGGTTAAGATCGGATGACTTATCCTATAGCTGCCTTAAGGGGGTCTTCTAACTTCGAACAGGGTTTTATGAGAGTTTTTATACACTTGAAAAGTGTATATTAATTTTGCCCAGAAATTTGAAACGCATAAAAATATTCATTTCCGGCCCTATAAACTATATATATTCTTGATCAGGACGACAATCTGAGTTCAATTCCGTCTGTCCGTCCGTCTGTTTCTACGCGAACTAGTCCCTTAGTTTTAAAGCTATCGAGCTGAAATTTTGCACAGAGTCTTTTTTTATTGCACGTAACTAATATGTCGAAACCGGCCGGATCGGATGACTATATCATATAGCTGCCATATAAACAGTCTGTCAAAAAACTAGTTTTAGTGAGAAAAACTTTTTTGTTTTCCGTCGTAGCTTCACTAATCTTAGTATATATTAGTTTTACATGCTGTTACATAATACAGGAAAATTGATCAAAATCGGATGACTATATTATATAGCTGCCATAAAAACAATCGGTCAAAAAACTAGTTCTAGTAAGAAAAACTTTTTTGTTTTCTATCGTAGCGTACTCAATCTTGGTATATATTAGTTTCATATGCTTTCACATAATTTTGAAAAAATTTATCGAAATCGGATGACTATAGCATATAGCTGCCATAGGACCGATCGATCGGATAATGTGTTTTACTAAGAACAGTTTTTTTTATGGTATCAAATTTTTATTATCAATGATTTAAAAATTGTAAATATCTGATATCTATATCCTATATATATTTTACCGGTTAAATCAGTTGGAATTAAGTTTTTCAAGTGTATTTAAACATCGGCACAGTCGAAGTTAGCTTTGCCTTCTCGTTTTTTTTTTTAATTCTAAAGAGAAAACCATCGAGTTTTTTCAATATTGCTTTGTGTAATAATTTAATCATTTAAGAAAATAAAAAAAAATGTTTGGAATTCAAGGGCTGTTCAACCAGTTATCGTCCTGCCAATTAAGGTCTCAAAAAAAAGATGTAGAGGTGGTGGCGGTGGCGGTGATTCCGGAACTCCAGGTGATCGGAAATGAAAAGCAGGTTATTTTTAGAATTAATATAATACCTTACCTTAATCATATTTTTCAATATTTTTTTAAAAATTGACGACAATTTAAAAAAAAAAAATCCATTTTGTAGTTTAATGTAAAAAAAATATTTAAAAAATGTTTTTCCTCCTGATTGAGGTACAGGCCAGAAATACATCAATTCTCCGTCGATTGCACAATGGCTGATAAAAATCGGTTCTGTGAAACTGGCGCAATCATGGCAAACAGGTCGAGAAATGTGGTTTCGAGAAAAGCTCGTTTTGAGTAACGTTAAGTATACTCACATTAGCATGAATATTGCTAAGCTAAAAAGGCTATATTTGCTTTACAATTTTGAATTTTGGAAATGGATTGAAGGGGATAAAAGGGGGATAATTAAGCTATAATAATAATGCAAAACCATTAATCGAAAAAAACAAATTTTAAAGTTCTCTTAAACCAAAACTTAGTCTTAGGGAGAAAACTGTTTTTTTTTTTTTTAATTAAAAAATTATTTGCTTTTAAATAGATTTGCGAGTCAAAAAAGAGATAAATTTCATTCAGACTGGAAAATAATTCATCCATATGCTTAAAATGTGATTTAACTATCTTAATTAGGAGCAAAAGCAAAATGGTTATGCAGGGGATCTTAATGTGCTTGTTATATTATATTTCGCGCAGCTGTTGATTATCATTCAAAATATGGATGGAAAAAAGACTCGCAAACCATTAGAAATACGACTGAAATTTGACTCGAAAAAGACTCCAAAATGATTGGAAATGTGACTAGAAAATGAGTTGAAACTGATCTATAAAGCGAGTTAAAAGCGACTCTTTAAAAAGCGTCGCGGCTAGGGTACCATTTTCTCCCAACAAAATTATCATTTATGATCTGAAATTTCAGATAGAGCCCAGCCAGCATTTTATTAAATTCTGATCAAATTAGAGTCTTTTTCGAGTCTCCTTTCTGGTCAAAATAATCATGGATCATGAATGTTTAAGTGAGAGCCTGAACCTTAAAAGCAAAAGACTTTAAGGGTATTTAATGATTAAACAAATCCAATGAAATTTTTTCGCAATCATTTGGAAACAAAAAGAAATGAATATGCTTATGACTCCGAATTTTTAAACAGGGAGGGTCCGAAACATTATGGAATACTAAGCTTGCTTACCTTTCCTGACGCTAATCAAAATTAAAAAGAAATATTTCCAAATATTTCCAAAGTCACTTCAAAAAAAAAAGCATAAAACAATTCCAATCAGTTCCCAAAAAGATACTTAAACTTTCATATAAAGCAAACTGTGGATTTCTTAATTAAGCAAACTGCACACGTTTTAAAACTATAAAATTTCCACAACAAATGTTTGTAATGTTTTTGTAGTGCATGGTTCAACAATTTTCCATTTGGCTTAGCTAATGAAATGCTTGTTCAAAATTGTTTTAAAATCTCAGTAGAAAACAATAAATTACTTATTTACACCCTTCACTCTGTAAAAACATACAAACAGAAAACCACATAAATAAAAATCAGTTAAATAAAAATAAATCTCATTAATTATTTATGAAACACTTTTGGACAGCTGCTGCGGCAATACGAAATAGAAATGCTGTTTAATTTTCTCTCTACTTTTTTTCAATTCTGACTCACATCAAACGTCTAATTGGGCGAAGAAAAATTGAGCAGCTAACATAACCGGCGGCTAGTGAAAATGAGAACTGAAAATGGCGTAAATCAAACGAAATGAAAATGCTGCAGATATAAGAAAATGTGTATATGTATATGTATAAATGAGTGAGTGTAATCGATGTGGGATGCGGTGGGTAATACTGAAAAGTTGATTGCTTTATAAGCGCGCGTGTGTGAGTGTGTGTAAAGCGAGCTCATTCGCTTGTGTTTGCATATTGAGCGCTTAAAACGATTTGTAGCCTTTAATGCGCTGCGTGGTGTTACATAAATGAACGGTAAGCAGTTGTATGCGTGTGTGTGTGAGCAATTTGATAGCCCAGCATATTTAAATGGCAAATCTTTCGCGCCCTGGAGGCATATTTATTGTATTTCGCTTGAATCGATAATTCAATTTTCGGCATACTTTCGCGTTGATTTTGATGGATTTGTTCAATATGTGCGTATCGTATGACATTTTTGCTTGTTAATTTGCATCAATTTCGGTAAAGCTGTGGCTAATTTTGTTTGATTAATGTGATGAACGAGGTGCCCCAAAAAGTAGGCAATATGTTTCGTGCTCCTCTCACAAGTGCGCAAATTGAAAAAGGGTTTCATCACACACTCACACACACACACATAGACAGGCAGCATCAAAGCGCATTAGTTTGTATGGCACGCAAATTGGTTAGGCAGGCACTTTACAAACACCCTCACACATATCAGCCTCAAAATCTGCCATGTGCTCCATTTTTTGACACTCACCCACACACAAACACACCTGAAAAGCACTCTCTTCTAGAGCAAGCCAAAGGTGAAAGCAAAACAATACAAAAAGCCCAAAGTGGGCTAACGCTGAGTGCAAAGCTCTCCCCCCCCCAAAAAAAAAAAAGGAAAGCAAAAGAAACTTACAGCCGTTGGGGCCATTGCAAAAGCTGACAGCTATGACGAGTGAGGGCGGCGAGGGGAGGGGGGTTTAGGTTTAGGTTTAGGTGTGGGCGGAACTCATATGATAGCGCTAGCTTTGATGCCGGCACCTTTTGTCTATGTGTGTGTGTTTGGTCCAATCACTGTACAAAAGGCAACAGCAAGTCTTCAGGCCAAGCTCCTCTGCTATCTTTCGGGTCGCTGTTAGCCCCGGGCACTGGCTCAGCTTTGACATATGCCAAGTGGGGTGGGGGGGAGACACAACACTAAATACAAAATGTATAAATTTGCGAGGTAAGCGGAGGATTTCACTTGACTAATTACAATACCAGAAGATGTTGTTGCCATGACAGCTGTTTTGGGGGATGCTATTAATTTAGAGTTTAAACTTTCCCATGATGGCAAAATCAATGAAATCAAATTTAATATTCTCGGCACTAATTACAAAAGTTGAGCCGCTGCTAATTAGAGGATTTTGGGTAAGAAATGTCACCCCCTACCCTCTTGAGTTATGGACCAAGCAACACTTGCAAACAATTGAACTAACGAAATCTTGTGCTTTTCTTGGCAAATAAAAATCGATTTTCAACGGCAACAAATAAAATAAAAGACACATAAAATGGTGAACACAAACCGAACTAGACAGACAATAAAAAAAGAAGAAGAAGCTGCCGGATGCCAACGCAGACAGGCGAAAGAGTCAACGTTGTTTTGTTAGTTCAAAGTGTGTCCGTCTCAAATTACACGAGGGTGGCTGGAAAAGTCAGTGCAATTTGGAGCAAAAGATAATGCTTTCGCGTTGCTTGTTAGCCCTGCTGAAGGTCAGTATTGATTATAATCAACATAAAGCAGTGTTTGTCTCTTTGCTCTTTAATAATATACAAAAATAAGCGATTTTATTATGTACATACAAAGCCACACCTTTAAGAACTGGCGTACTTTACGCCTTTTGCTTTAGATAACAAACTCCGCACTTGAGGATAGACGCCGAAAGACAAAACTTTACTCTCACCATCCTGAATGTTTGCTTTAAGTCAGCGGTGGGCAAGCCCTTGCTGCCTTAGCTCCAAGAGTTAACTTTTGGCCACTGCCGCCACCCTGTCGCGCATGCAATTGCGTCGCTTAGAAAAGAAGAACAAAAACAAATGCAAGCAGGCTCAGAAATAAACAAAACACACGCATTGTACGCGACCGAGACTTGTGCTAATAGACTGCTGCTCGATTCGAGCCTCACTTATAAGGCTGGTAATTCTTCTGTTGGTGCTCACAAACTTAAATTTTGTATCCACCGCTCCTTTGAATAATTTAGTGTATTCATGACAACTTGCTTATTATACAACCTGTTGAAAAATTAATTTTGATCTTCATCTGTCGTGAATATCTTGATTATTTAAACCCATTAAAAAAGTGCCGACTATATTGAAAAATGTTAAGTTAGGTATTTTTGAAAAGTAATTAAAGAAAATGCCTCAAAATAAAAGTGATTTCATTTTATGTAATTCCAATCGTTAATGGGTTATTAATGGGAAATAATTTGAACACAGGTCTTGTTGACTTTCAGTCTGAGACCTTTACCACTGCACCATGGGCACCAAAATGAATCCTGGAGCTAAGTGTGCTTTATAAATCAGTGGCGCTTTATCAACAAAATATTAAAGTTCTAGCATTTAATGGGCAGCACTGATTGAAATGTCTACCATCACTGAGGATGAAATTTGACTTGCTTGGAAAACAGTGTTGAAAAACAGTTTTAGCAATCAATTTTTATAACAGAATTATAAAATAGTATTGGAAAATAGTGTTGGTTAATATTATTGGAAAAAAAACAGTGTTTGAAAATAGTGTTGAAAACAGTGTCGGAAAATAATGTTGAAAAACAGTGTTAGAAGAAAAAGTTTGAAAATAGTGTTGGAAAACGTTGTCGAAAACAGTGTTGGAAAATATTGTTAAAAAGCAGTGTTCGAAATTTTTTTTTCATATGCATAGTTTAATAGCGGTGCTGCTCAGGCAGATTGCATGCTTCCAAGCTGATATAAAATTACAAATTAAAACAGTGTTGGAAAAAATGTTGGAAAACAGTGTTGGAAAACAGTTTTGGAAAACAGTATTGGAAAACAGTCTTGAAAAACAGTGTTGGAAAAAGTGTTGGAAAACAGTGTTGAAAAACAGTGTTGGAAAACAGTGTTGGAAAACAGTGTTGGGAAACAGTGTTGGAAAACAATGTTGGAAAACAGTGTTGGAAAACAGTGTTGGAAAACAGTGTTGGAAAACAGTGTTGGAAAACAGTGTTGGAAAACAGTGTTGGAAAACAGTATTGGAAAACAGACTTGAAAAACAGTGTTGGAAAACAGTGTTGGAAAACAGTGTTGGAAAACAGTGTTGGAAAACAGTGTTGGAAAACAGTGTTGGAAAACTGTGTTGGAAAACAGTTTTGAAAAACAGTGTTGGAAACTCAACAAAGGCCAAGTGCTCTAGAACATTATTCTATTAAGTTTAATTAAAATGCCAAGGTTGGCCAGTCGATTGCTTGGACTGTATGCTGTGTCCGTGTCATCGTTATGCGTTATTTTGAAATTGAATTTTACCCCTTCCAAAAAATCTTAGGTACCGAAATTAAAGATGTTTCATATCAAAAAACTGCAACAAATATTACTTTGAATTTTTTACCACTGTGAAATGGCTTTCCACAAAATGTTGCGTATACGACACGTACGCCGCCCCAAAATATCGACTACGAAATATCCATCTCCAGCTTAACTCAGCTAATTGGAAAAAGAATCGAATGATATTCTACTTATAAATGAGCTTTTAATTGAAACAGATGCATCTGGAGTATCTACAACCTTGATGGTGTTACTCATCTTCTCGGTCAGTGTAGCATGGGCATACTTTGCATGAAGAAGAATAGAGGTGCCCAAAGAAACCACAAAATATTAGGCATTGCTATGGTTTTATTGATGGATATAGTTAATTTTTTTGTATTTTTGTTTAAAATTCACGAGGTTGTCTGATCAACTAAATAACGAAAATAACTCCAAATTGTTATCTATTATAAACAGAAGATAGTTGACAAGAGCATTATCACTAACTGGTTAAATTGCCCTCGCATTGCCAAAAAATCCACAAATGTCATGTAATTTATTTATTAGCGATGGCGGATAAAACCAGCCCATGGCTTACTTACAAATAAATTAACTAATTGCCACTGGTCAAGGCCAACTCGCGGTCACTACGCCCAAAGGCATTCTAAATCTGATTCTCGAGGGCAAAGCCTGCTGCTGGCTGATAAATGAGTTTTTTTTTTGTTTTTCTGTTGTTGTTGTTGTTGCTCAAGCGTACAGCTACTGTTCACAGACTGATTTTGTTGGGAGACTAATGACTATGCGGAGTAAGCAATGTCATTGAAATGAAAGAGAAACGAAGCCGCAGGGTAATTATTAATATTGGTTTTCTATCAAAGGAATTTTGGAGGGGGGTAGAGGGGTTGGGGCTTAATTGATAGTTGTCTGCTGGTAAGAAAGATATGGTAATTTGTATATATTGTTTATTACTGATGATTGATGTGAAGTTTTTCCCGATTTTCTACTTATGGTTAATTGTGTGTGACAGTTGTGATTTTACATATGTCATGGGGATAATTGGTAACGATATGCTTGAAATTTGTTAACTGCTGCACAAAATCAGAAATCAGAGAAGAATTTAATAATCAACAAGTTCCTTATTCAATCCTCAACAGACTTTGCCACAAACTACAAGTTGTATAAAAAGTAGAGAGTTTTAAAATGCAAACTCTAGCTGCTGCTTAAAGTTGAAAAGCTCATTTCATTCTTTTTAGTGTATTGAAAGTACCAAACAGATTATCCATTGGTAAGCCTTTTCGATTCCTCACTTGTGTGTGTGTGTTGCTCATTGAATTTTAAAGTCAAACCCTAAAAGCGATGCACGCGAAAGCGACGGCTGCTATCAAAACCGTCAAAGCCTGTGGGCTATGCATACCCTTGTAAGCGCCAACCTAAACACAATCTTCAAAGTGCAGCGACATATTGAAATTTGATGGCGGCGAATGGCTTCAAACGCGGTGTCCCTGCGGCAGGAAATGTTGTCAAAGTATGTGTGCGTG
Source organism: Lordiphosa mommai (assembly GCA_018904225.1). Lineage (NCBI taxonomy): Eukaryota > Metazoa > Arthropoda > Insecta > Diptera > Drosophilidae > Lordiphosa > Lordiphosa mommai. Next base: position 383,484 of record JAEIFT010000234.1, read on the forward strand.
TGTGTGTGTGTATGTGCGGTAACATTTGATACACTGCGTGAGACCAAGTTTCAAAGGCTTCTACTTCAACCATACACTTGGGGGAAGGGGGGGGGGAGTCCCACGTTAAACTCTTCACCTCTCGCTGGCATTGTTGGATAAGGTAAACAGTGGCAAAGCCGGGGACTGGTATTATAAATCAAAGTCAGGCAGCCTTTTAATTTTGCCTACGTGAAATTAGTTGCGTAAATCCCAACACGAGAACGCACTCGACTTCTCATCCAGCAGCAGCAGCAGCAGCAGCAACAACAAATTAGCCCAAAAGCTTATGTAAGCGGTAGAGGAAGAGGAAAGGCAGAGAAATAAAAATGAAGGCGGCTGACGGTTGGCAAACTATGCGCTTAATAGCGGGCCGAGCAGAGCGTGTGCAATAAACCAACACTAACACATGCCCTGTCTGACGCCCTCACTCACACACACACACACACACATGTCAGAGACGTCTTTGGGGAAATTAAAGCGTGGCAAAAAGTGCCAGGCTTCATGTTAATTTTCATTAAAATTATATTAACTTGTAACGTGGCTGCTGCTCCTGCTCACACAGGCGATGCGACCAGGCGACTAATTTTTAGTGTCCTTGCAAGTTTATCCTGCCGGCATGTGCCAGAGTTCAAGTCCTGCGGGACACTTAAAATATTTAAATGCGCAAAATAATAAATTAGAAAATTTTCCTGAAACTAAAACGAAACATTGCCCAACCATTTCATCTTCCTTTTTTTTTTGGGGGAGGGTGTTGTACATGTCCAGGTCCTGACACTTAACATGACAGCCGGGAGACAGTGCGAGTGAGCGAGAATGGGACGCCAGAGGTCAGTGGGTTAGGGATTTTGTGCACTCAACTGGGTCAGTTGGGGCAAATATGAAAGTTCCTACATAATAAAACAATTAGTTAAATAATGAAAATAATCATTTGCAAATGCTCTGAATAGCACGAGGAGAGAAGTTATATGCACAAAATGTTACGCCAAATTGACTTAAAAGAGTTTGTTTTGAGATTTTAATTTTTAAAGTTTCACGTTTAAATTTGCATATGATTATTCATCCATGGTTAAATCAAAAGTGGGCCGTCTTTTTTCGGGTACATTCTTACCCCAGTACATTGGTATGAATTTCAATCAAATTTAAATGTTTATTTTATGTGTTTATAAATTTGATTAGTTTTATTTCATTAATTGTGCCTTTGCACTTTTTTTTTTATAATATTACAATTATTTATCTTCTGATATTATTTTTATTTTATATTTAAAGCAGCAGATAGATAAGCCGCAGGCGCTATTAAGTTTTCTCCATTTATTTCAACTGTAGAGTTTCTTATATAAGTAAAATAATTTACATCTTAGTTCTCCATTCTACCGGATGTTCATGTTGCATAACGTGCACTTCTCGTCGCTTATATGTATATCTAAAGTTGGTCTAAAGTTCAGAGGCTGCAGCTCACATTTCGCTAGAAATATTACTTTTAAGGTATGAACCGAAATGTTATTTTTGACCAAAGTTAAAGTTTAAGCCTCTATATTAAGGTCGTCGAGTTTCGCTCCTTCGCGCAATGGCTTCATCAATTCTTTCTAGAATAATATCGTTTCCTCTTTTCCATTCAGCAACGTTTCAATATCGCAAAACAAACTTCTAGCCTGGAAAAACAAAAACATTACAAAAACATGTTATTTTATGTAATTTGAGTGCTTACAGTACATGTAAGAAAAATATACGATTTCTTAGTAGCCGGACTAAGTCAAGTAAAAGACCTAAAAATGTCGTTTCTCAATTTTTTTTATGTGACTTTAGCACTGGCATTGACCAGTTGACTGTAGCAACTGCTTGAACCGGGGTACAATTGTACCCCAAAGACGTATAGAGAGTATTTTCGAAACCTTCGAACACTTTTAAAGTGAAAGATAGTTAATATAAAGAAGATTTATGCTTTGACATAAGGCTACAATTAATGCTAATGTTGATTTTAGGAAATTTTTGCTTTTCAAGATAATTGCATAAAACCAAGGCATCCGCAAGGGACATAAACAGAAGTGGTTTTCGCGGCCAACAATTCACAAGCCGATTTCAGCGAAACCTGAGGCAATATTGCAATCTCTTAAATTTTGAAATGTTGTACATTTATGTCACATAAAAATGGTTTTAGTTTTACCCAAAAAAAACTTTTACCTTTTTTTTTTTAAATTAAATTTTAAACACTTTCGCACGGGACATTTTTTTCATCATAATATATATGTTATTTCAGTTACTTATTTGACGAAATTATATATAATTATGCGAAACAAATATGTTTTTGTATAACATATGAAGAGCTATTAGCGTTCTTAGATTGAGGTCTCATGTTTTTAAATTTTTAAGACAACAGAAGTATCCAATGTATTTATTTTCACATGATAACAAAAAACAAAAAAATTTTCAAAAATATTGATCCGTCCTTCAAGTTTTCTCTCCTTATTTTTTTTTGCCGCCTTTTTGCTCAATTAAAATAAATAAAAATAAAGCATAACTTAAAAAATAAATAATCATTTTTGTAAAAATGTTCTTTATTATTTCGCACTTACGATGTCGCACGGGACCAACTTTAGATAGGTTCCAAGATCAAAATTTTTATTATTTTCCAGTTTGGTTTTTTTTATTTGAATTGTATTAAAAATCTATATTAGTGCTCAATATTAGATCAATTTTCTGCATGTACTTTCGACGCACAGATAATAAATTTGGGTTTTTAATGTCGCACGGGACATCGAAATATGCGATAATGCAAATCATAAAATTACTTTTTTTGCAATCGCATAAGATGGAAAGATTTATGAATGCAAAAGTCAATGCTTAAAGAGAGACATTTAGGAACTCTTATGAAAACAAAAAGTGCAAGGGAAATATCTAAATGAGAAAAGCAGAGCTATCGGTACCGGGAACTAACCGGAGTGAGGGACTTGCGTAAGCTCACCCACTAACCATTCCACCCTTCTCCCGAATCCTGGCGGCACCACCGTTAGGTATCACTTTGCTGAGGGAAATGACCAAGGCTCTTCTAAGATTTTCGCTTTGTATTAACACTAGTGCGCTGTCTTTTAGCGCACCGCAGTCTTTTGAGAATCTCTGCGGCCATATAACTTACCGCTGACCAATTTTGTTTTGACTCAATCATGATTTCCACCAGGTTTCAAGCGGCTGGTATCCTCCTTACCCTCATGCTTAGATCAATTCTTTTATTAGTGTGTCTGCGTCTTATATGTCTTCGTGCTTAAATCTATGCAAATAGGATATAAAGCACCCATTTTACGCCAAAAGTTGCGTTAGGTAATAGTCGATATGACCATGTCTTCTGTCCTGTTAATGAACCCGTAATTGATTGCCTCCTGATCTTGGCTGTTTCCTCGTTGAAATGATGCCGGCTTTGACCAATGCTGCGTTGTGGGACACAGTTAGAAAAGCGCAACTCACACGAAGGGCACATAGTCGCCTTTGCACGTTGGCACAGCTGTGTTGTCACCTGTGCCTATATTGGCGCTGCGTATAGTAATTATTTCAAGGTAAGCTTGTGCAAATGTATGGAACAGCACATTTACTCCGGCTCTATAAGGTATATATATTCTTGACCAGGATCAACAGCAGAGTTCATTTAGCCACGACCGTATGGCCGTCTGTATAAACAAACACATCTCATGTATAATAAGAGCTAGAAACCCCAGACTTGGAACATAGGCTCTCTATCAAGGCAAGCAAATCAAGTATAATTTAATTTAACTATATAGAATTTCACGATTGCAGAATTAGCAATTAGTTTCATTCAAGCTAATGATTTATACAGTCTCTCGCTATGGTACAATATTTTTGAAAAATTTCAGCTATCATATAAGTTATCAATTATGGTTATTATGCATACAGCTTTCATAGCCTATCTTTAAAATTTATTATGAATTAGCAGCTTCAGGGTAGCACCCAAGCGAGACAAAAAAAACAACAAAAAATGTCAGCAACAAACACATCAAGTGTTTTTATTTGAATATATTCATCATGCTCAGTTGCCTGTTGGCAATGTGCATCCGGCAAGAGGGGGAAGGGGGTGCAAGCATTTACAAAAATAACAACAACAATTAAATGCAGCAGTAAGAGCAACAGCTGGAATGACAATAACTCTTGGCATTGCACACCCATACACTGGCAACACCTATGCAAACACCAGCAGCAGCAGCAGCAGTTGTTGATGCTCACATAAGTATGCTACACATTAAAGCTGGCCTGCCAAAAACCTATTTGTGAGGGTGTGTGTGTGTGTGTGTGTGTATCTATGCAGCAGCTGCATAGCCGCCAGCTTTGAAAATGTTTTGTTTTAATTAACTGAAGCGCATTTTTTTGTTTTTTGTTGTTTTTATAGCTGACATGTGTGACTTCTAGACCGTCCGCTTTAAGACTTTTCATACGCCCCAGCTGCTTTCTCTTATGATTATTATGATGCGCTTTATTGTCGCCAGGTTCGCGTCGAACGCGTCAAATTTATGTGTACAGCCCAAATGGGATGTGCAATGAAACAATGCCAAAGGAAAAGGAAACGGAAAACGGAAGCTGTGGCTGGGACGATACTCAAAATGTTTGGTTATATGAAGACATAAACATAAAAGTGTTTTATAATAAAGCAAAGCGTGAAATAATTCACAGAGCAATGCGTTGGCGCAAAAGCTGACAATTTTTATAGTACACACACGCAGGCACACGACAATGATGTTAAATAAAATATTGTTTATGTGCCAACATAATAAATGGCCAACTGCCGCCAACCAACTCGTAAAGCACACTGACTTTAGTCACCTAGACATCGACACGATTATGACCGTGGGCACTCACATAATGGTTTATATCTCTGCCGCGCGACCATAAGAGTTGGAATGCTTCTTTTGTTGCCCTCGCACACTTGACAATTACAATAATGACAGATGGTCGGTTCGGCAGTGTCACATAAACTGCAGCAAATGTCGTACATAAACAATATATGAATCAAGTGTAAGCCATATTTAAGCGAATGTTTTTGTTGATCAAACTACTAGGAAATGGTCAGCAAAACAGAGGGTGAAAATTGTGTGTCAACAAGAAGATTAACTATGGAAGTTAAAAACGTGAATGGACAAAGAATCCAAGAATATAAAAGAGAAGGCTTAAAGTAGCGGTTTCGTATTTGAGCGTAAGCCACAAAGCAAACTAAAGAGGTGAAAACATCTTAGTAAAATATAATTATTTCATAAATACAGGAGGACAAAAGTATTGTGACAATACACAAGAAAATAGTAAACAGTTATGGAAGAAAAAACGACTGCGTATTAGTTATAATTTAAAAAATAAACAATTAAGAAAGTCGGTCAAGCCCGACTGTAATATACTCTGTACCTGTTTGTATATAACTAATAACTTTAGAGTGTACAAACTGTGAAAGTGCTGCCCATCACGATTACGGGCAGTGCTGCCCAGCGTAATTAATTGATTTGCTTATAACTCGAATATCGTTCATCTGATCTGGAAACGGTGTATGGTGGATCGATAAGTAATGACGATTTAAATATATATGCCTAAAAGGTTCAATCAATCTATTTTTAAAGTTTTGGAAGATATTCGATTTTTTTATACACTTGAAAAGTGTATATTAATTTTGCCCAGAAGTTTGTAACGCATAGAAATATTCATTTCCGACCCCATAAACTATATATATTCTTGATCAGGACGACGAGCTGAGTTCATTTCCGCTTGTCCGTCTGTCCGTCTGTCTGTCTGTTTCTACGCGAACTAGTCCCTCAGTTTTAAAGCTATCGAGATGAAATTTTGCACAGAGTCTTCTTTTTACTGCACGCAACTAATATGTCGGAACCGGCCGGATCGGATGACTATATCATATAGCTGCCATAGGAACGATCGGTCCAAAAACTAGTTCTAGTGAGAAAAACTTTTTTGTTTTCTATCGTAGCGTCACCTATCCTGGTAGTTATTAGTTTTATATATTTTCACACAATTCTGGAAAAATTTATCAAAATCGGATGACTATAGCATATAGCTGCCATATAAACGGTCGTTCAAAAAACTAGTTTTAGTGAGAAAAACTTCTTTGTTTTCCATTGTAGCGTCACCAATCTTGGAATATATTAGTTTTATATCCTTTCACACACTTCCGGAAAAATTTATCAAAATCGGATGACTATAGCATATAGCTGCCATATAAACGGTCGGTCAAAAAACTAGTTCTAGTGAGAAAAACTTGTTTGTTTTCCATTGTAGCGTCACCATTCTTGGTATATATTAGTTTTATATCCTTTCACACACTTCCGGAAAAATTTATCAAGATCGGATGACTATAGCAAATAGCTGCCATACGACCGATCGGTCGGAAAATGCGTTTTACTAAGAAAAGTTTTTTTTATGGTATGAAATTTTTATAATCAACGATTTAAAATTTTTAAATATCTGATATCTATATCCTATATATATTTGACCGGTTAAATCGGTTGGAGTAAAGTTTGTCAAGTGTATTAAAACTTCGGCACAGTTGAAGTTAGCTTTGCCTTCTCGTTTCAAATTGTGGGGGTGGCAACTCTATCACCGTTCATCTAATCGGAAAACAATGTATGGGAGCTCGATAAGTTATAATGAGTAGAATATATGTCAAGAAGGTTCAAACAACCTAACTCCAAAATTGTGAAAGATATGAGGATTTTTTCCACATTCGGGGGAGGCAGGGGGCGTGGCAAAAATCAAAACTAAACTTGATCTGCCTGCAAGTATAGGAAATATATGTTCCGTACACCTCAAACCTCTATCTCTTACCATCTCTGAGATCTCAGCGTTCATACGGACAGACGGACATGTCTATATCGACTCGGCTGTTTATGCAGATCAAGAATATATATATTTCATAGGGTCAGAGATGCTTCCATCTGGCTGTTACATACATTTGCACAAGCCCAATATACTCTTTGTACCTTCGGTACAGAGTATAAAAATTATATCGAAGGCTAAGAATGTGATTGGGAGGTTAAACCTAACATAAAACTGATAAAACAATTTAAAAAAAATTAATTTTTCACTTTCATTTCATTAAATAGTTTATAAATGAAATAACTAAATTTGAACAAAGGCACCACGGCGTATGAGTAATTCAATAAATTTTAAAGCCTGCTCGCTCAAGGTAAGAAATTTCCTTATTTTCGTTTACATAAAAAAACAACATAAAGGCTGTCTTAAAATCATCTTCAAATGTTTATATTAGATAGGCCCCACCTATGGTACAGCTGATAAGCCCGTAAACCGTAAAATGTTGTAAATTCTGTCATTGAAAATGTAAATTTTTCACTTCCATTTCATCAAATGAATCAATCAATCAAGCCGTGAACAAACAATTAACCTGATTAATTCTCTATGCCTTTTAATTAGCATTAAGCTCTTGCCGGTGAGTGAGAACATGTTGTTAACACGACAATTCATTTAAGACATGTTGCCAATTTTTGTTTTTGGGGTTTTGCTGAAACGGGGCCATGTCCAGGTGTGCATGTCGCTTATCGGTTCACTCCATTAGAGTTTCATGTCTATATTAAAAATGCCCTAATCTAACGCAGAGGCTGGCTCATAATTTACAGCAAGAATGGCAAAAAATAAAAAGATATAAATAGCGTCTAAGTGCGCCATAGATAAACCCTCCGCAGGCAGGCAACATGAAGTTCCGCTTCTCAAACTGTTACCATGCTCGTGCTCAGGCTGTGTGGAAGACGCAGACAAATTATGGACAAATTATGTCGACCTGGAAATGAGCAACGGCCGTTGGGCCGGCGGCTCATTATATGGAACACCCCGCCACAGTCTAGGCCTCCTGTTTGCATGCGTTGTCGTCTGTTTGGCTTTGGCTTTTGCCTGACTATATTTAAACCGCAGGAAGTCAACGCCAGGGACGTAGTCGACCTGCTGGGTTAGCTATTTTTTCTCTCTCATATATGTGTGTGTGTGTGTGTGTGTGCTGGTCGCTACTTCCGCTCGTTTGTCGCCATTTTCATAATGTCTGCCTTTAGCCACAGGCAATTGTTGATTTAGTTGCTTGTGTTTTTTTGTGTTCAGTTTTTTCTCTGACTTTTACTTTTTTAATTTAACATCATTGCAAATATTTAGGTCGCCCCCCACTCCCTCTTCCGGGGTAGCAGCAACAATATTAAAAATGCAAGTTGAAAGAATTGAAATAAATTCAACGAGCCGTCAGTTTCTCTACATTTTGTATTATTTAGTGAAGTTCACTTAAGCGTGTAGTCGAAATGAAAGTGGGCATGGCCCCGGCCCCCTTAGGCAACAGGGATAAACTCTCTCTCTCTCTCTCTCTCTCGCTTTTTGGCTATTCCATGGAAACTGTGGCACCCCAAAATGGTAGCAGAAAAACCAGTGAGTTTGTTGCAGTTGCAGGTGCAACATTTTGGTACTTTTTCAGGTAGAAGGCGCGAGAATATGTATACAAAAAAAATATGAAATATGCATGAGACAGGCTTTTAAAATATTATTAAAATTCGTATGCGGACATTGAGGCTATTTGTTTGCTTAAATGGTGTGGATTCAATTGAAGATGTCCTTGAGGCAAAAATAAAATACAAATTAAAACTTAACTAATCAAAAAGTGCAACCAGTAATCGATAGGGTAGCGACTTAAGTACGAACTGCTTTTGACCCATTTGAGAGTTTCATAAAAATGAAAGTATTATGAGGCTTTTTTAGGATGCCATTACACACGAAACACGAGAGTGTAAAGGGTTGGTCCATATGGAAACTGTTCCTTCCAAGACGACTAAGGAGGTCCTGAAAGGTTTCAGTGAGAAAGCTATTCAAACTGTCCTATAGAAAGGATAATTTTGAACTTTTTTTTTTTTTTTAAAGGATGCCTAATGTCATTTAATTGATGCGATATATCCAGAAGAAGGACTTAGCGACAAAGTATCAAATATTAACAAAAAATTATTTACCAAAAACCGAACAAATTTGAATATATATCAACATTTAAATGAACTTTATCTGAAATAAAAAACAGACATAAGGGGTGTCCTATTCTATTGGTGGGGAGTGTATATTCTTGATCAGGTCGCACAGTGGGCCAGCCAGAGGCAGACAAGATTTTTGAAACTAGCTAAGATTTAAAATTTTTTTTTATTTGTTCAATGGCGAAATGATTAAATCACAAATCAAAGTTGATATTGTAAAACAAGGAACGGGATTTACTAATAGTGGAAACATATCAAGAAACTCTCCTATAACGTTTTAATTACGTCACGTTTTACTGGAGTAAATGAAGAATTAATTTAACGATTTGGAATCATTTTAGAAGCAATAAAATACAATGATTGAATTGGCTCTAATAAATATGAAAGAAACGGTAAGAATTATAAGCCGAATCTTATTCTGGGTCCACGAAATTTTAGTTCAAGGCAGTGATGTCTTTAAGAGTGATATTTTTCCATTAGGAACATTATCTGAGGAAACTCAAGAATCTAGGAATAAATATTTTAAAAAGCGCCACAATTGAAGATATTTTGAATAGAATATGCTTAACCTCTGATCCATTAGAATTTTAATTTTTATATATTTCATATTCCATATTTCTTAACATAATCATATTATTTTTTCACAATATTTTTAAATTCATGATCCGAAGATCGTCTATTAAAAATTTCAATATTTTACAATCCATCCTTCTAAATACTTCTTGCTGCTTACTATATAAATGCCGTCCCACTGTTTTAAACTTTTTCCTTTTTTACACAAAGTGTCCAAGTTTTCTGACCTCGAGCACGCTAGTTTAAATAGTCAATTAAGTTGAGAATTAATATTGATTATTTAAGTATTTTTATGGGTTACTGACCCACACACAAAAAAAAAGAAGGGAGTTGAAAATCGATCAACAGGCGCTTTTCCACAACCATTACCGTTTAACCACATTCAGGCACTCTTAATGTAACAACAAAAAAAACACTTCAACTTTTTGCTTGACACATGCAAGTCACTCGCTAGTCACTGAACCCATTGCAAATGCATATTAAACAGTCAACAAATGGCACATTAGACAGTGTAAATGTTGCAACAAAAAATACAAAAAAGTGGCTGCCAACAAAAACCTAGTCAATTATGCCAACAATATGCACACATTTCAAAACGATGGCAGGCAAAGGCAATAAAAAAAAAAAAAAACAGCAACAATAACAAAACGATATTCATAAAACTACAGCGCCGGCTGACTCGGTTTAACTATAACAGCACAAAAAAAAAAAAAAGAAAACAGAACTGAAATGAAATGAATAAGCGACGAGCAGACGAGGCGGAGTCAGTGTGAAGTTTGGAAGCATGGATAGTTCCCTTTTTTTTTTTTTATTTCAATGCCTTTTGGCGTTTAGCGCATAAATTGAGCGCAGCCATTTCATTTAAATGTGCACAATAAACTTAGTTCATGACCCTCTCAACCTGGCCCCAAACCAACCCTCGAGCAGTTTAGTCTGTCTGGTTGTCTAAATTGTAAATCACATTAAATTTGCCAGCAACATGCATAATGCAGAACCTAGACCAGCGCAGCGGAAGTGCAGCACACACACACACACACACACACACAAATACACAGCTGTTGGGTTACTAACCGTTTGGCAATTGAATTCAAATGAATTGCGGTTGAGTTTTATAACAAAGCAAAAGTCACCAACAAACAGCACAAAAAAAAAGAAAGCAAATAACTTGGAAAAGTTTGAAAAAGTGTCTGTCACACACAGGCGAAATCAATAAGAAGCAGAGCTTGTATGTGTGTGTGTGTGTGGGACAACATAAAGGTAATTCAGTCGCTTGACATGGTTTTTTTTTGCACATTTGACAAACGTATTTATTTGTGAGATTTTCCTTTACATTTTTCCCCATAAAATGCATTTGATTTGCATGTGTGTTAAGCTGACAACAACTTGAATTGAGCTATTATTAGCTGGAATTTCACTTGATTTTGCCGAGCCAAAGCCTACCTGCCTTAAAGCAAGAATCTAAGCACATTGTTATTTGATGCCTCACATTTTAGTTTTAGCAAATACGATTTTATTTAACTGTTTAAATTGTTCTTTGTGGGCCACTTCAATTCAATGTTAGGCCAATATCTTCGACATGATATCCTGATATCTGAATAATAAAGAAGTTATTGAACACTTTTTATTATGGGACCGAAGGTGGAATGTCTCTAGAAACAAATTTGATTGCTCTAGTTCTTATAGTCTCTTAGATCATACAGACTGAACAAATAGACAAATGGATCAGCATTTACAGTAGAGTTCAACTTGCTCAAGAAATATGTACAAAACTTCAAAGCATTACAATAAGAACAAAAAGTATTTAATTCCCCAAGGATAACATTCTGGTTAACGGAATACTCAATATAAAATAAGTAAGATAGTAATATTCTGTACCAGTCAAAGTTTGTATGAAACTGATAACTTATGTGGACACAAACTGTCCTGCGCATCTGCGGTGTGCCAGCATAATTATTTGATTTGCTAATAGCTCAACTATCGTTCATCTGATTGGGAAGTGGTGCTGGATCTATACATAAATATGAATAGAATAAATCTCTGGAAGGTCCGAACAATCTAACTCAAAAATTTCGAAAGATTTAAGTTCGTAAACCCTTGCAGAGGGTATATATAATTGTGCTGATGTTTGTAACGCATAGAAGGAAGCATCTTCAACCTAATAAAGTATATATATTCCTGATCAGCATAACGAGTTAAATCGATATAGCCATGTCCGTCTGTCCGTCTGTTTCTATGCTAACTCCTCCCTCAGTTTTGAAGCTATCTTGACCAATCTTAGCAAAAAGCCTTTAAATACACACAGGCTGCACATTTGTCGGTAACTGGCCTGATCGGATGACTATAGCATATAGCTGCCATAGAAACTATCGGTCCAAAAACTAGTTCCAGTGAGAAAAACTTTTTTTTTTTATTGTAGAATCACCAATCGTAGTATATAGTAGTTTTATATGCTGCCACATAATTCTAGAAAATATTATCAAAATCAGATGACTATAGCATATAGCTGCCATAGGAACGATCGGTCCAAAAACTAGTTCTAGTAAGATAAACTTCTTTTTTGGCCAATCTTGGAAATAATCAATTTAATATGTTTCCGCACAATTCTGAAAAGTTTTATTATATATATTATATATGGATATAGCAAATAGCTGATATAGGAACGATCAGTCCAAAAACTAGTGAGAGAAACTTTTTTGTTTTCCATCGTAGCGTCACCAATAGTGGTATATAGTTATTTTATATGCTTCCACAAAATTCTAGAAAATATTATCAAAATCAGATGACTATAGCATATAGCTGCCATAGGAACGATCGGTCCAAAAACTAGTTCTAGTGAGAGAAACTTTTTTGTTTTCCATCGTAGCGTCACCAATCGTGGTATATAGTTATTTTATATGCTTCCACAAAATTCTGGAAAAATTTATCAAAATCGGATGACTATAGCATATAGCTGCCATAGGAACGATCGGTCCAAAAACTAGTTCTAGTGAGAAAAACTTTTTTGTTTTCCATTGTAGCATCACTAATCGTGGTAATTATCAATTTTATATGTTTCCACACAATTCTGAAAAGTTTTATTAAAATCGGATGACTATAGCATATAGCTGCCATAGGAACGATCGGTCCAAAAACTAGTTCTAGTGAGAGAAACTTTTTTGTTTTCCATCGTAGCGTCACCAATCGTGGTATATAGTAATTTTATATGATTCCACAAAATTCTGGAAAAATTTATCAAAATCGTATGACTCAATTGTTTTTTAAAGCATCGAGACCTAGGCCGGGCCCGACAATAATGGTGATTCATTATGTTTTGCCTATGTTTGTAGTTGTTTGACAAATAATTTTCTACATATATGTAGTAATGTTTGCTCTGCCATAAACCTTGTGTGGGCACCCCTGCATTATACCTTAAAAGGGACGTTATAAATGTTACATTTCCTTCGACTTGAGATAGTAGATATGGTAGAAACATTGTAACCTAACCTAACTTAACTAAGTTTGCTTAATGGTTGAATAGACTGACCTTAGAAGTGCACAAAATTGTCATTATTGACCCCAAATGTATGCTAATTCGGAGACATATTTCTATATAGTAAGAAGCAGCTGCTAATAGCTTAACTCTGCCTGCCACTTCTCCTCAACTAAACAGATAATCTTCATTGCACTTGCGGCTTGAAGTTTTGCTACAGCCAGAGTTGGGTACTGTCCCCAGGATAGGGAAAAGAGCCAGCAGTAGCAGCAGCAGTGGTAACTACTTAGCCAAACTTCGCTTTCCCTTTTCCTCTCCCTCTCTCTCTCTCTCTCTCTCTGTTTAAGGCAGTCACTGTCGACAATCTCTCAATAAACACTTGCACAGCTCTTAATTACCCAATGCAAACTTAGTCAAGAAACAACTTGGCACAGTCTGACTGTGTGTGTGTGTGTGTATGTGTCAGTGTGGCATTTACCTGGAACTGGTCCTGGTATCTGGGAACTTTTAGCGGCAGCTTTGACTATGACTGGCTGTCATACAAGTTTGTCAGCTTGTTCAACTGCGTGTTAAACAAAAACGTGGCAAAAAGTTGCAAGTCAAAGTTTTCATGACTCTTTTGTCAATTACCGTTAGTTAGTGGCAGCGGGAGGAGCAGGATGAGAAGATTGTATTGACATTTCGATTGCGTATGTCAGGGGGATAAACTTCATGTATGGACCAAGGACGTGACCCCGGCTCTTTCCCTCAATCGTTCTCAATTAATACCCGAAGCGAAAACTTTGACAATTCATTTGCGTAACTTTCATTTGTGTGTGTGTGTGTGTGAGTGTGTGCATATTTTGGCTAATCCATCATTATTGATTGACAACCTTTAAATGTAATGAGCATTTATTTATAGTATATCCCCTCCGCCGTTATCGTTAAGTGGCTTAGGCAAAATTTTAATTAAAATTCAACCAAAACCCAAAACTAACCACACAAATCTCTGTTCTCCGTCTCTTTTTCTCTATTTGCAGCCATGAAGCCGGGCCAAAAGGATTTGAAATTAAATTTTAATGCAGCAGCAGGAAACGAAGCGCGGAATGAGCAGCACGTGCGCGTTTTATTTTAAATATTTATCAACCAAGATACACACGCATACACACACTAACACACGCATACATACATATGCGGTGACCAAAGTCGAGCCTCGTCAAATTCTATTAAAAATTCATCTTAACGGTTATGCGTTTTGACAGAAAAAGTAAAAGCCACGCTGTATAAACAGCTAAAAAGAACCACAAAAAAGCCAACAATGTTTGTAAATATTAAAATGAATTTATGTGCAGCGCAAAAGTTTTTAATTAAGTAAAACAACAAAACACAAAAACACACACACACACACGTGAAAAAAAAGAACCGTAACGATAAAGCGTCCACCAATACACGCAGAAAGCCAACAAATCATTCGGTTTATGTGAATGCGAGTGCGCGCGTACGAGTACAAGTATAAAATGGTGTTTGAACCAAGCGAAGTAAATTTATTTGCATTTTTTATGCACATCTAGACCAGCACAAATTCAGGTATCGCGAATAATACAAACAGTTTAAACAACTAAAACAAAAGTCAAACAGGATCTGGCACACAATGCAGCATTCAATGACAAGGACACCTTGGCTGGTGTTCAGCCTGATTATTATAAATTTATGGCAAACAATTGAATCGCATGAGCATGGCGATGGATTTAAGCCAGGTAAGTTTTGCAAACATTTTATAACCCAGCCGAGGGGAATGGGATATTTATGCTGTGGATGGGGCGGTTGTGGTAAGTGGGAACATGGCAAATGTGGTGCAAGAAGATTGTAAAAGGAACTAAAAGAATAAAAAGTTAACGAATTATTTTGGTAAGATTTAAATTGAATTTTAAAATATTAAAATTTTTTTTTCTCATTTTCCGACTTTGGGGTGAATTTTCCGAAAATCAAAATTATTATTTTATTTATTTCGCTTTTGTGGGCCAAGTTTAATACAGATCGGCTCATTACCAGAAATGTCCTACAACCCAACCCCCCAAATTTTTGGAATTTACAAAATTGTAGAATTATTTTTGAATTATTTGGATCTTAGAGCTTTTAAACCGAAATTCATATATATATTATTTTGAAAAACATTTTCAACCTTGCGGCTGGATTTTCAAAAATTGCTGAATTATTTGATAACTATTTCGATCTTAAAGCTTTTAAAAATTTCAAATAAATTTTTTTTCAAAAATAGCGATAATTGCCCAACCTTGGGACTGGATTTTCCAAAATGGCGGAATTCTTAAACTCAGTATAGAAAGTACAAAGAGTATATTGGGTTTGTGCAAATATATGTAACAGCCAGAAGGAAGCATCTCCGACCCTATAAAGTATATTTATTCTTGATCAGCATCAACAGCCGAGTCGATATAGACATGCCCGTCTGTCCGTATGAACGCTGAGATCTCAGACATGGTAAGAGACAGAGGTTTGAAGTGTTTGGAACATATAATTCTTATACTTGCAGGCAGATGAAGTTTAGTTTTGATTTTTGCCACGCCCCCTGTCTCTCCCGCAAATTAAAAAAAAAGTAATAACTCCCACAATTTTGAAGATAGATAGTTCGAACATTTTAGACATATATTCTACTACTCATTATTTACCGACCCGCCATACATCGTTTTTTGATCAGATCAACGATATTAGAGATATACGTAAATAAAAATTCAAAGCAACGACAACAACAACACCGCAGCGATTGGTAGAACTTACGTGAAAGAGAGAGTGAGAGGGCAAAAGCTAACTGGTAATTTCCCAACTTGACTTTTTTTGAAGGCAGTAGCTAATTGGACTGCGCCGCTCTCAGTTTCCCCCCTTCCCCTGTAAGGAGGCAAAGACCAAGTATGAGAGGAGCGATGCAATTGAGATAGCCTGCAGTCAGAAATCACGCGTGATTCGCGCGTGACTAATATAGTTACGTTTATGTTAATAGGAAATTATATACAAATTGTATAATTTTTCGAGTTATGTACCAGGGTAATTCTTCTCATCATTACTTATCGAGCCCAAATACATCGTTTCCAACCAGATGAACGATAGTCGAAAGAGTTGCCATTTTTTTAAAAAATCTCACACTTTAAAGTTATCAGTTACATACAAACAGGTACAGAGTATAGTCGGTCAAGCCCGACTTTCTTACTTGTTTTTTCATTGATTTTGTTATTAGTTCACAGCAATTTTGAAAGCTAACTGAGCAAAGGTTTTGGTTCGGTTTACGCTTAATATTTATGCATTCTAAAATTTCCAAAATTTTCTACGATTTAAATTTCTACTTTAATCATTTATTTTGAAATTGACCTCCTAAAAATCATTTGAATAACCTCAGTCTTAATTTGATTGAAAAAATTTCATAAATACAGTAATGAATGCTCGCTCAGCTTTTTCAAAAATGCACTGCGAGCAAGTTTAGGAATCAAATTCACGTGATTAATTATTTGGTATAGTTTGCTTACAAATCGAGACTTAAGTCGATATAAAGAGGGTATACAAAAATTCGGTTCTTATTTATTTAAAACCTTTGCCATTAAAAAAATTGCAATCTGCAGCGGTGAATAATTTTATGTACTTTACAATAATAACAATTTAATTAAAAATTATTTATGAAAATTGTATCGTTTGCTTAAACAAACTGTTAAATATTTTATGACATTTATTTACATTGCCATTGCCATGTTTATTTACACACACACACACAGAGTAATGTGCAATTTTTTATCATTTACTTAACGCTTAAAGCACACACGCATACACACACACACACACACTTAATTTGTTCAAGTTATACTTTTATCAGTTTGTGTTAATGTTTGTTCAAATGTGACACAGACAACTTGAACAAATTAAATTAAATTGTTCATCAAAAAGTTTTACATTTTTAATTGCTCATTTGTAAGCGTTTATGATTTTGACATGTTAAAAGATTTGAAAAGAGATAACTTTTGTGGCAGCTGCGTAGGAAAAACAGCACCTGAACTATGTTTCATTAAAAATATTTCATTAAACTGACCACTTAAATACTTATTGTTATTTAAAACTTTTAAAAATGCGGAAATAATTTGGTTTGCTCGTTTTTCTTGTTCGGCCTGAACATAACTGAACAAAAGTTTTACAACAACCAACACGAAAAAAAATAAAATTAATAAAAATAAAATTATGCAATTTTTACAACTTCATTATGAACTTTTTTTTTTTTTTTGTTTGCTGTGCAGCTTCTCTGGTCATAAACGCCAATGGTAGCCACAAATCCACACAAGAGCGTCACCTGCGTCATTGGGTTCGCTTCGCTCCCATCATTGGCTGCCAGTCCCTGGTGGTGGGTTTGCTTAAAAAATGCATAAATTCTCATTTTTATGTGTCTGTGTTGGACTTTACATTAGCTTTGTTTTTTGTTTTGCTGATTATCCCCGGAGAGTCATAAAAAAATATGTGACCGTATGTTGTTGCTGTCTCTTATTTCCTTGCATGTATAAATTCATTTTGCTGTCCACTTTGGCCAGTGACAGGGGAATTACGCTAGGCTTTTGCGAAAAATGTAAATACAATTGAGTGAAACGTATTTTTTTGTTTCGTCCGGGACACTTGAGAAACGCTTTAATTTCATTACCCAACACTTGAGGCAGTCGCTTACATAATAATTAGTAAAATAAATTTCACCTAAATACACACGGCGGCAGCGAAGGCAAAGAGTAAACACAGCCAACCGAGCACTTACCGCGCGGGAAGGTACACCGAATGGCCGGCCACGTCAAACGCACGTCCACGACCCACTTACACTTTGCTTTAAGTTCCTCGTCATTGTCGTTGGCAAATTATTTCCCATCATTTTTCACGCAAAAAGCGCAAAATTTTTGCGCTGCCACACACAGACGCACTCAGAGCGAGGGAGAGGGACAGGGACAGAGAAAGAGCTAGGGTAGTTGTCAACAGGCCGCATCCGTGCTCCGTGTCGGTGACGATGCCGGGGCAGCAGCTGGTCTTTGCTCCAAATGAAATCTAATTAAAGCCGGCAAAACGTGCAGCTTTCATTGCAACGGTTGGCTGGCTGGGGCTACTTAAATTTCCCATTCAAAACGTTTGGCCAATGATATTTTTATTTCGTTTCTTTGGCGGATTAATTGACCCGGCTGAAAAGTAGGCTACACTTTTTGTCAATGCTTTCGCTTGTGTTCAAAACGGTTTATCTTCGTTAAAAAAAAATCGCAGAATTGTTTTGAATATTTTATTTTAAAACTAATTAATTTTACTTTATGACAATATCAAGAAGAGTCAAAATAAACTAATGGGTTGCCTACAAAACATGCCTTTAGTTGGTGAAAATATGAATTTTTATAAAATTTTGGTTTAAATTACCTAAAATCCTGAATCAAATAAATAGCAGCAACTTTTTGTTTAATACACTTGCAAAAGCTCACTCCAACTGATTTAACCGATAGTCCATGATAGCCTTAATAATTAGGCCGTAAAAAGCACCTAAAAATTTGTTCACAATTACCTAAAATTTTGGGTAATCTTTTGGTCTTAAAAAAAGTAGTCCATTTTCAAATATATTTTATAGTTTTTATTACATATTTTTATTTATTATATTATGGCATAACAAAAATGACTGAGTTTATTTTATGAGTATGAATAGGGGGATTATTTACATTACTTAGATCTATTAATTTAAAATTACCATAACTTTTGTACTACGGAACTATTATAGTGCTTAATATTCAGTTTCCATTTTCTGGCAAAACAAAAATACATTTTCATTATTCGATATTATTTATTTTGATAACCCAAAGATATAAACTGAGGTCGGGTAATAATGTATCCACGTTTAAAACAATAGCAAACTTGCTTACATATAAATAGCATTTTGGCTAAGGACAAGTCTTTTCAGGAAAACTTAATTTAAATTGCTCAAAGTACATTGAATTTTCAAAGAGACATGACGCCTTACTAAATTTTAATTTAATTTTAGAATAGTTTAGTATTTTGTTGGCGAAGTTAAAATTTAACTTTACAGCCAATGAGTATGATAAATTAACCCTACTATTTATATTCTTACAATAGGCTTTTAATTCTCTATGCTTTGACTCAAATGGGAAAAGTCCAAAGATGACGTAGAGGCCCGGACATTTTAACAATTTGAGGATAGTGGTTTAGAAAGTGGTGTTTCGGTTTAAGTGTATCATCAAATAATTCTATATATTGTTTGTTGTGATTAAATATATGACTTTCTAAGTTAATAATGTCTTGCCTTGTATATTGAAAAAGGAAAAGTAAGTCCAAAAGCTCTGATAAATTAATGAAAAAATGCCACACTTTGTTGTCTTGTGGAATCTTATCACCAATCATAGAGGAAAATAATGAACGAAGGTTATCATTTCACGAGCGGACATCTTTAATTTAAAGCTTTTTAGATTTAAAATATTAATTTTTGAAGATAAATTTCCTATTTCCGTTTTCACCATACTTGAAATTTTGCTTGCGTATATTAAGGAATTCCAAATCAAACACATTTTCTTTTATAAAATGAAGAATAATGTGGGAAATATCATAGTTCAGAATGCCTTCGAAAATATCGTGTAATATATCTGCGGCATAATTATTTAAAACGGAGAAATTGTGAACTTTATAAAAATGGAATTCTCTCTCACTCCAGTAACTGAAACGTTCGATTCCAGACAATCTTCTAAGTAGTTAGCTTTAGTTCTCAAATGTGTTGGATTTACTACACAGGAACAATGAGAGTCTTCCTTAGATATTTTGCAGAATCTGCAAAAGAAATTGCTGGAAAAAGATCTGTGAAACCAAGTACATAGTTTAAAAACCCAAATTATCCCCAATTATCAAACCCAAGCTAAAATATAATCGAACATTTCCTTGTGGGGTGGTTATGACTATCCCATTGTCACTAAGATCGTTTATCAAATTAATTAGCTTGTAAAAAACCCGGTTATTTCCAAATTCCTTAACATCCTTAGACTCAAACAAGGCAGCTATAAATGTTCTCGACAAGTTAGTGGAGCTGTCAGCAGTGAAATATATGCAGCTAGGATAGGCAAAATGTGATTTCCTAAAGGGTTGTTAGTTTCGAAATCGTCAAAATATTAAAAATATGGGGAAGACGTAATGAATCTTGCTTATCTGTTAACATTCTGAGTTTCCAAATATCACCATTTACTAAAATTGTTCAAGGTTGTTCTCTTTTAGATTGTTAAATTTGATAGGAACTCATTATAGACATTTGGCAGCTCAAAAAACATAAAACTCCTTTAGCTTGTTTTGCATTAAGGCTAAGTTTATGTTTTTTTCCGTATTGGTTTTATTGAATTATCGTGTAATAACGTCTGGTGGTTCCACAAATCAATATCTGTAAGATATTTAATAAAAAAAGTACTCTGAATTAATTTTTTTTAAAGGGGTTTTCCCCAAAACTTTATTATATTTTCAACTAGTCAGCATTGCGTTCCCAGTTCTTAAGTTTGCTAAAAAAAATTTTAATTCATTTTTAATTGGGAAATGTTATGAAATTACAAATATTATTTTGCAATTCATTTGCTTTCTTCCTTGGTAAGTTTATTTCTCCATAATTTTTAATGACATTTTCAAAGCTGATTTTTCAAAACTATTTAAATAAATCTTATTTTTCAGTATTAGGCAAGTGACCTAATTGATCATTATTGAACTCAGGTTCTAAATCTTCAGATTGATTAAAAAAAGTAAATCTAAATTTTCTGTTCTCTGTTTAACAATATTATTTACCACCCCATTTTTAAAATTATTTGTTCTTCTTTCTTCATATGCTTTCTTAAACTGTCAACTGTAGAAAAGTTCACATGACACATAGAATATCCGCAAGCAAACGAGTTTAAGTCATATTTATGGCTTGCATTTATATGTGTGAAAAATATCTTAATGTTTTCCAAAATGTAACTTACAAAACTTACAAGAAATTATTTTTTTCCATATTGGCTAAAATTAAACGATTATAGCTTAAAGTGCTGTGGAAGACAGCTTACAATTTGGTATCAAAATTTTCAAGTCATTTATAAAAGAAATTACTTTTGAATTGATATCTCCATTTTTGATTTCAAATCATAAAAATATTTTGGATAAATAGCCAAACGAGTTTACAATCCTCTGGATATGTTAAAGTTCCAAGAAACATTGAAAATTTTGGAAAGCGTCCATCACAGCACTTAATATGTCATTCTATCTATAAAAAAATATCTGCTAAATAAGCAAAAGCTACCTTACACTTAAGTCTGTTGGGCCAATGCCACAAATAAGGGGCTGTAAGGTAGCTTTTTTGTTCATAAAGTAACTCTATCTTATTTTTGACAAATGTTTGGGCTCTCCCAATGTTGGAAATCTGATAAAAAATGAGATACGGGAGTCAGCAATGGTAATTTTTGTTATCAATTTTTTTCCAGTTCCGCGATTTACGCTACGCCTAGCCGTTGGAGCCAGTATTCCATGAAGCAATAAAAATATTGCTAGATTAACAACTTCTGGAAAAATTTTAAAAATTTTACATAATTTGGGTACGTTCAAAACTTTACCTTCTTCAGCTCCTTCAAAAGTTCTTGAGTAATTTCAGACTGAATTCTTCCCTTACCCTCTTATGGGCAAGTGGGATCACAAGCTCTTTAAAGTGGCCAAACTTATTTAAACACATATCTACTTTCTCTGGAAATCGTTGCGCAAAGTCTTGATTTATCTGCAAAAATATAAATTATTTATTGTGATCAACGTGACTTTTTGTATTAGGAATAAAAAATAAATTAAGATTATTAAAGAACAGCATTAAATAAATTTATTAACATTATTTTTAATTGTTAGATGGATTTTTAATATAGCTTAATATGCTTGGTTAAAAGTGAAGTTGTGTTATTTAACTAGGTATGATGTTGTTTTCACGGAAATCATCAGCAATTTATAGCACTAGTTTACAAAAAATAAATATAACCAATTTAATACACAATTTTTGGTGTACTTTAGAAGATATGGCATTTTCATATCTTTTTCGGGAGGGTCCAAGCATCAATTTTTGATCACTACTTCATTTTATCTGTGCGTTTCTAAATCGAGATTTAGCTTGAAATGTAAGGCTACATTCCGAAAAAAGTTTGTAAAAATTATTATCTGGATAAAAGTGGTCTTAGCTAAATTTTGACCTTCTAGAGCAAATTTGGGTCGTCGCAGACCGAGAAAATTCGCGATACTTTTTCTACAGACCTTGTACTAATAGAGTCTTTTTCCGGATATAACAAAAAGTAATATTTACACATACCTTCGTTTGTATTTTCAAGACATATATTATCATCGCCGTCTGAATCTATATTGAACGATACTTCAAGTGATACACGAGTTTTAGCGACAGAGTTTCTGTATTTGCTATAAAGTAGGCCTCCCTTTTTGTTTTTAATCTGGAAGATAGTAGGTTTCCTGCAGAAAAATGTAAATTAATTTTTTTTTTTTTTGAGACATTCATCTATAATAGCTTTCGTTGCACAAAATTAATTTGTTTTAACTAACTGTTTGAGCTACTAGAGCTGTACGAATAAAAATTGTGTGGTCGACTTACCTTAATTTCTGTAGGAAATAAGCTCACAATCTCAGTAGCAATAGTCTGAAATTTCTTGGGTTGCCAATCTATATTGTTGTGGATTAAAAAATCGCATATAATGCCACATATAGATTTACGGTGACGTTGCTCCAGGCATTTGTTCATGCGATAGAAGTTTTGTATTCTTAAAACAAAACAGTTCATTTAAAATTAAAGACGCACTAAATCTAAAAAATAAAATAATAAAAATTGTAAAAACAATTGACAGAGCAACGGTCTTAAATATTCCTACCTCTATATTAGATTGCTAGCTTGGGACTGAATTTTCCTGTATGATATATATTATTGTTATAGATGTGAAAAGAAACTTTTTTTATATTACCTTGTTCATCAACAATTTTGATATTGTGTTCAAATTTGACCTAGCCCCATACAAATGCTTCGGCACAATTTCCGTTAAGTGTGCGCGTAAGCAACAATACAGAATCTTCGTCTATACCATGGGCTATATAATAAAATAAATATAAAATTTTGTATATATTTAATAGATAATACTATAAATTAATAGAAGCAAAAAACATATACGTATGCTGAAAAATATAATTGGCTGATTTCTAAATAAAAAAAAAATCTAAAACAACTATAGTTGTAAGTATTTGAGCTTATTTTTTACTAAGACATCACAATATTATAAAAAAGTCCACACTTAGTGCCCAAGAATTTTTATAATTTTTGCATGCTGTAAATTGTATATATATAACTTAAAATTAAATTTGGAATTTTTTCTCACCACTGAAAACTTCAAGCAACTCCTCACAGTTAACTTTTTTTAAAATGTTTTCCATATTTGTAAGTACTAGGATAAGAATAATAATGAAAAACATAATTATTTTAGTACAGTCAGACGCATGTTCATATGTGATGTCAAGTTGGCTTGATAAAGTAGATTTTTACATACGCAAAATTAAAAGCTATTTTTGATAGCCAAATCAGCAACACTATTGTGACGTTGACTGAACGAACCATGGGACTTACTAAGAACATGCACGCCGCGTTAAAAAACACAATAATGATCTTTGGCTGCTTCGGCACAGTTAATATGTACATGCACTTACATATATATGTACAATACATCAAGCCCGTAGCTAGATTTAGTTTATTTCGGAGGTTGATGAAATAAATTTTGGACAGTAAAATCTAAGAATTTGTATTTGATTTGAACATAAAAAATAACATTTTGCGGCCATAATATTTGTAGTATATATTAATTGTGCAGAAGCAGCCAGACCTAGCTCCACACACACAAATTTGTCAATCTTACCTGATTGTGTTCCATAATAATCTTGTTATTTTCTTCTCACTTTTGGTAGGCACTAAATCACACGCTTACTACTTGCAAGCGTAATTTAGGCGGTGGACCAGAGAATGGATAAAAATATTTGACCAAAAATGTGACCGTTTTATAATGTTGATTGAACGCTAAACATACTATGGTCACACTGCTGCTCAACCATATGCGAATAAGAGGAATAAAATTAAACAATAAAATGTTAGTCATATTATACGCTGTTTAGACCGGACCGCATCATTGAAATTTCCGTTAAACGGAAGGTGCCGAGTTTTTTCCCATAAAAACTGTGGATAGAAAAGAAGAGCCGCATGTTTAATGATGCGGCAATGATGGGAAGAGTGACCATATATTGAGAAGATCAGTATTGTTTCACAGCGTCGATAGCGAGCAGCTGATTCTGCCATCAATTTCGATAAGCAACAACAACATAATTGGACCGCGTAGTTTAAAAAATAAATGATCCGCATAAACAAGCTCTATTTTCATTTGGTGAACCCTGTGCCGATGCCAAATACACCGCGTGCCACATTTAAAATAGTATCGCTCATAATTGTCTCTATTTCAATAAATTACATTTGTTCTCTTCTTCTTACTAATACGGTTTGTTTACGTTTGGAATGTCGAACAGCTGTTTCAATGATGCGGCTGCGGTCTAAACGCCTGCATCATTTTTTCGCATCTTCGACAATGATGCGCCCTGTGTAACTCCGTTATTAGGCCCCCATCATCAGAAAAATCTGGTTTTAAGCTAAGTTTACATACAGTTGCTTGCATACATGTGTGAACACCTGCCAGGGAGCAATGCCAATCAACTGACTGGCTATGCCGAGGCAATGCCAGTCAACTGACTGGCTAAGAACATAACAAAATTTTAAATTTTGAAGTCTAGGTTTAGACGAAAAATTTGACAAACATACCAGCAAGACACTTATTTTACCGATTTAATTCAGCAACAATATACAATTTGTAGGTTTTTCATAAACAAATATTTCTAGAGCTATTGGACTATTTTTTAGAACATAGATTCCTCAAAATTTTTTACCTAAAGCTTGGTATTGAGTAACTGCGAAATACTCGCGAAATCAGAAACTCCATATAAAAAAAACGATTTCGCTCGATTTTCGCTGTTAGCCGTTTCGCGGAGTTGGTACACAGAAATGTTGCGAAAAGTCATATCGATGTTGCAGCGTTGCCACCCGATGCATACCGTGTCACCCAATAGTTAATCGATAGGTCATTATTTCGTAGCGCAATATATCAAAACCATATTTTTCGCAATCAGCTCGGTCAAAATATACAAGTGTGTGGCGCGAGGAAGAACAAGTGCATAACAAAGTGGCCTGATCAATTTAGTCAAAGAAAAATCCTGTGCTGTAGCAGCGCATCCGCAAGTAACATTCTTATACAGGATTGGTCCAAAAGCGTTCAATATAGCTGCTGCCCTTGACAAGAAAGGTTAATAAAGTGATTCTGTGTTTGTAATGGATGAGCCATAACCAGAATGGTCGGATTTGGGATTCGTTTGTTGCGACTCACATCGCTATTGTAGCAATAATTGCGGCATTGCAAGGCCAATAAAACTCTTCTCTGTTTGTTATCCATTTTGAAATTTATTTTGTAAACAAAACTCTAGAGGTGGGTAAGATTTGAAACTAGAGATGGTGGCAACTTTTTCGCACTTGCTATCGACGAATAATGTGCAGAGAGATTTCGCACGATTTTCGCAGTTACTCAATATAGCTTAAAATTTTAAATTTGAGGTCCAAATATGATATTTTTAAGGTAATTATTACCTAAATAGTAAATTGTAGGTAATAAAACCCACATTCCTAAAATTTTGGGAATCACTTTT